>JAOXXN010000065.1:37517368-37537970 GCA_026770055.1 Myrmophylax atrothorax | reverse complement strand
ATAAAACTGCACACTTTTATATATAGTTGCCATATAAAATGCAGGTTTAAATGTACTGTTCCAAGCTCCAATTGCAAAACAATTTGCTATTTTCCACACCTCCCCCAGTCTCCTTTTAGTATATAACCCCTTGGGCAGCAACTGCTCGGATGCTGTACCTTTGCCATAACTCCAGATTGAAAGCCCTGCCCTTATGGAGTCAATCTGACACATTTACTGTGACTGGGACAAATTGGAGTATGCAAATTAGCACCTTTTGAGTCTCCTGAACCCAGGAAATTCTCTTGCTACGTGTTCCAGCTAATGGACCTGAGATGTCCCTTGTAACAGTGTTGTCTGCACAACTCCTTTAACCTTTTCAGATTCTGATCTAGCCTTTGTTCCTAGCCCTTTTTAGAATCCTGCAATGTATCCAGTTAACCTCTGTTATAATTTAAACCAGTGTAACACCAGAGTCATATCATAGCATTTGGTGGCATTTACACATGTTTAAAGTGCAGAAGAGCATCCAACAGTGAATAGAGGCCCACAACATTAAAATTTCTATGAGAGAGTTTTTAATGCCTACTTTCATATTCAAATACTTGTCATTACTCGGAATCATTTACACTAGTATAAAATGCACAATTAGATTTCTAAAGTTCTAATTAAATTAACATCAGGTGTAAGAGTTTATCCTCTTATTATCAGAGGATGATCATATGAGAAGACTATGAATCTGCAAAGAGCAACTACAGAGCTAAAGAACGACTGCGCATCAAGCCTGATCTACCCTATGTAGATTATATACTAGCTGCAGAAAGATGAAATAGCACCCACCTTCAAATCTTAAAGGGAAAGCTGCTACTGGAGAGGCCTTGACCCTGGAAGGGCACGTTGCCAAGCGAGATACTAATCTTTTCTTACCAGAGTTCTATGGCTCTTTTCACAAAATACCAGTATTTACACTAATTCTGCCTTTAAACTGTGTTCGTGTGCAGTGTTTGAGCTGTTAATAACCGGATATTTCATGTTACCCCAAATTATTTCTTCCAAGTTGATTGTCTATCTTTTTCTCAACAAAGCATTTAGTATGCTGATTGTTTTTAATTTATTATAATTTTTTAAGATTTTTTCCTAATTTAATGTTCTTAAAATAATCCAGATTATTTTATTTGGTCCTGCCCACTTAGAATTGTATCTTTTTTAAAAAAGCTGTAATTTTCTCTGTGTATATACTGTCTTTTACACCATAAATCCATCGCTGTTCAATTTATACTAAGGCATTACAGCCTCCCATTCAGTACTGTTATATCACTGTTTCTGAATGATTAATTTGCACTTTATAGAAGAATCATCAGCTTTTCTAGAGGAAACATGGTTACATACTAAATGTTTTTGATTTTGGATAGACATGTAGATAAATAATTGCCTTTTCCTCTCCCTTCTTATGTTCAATTTCTGGACTGCATTTTGTTGAAAGCAATTCGTGTCCCCTTCGGTTTTGTACCCAAACTCTGGATGCTGCCTAATGTCATAAAAATAGGCTGTACATGACCACTAGAAGGTTCAGATTAAAAATTTAAGTATACAAAGTAGTTTAGATGTGTGCTTTATAGAAATCATCCCCTTGTAGAGGTTTTATATGATCTCCAAGCCTTCAGTTCTGACTTGTTATGTACGTGTTTGTCATTGCATTATGCATAGCTCTTCACCACCAAGAGAAAGTTTAGGATCACTTTTGCTGCATGATTTGATCTCTAGCAGCTATTTCCTCCTAATTCATCTCTTTGTTTACACTTTATTTTTGTCTATTAATGCATAATTTAACCTCTACCTCATTCCAAAAATCTTTACTTTCAGACAGAACAGCTCTATGCTCTCCAACATGTCCTAAGTTTTGTCAGTCATTTCACATTTTCTTCTTTTTGTCTGCCTTTGACACATGCTAACAGATGTCAGTTAGTAGTCTACCCCTTTAACCCAATGCAGACAAGAAGCTGAACAGTCTTCTTCACTCTCAGAAAGTGTACCACTGACACCATCATTAGCAATTGCCCTTCACAAATCTCCAAGCCAGTAGAAGTCTTTTCTCCTGACATCTTTTTCAGCCTGGAAAAATCCTCCATCGGTACTACCATCTGCTGCTTCCTCACCTTTAGTCTTGTGTCACTATTTCTGTGTTGACTAGTGTTATACAGAGATAACCTCATTATGTAATACTCAGAATGACTGAAAATAGCAAATGAGAAGATAAATCTCCTCCCTAATATTTTATAGCACTCCAACACTTTCCTGTCTCTTTTCCCACTTCTTAAATTTTCTTGTCACATAGGACTCCCTATTCAAATACTGGAAGAAATGAGATTTCCACTCAATTTTAGCCTACCCAACCTCTAAACTCAATGGCAACTCGTACTTGTTTTATTACCACCTATATCTAATTAAAACACTACAAAATTTTACACATTTGTGGGGGAAGACAAATTTTACAACTATGTATTTTCTTGTTCAATTATGATTATTTATTCTGTTTGGTTGATTTTAATACCTAACTAACAGTGTGTTTATAGGGCAAAGTATTGCTATTTGTTTCCACTACAGGAGAAACTTCTGTTTCTCCATGACACTGTTAATCGTGTATAACTCTTGTACCTTCATCCACAATCCTTCATTATTAAAAAAAGCAAATTACTTGCTCTGTTCACTGATCTCTAATGTGCCTTAAGAAAACATTTTCACAGATTGTGTTCAATCCACACTGGTTGCACGCTTAACATGCATATTTACAATATATGGAAAACTTTATCCACATGCCCTGCAGCAAGATGTTTTTTCAAAAAAACGAGTACTGTCACTGCCTTATTAGTGACTATAGGTAAATAGCAACATCTTCCAAATAAGACTAAATACTGTAGTGAAACAGTATAGTGAATTCTTTCTCCCATCTATGCAAAGCTTGTTATTACACTGTGTGTCAACAGTGTTGAAAAACTATAACAGAAAAGGAGGACAAAGGACAAGACACATGTGGACAACAACAACAAAAAAATCTGATATGAAAGTTTCCTTCAAATTTGGTATTTGTTTCTACATCTTCTGTATTTGATAACACTAACTTATAAACTGGATGATAAAAGTACATTAACTTGAGAAGAATATGAAAGCATTTTCCCAGTAACAACTTCCAATTTTTCTGGTTGAAAATTTGGAAAAACCTTTTGTTTTGTAATTACTGAGATATTACTATCTTTGTTATCATTCAGTTGATCACTCACATGACCATGAGTACTTCTGAGAGTATCATACATATGATTCAAACTGTTATTTGCAGCTCCTATTCAGATCAAAGAGTAGAATGGGATTAGCTCCTTGAACACAATTGTAGACAGAGCTCTCTGCTAGTTTAGGGGTGCAGATGGATGGGGTACCAGCTCCCTGCAAACCTGTTAGAGTGCTCACTTGTAGTGAAGAGACTGTTACTAACTTTCCTCTTTCCCGAGAAACTTAAACTAATCTGACATGTTCCAGAAAACAACCCAGTGACCCAGACATAGTCTAAGCTACTCTGTATGGTACTGGCATCACCTGGAACCATTCACTAGAAAGCACAGATGTCACATTAATCCCGCATGTTTACCTCGCAATTAATAAGGGCCCCTCTCTGAAGAACAGTAGGATACATGCAGGATATATTTGTATAGTTTTGTGTTGGTCTTTTTACTACAGTGTTGGATATATTGATAAGCGTAATTTTAAAAATAATATAAAACTATTAGACCGAGGGACATTGTTCAATTATTCCATATGCTAGAAATTCATCAGGCTTCTTACATCCATAGGATATGAGTGGTTTGTTTGTTGACTTTAAATACAAAAAAGGCTAAAATAACATCAATGGGTCTAATAACCCATGGTTTCTCTGTAGGATGGAAGTAAAAAAGCAACTAAATCTCCATGAGGTTCCATTCACAAGCTGAAGCTTCCAGTGGAGTGAGAACTATGTGAAACAAGTTTACAAAATATTAGACTGCCTTTCATGAATGGAAAGCCAGGGACCACTGCATGAAGTAAAGCCAAATTGCAGCATCTGAGCTACATGTAGCTTCCAAGTAGTCAAACTCTGCTCCCAATCTAGGTTGACATTATGTGATCAAGTCTGTGGTAATACAGAGTCTTCTAGGAAGTAAAACAAGGGCTTACAGGCCTTGTGCATATTACAGAGGAATTTGTTGGGTCATCTTGAACACAACTGGATATCCACCACAGGTATCGTCTCTGAATTGTTCACCACTTCATTCAAGCTAAGTGGTTTGTACCTTGTGACTCTTGAATAAAGAATACAACCTATAGAGTCAGATAGTTTTTACTAAGGTTGTCTTTCCTTTGATCTTAGTAGAAACCTGGTTGGTTTTTTTTTTCTCCCATTGAATCTGATACTGCAATTAAAAAGACCTTTGTTCACCACAAAATACTTTCTTAATGGGAGAGAAAAGTACAACATAAAGTAGAAGGGAAATCCAAGTTTCATAAAATTTCCAAGGTAACACCCAACAAAACTTATGAAAAACTTCTAGGAAGGTAGGTGAGCATCTTTATGGAACAGATGGAAAATTCAGTCATTGCCATCCACTGGTAACTCACGGGTGCACAACAGATCTTGCTATGGGACTGGATGAAATTGGTGGTTGGCTGTTTGTTTAGTTCAGTAGTACAATTCTATCAAATCTATCAGAATTATGTGCAAAAACTTCAGGGATATGGCAGAAATTAACTAAGATCTTCCATGTAGTTTGATTTTGGATTTGGTTTTGATTTGTTTCTTTCTTTGGTTTTCTTTGTGTTTTTTGAAAGTCATAGTGCAAATCTACATCATAAAGGTTACTCGTGCCAGTGCTCAGGACTGAACAACCCTACAAAAAAAAATTGTTACACTGACACTTCATTATCTCTGCAGTTTAAGGATTTCTTCACACAAAATGAGGTAGAAGTAGGACAGTGTAAACAATTAAAGACAACTAGTGTCTTAAGTTACTGTGTGTGGCAATGCAATGCTATATGAAAGTATTACAGTTTCTTAAGAGTTGAATAGGCATTTCTGAAGCAAAGATTGCAATTATGAAAGTTCTCACTCTTCTATGTAGAAATATAAAATGTGTACTGCTTACTACAGTTCATATAGATGCTCCTAGTATTGATTCCACATATTTAGCCTTTAAGAATGCAATGATATTTTAATGGAAAAAATATGTATTTTTAAACACGTAAAATTCAATTTCAAAATACTGTACATTTTATTTTTAATTGTTTTACTGTTCAAATTGTGAGGTGTGTTCTTTTTTGTTCAAGAATTTTAAAAGCAACTAATTTAAATATGCAAAATTATCTTGAGTTGTTCATACGTGAACTTAAAAGCCATGCAACACAGGAAAATTAAGTAATTATGCCTCCAAGTTATTTACTGCAATTAAGCTCATTTATCATATGCAAATTAGTGCAAACTGGTCTCATTAGTTACTAAATTACTCAATATGAGCTGAACAATGTAGCACTCCAGTTTGTAATGAAAAATCCCTGTAGAGGCAAGCAGTATCAATTAAGCTAATTTGCATATGCAAATATATTCACTAACTTTCCCTTTTCTCTATATTTAGTTCTACATTTCCTGATTATTCCTGATTATATGAAGAATATGGAGTTACTGACCCTTTTCCACACCTTCTCAATAGCAATGAAGTTACAGAAAAAATTCTAGGGCCCTGAAAAATATGATGAAAATCTTGCTAATTTTACAACGAGTTTCAGCCAAATTTTTAATAGTAGGCACTAGAAGTAATTTTCTTTACTGGATTTTTTTTTATAAACAGATATCTACCTCTGTCTATATCTCCATCTATCTATCTATCTATCTATCTATCTATCTATCTATCTATCTATCTATCTATCTTTTTATATATATGTAAAACTGGAAATGTCTATTCTCATTATGATACCACTTTTTGGGAGAAAAAGAATGTAGAAGTAAGCAAAACATGCAATTTGGCAAATCAAAATTCTTGTAAAAAATTAATTAACATATTGTCATTATCCATTTTTCTCATTCATTACATGGTATTCTACTATTCATAATTCAGATGATTTTACTTGGAAAACATTTAAAAGACGTTGTATGGGCATGAAGTGTCTGAGCAATCATGTTTTCTGGTGTCTTTTTTTCCCAGAAGCACATGGTGGACAGTGTGCTTGGCTTCAAACCTACCACCTCTTCAGCATGATACACAGTAATTAACTGTGGCTTGGAGATTTTTTGACATGGAACCATAAAATATTAAAATGGTTTGAATTGGAAGGGACCTTAGAGATCATCTGGTTCCAGACTCATTGCCATGGGTGGGGAACCTCCCACCAAATCAGGTTGCTCAAAGCCCATCCAACCTGGCCTTGAACACTCCCAGGGATGGGGCATGCACAGCCTCTCTGGGCAACCTGTGCCAGTGCTCACCACCCGCACAATGAAGGTGTGCACAAGTGTTGCATTTCATAAGGAAGCAAAGTACAAGCCTCTGTGCACATCCAGATTAGCACAAAAGACAAATGCAAAGGTATGTCCAGCCTTACATACATGAAGTCCTTTAGAAGTTTAAAATTCCCTTTATCAGCATTTTTAATCATTTTTCCATATCTGGATTTATGTAAAGGTAAAAGTGCGTGGATTTTTTGGGAGTTGGTAAGGTCTACCATCAACTAAACAGAACTGATTGTGCGATCACTGGGCAGAAATGCTATCTCATACCAAAATAAGTAACTTTCTTACTTTTATTTTTCTTCTGACAGGCAGAATTTTAGTTTTCTATTTTCTCTGCTTCTTAATTGTATATGGTAGAATACCTTTAGTAGTTGTATCAATCAATTAAAGATATTTCATTAAACAGTATTTATACGTATGATTTCTTAATACTAAAAAATATAATTGTCATTAAGGCATTCTTCATTGAATGATGATTATTATGTGTAAGCATATGGATTTAATATATACAGACATGACTAATGTATGTAACATATACATAACATGACTAACTGACTCTAGCTGCTTATAGACTCAAGATGTAAAAATATCACAGTATGTACCTCCATTTCTGTTTTTACAGCATCACTATAAATATACTACATCTACATCTTAAAAATATACTGTATTTTGCTTCTCATTTGTCTGTTAATAAATTTTGAAGTATCAAAATATTAAAAGGATTAGAGAGCCTCCTTAATTTTTGAGCTTACACTTAACTCAGTCTTCAAAATATTAATAGCAAAAGGGATTACACAAACTATTAATTCAACTTCTTCAGACAGCAGACTTTGAAATCAAAATTCCCAAGGTGTAATCAAGGTTGTTTATTTCACTTGCAAACAATACTTATCATGATACTTATTTGGAAATAATTTCTATGAGCAGCAGACTGAGTGAGAACATATTAGAACTGTATTACACCACAGAATCTGTCTGATTGTTGTTTGAAAAAACATTTTGTCTTCTAGTGATTATCTTTCTACCTATCTACCTACCTATCTATCTATCTTTCTACAAGGCAGTACTTCGAACTTCATTCTGATCTGTTTAGCAGTGGTGTGTTTGAATACATGACCCAGGTTTTCCTCTGAAGTTGATTAATTTACTAAAATAAGACAAAATCTTAACATATCATGATAAACTTGCCACCACTATTAATTCATTTGTCCTTTATGCATCATCAACAGTCTATCTCTTGCAAATATCAAAGTGGAACTTCCTATTACCAATTAAGAGATTAATGTGACTAATTTCATAAAAGCATTAATCTCTCTGAAAATGCTGCATCTCAACAGACATTCGATACAATGCTGATGATAGTTTTGATGGAAAATCCTGTTACAGGTACAAATGCAATACAGCGGGTTTTTAGTAGTAGAATGATAAAGTTATTTCCTGAAAGCACCTTAGTTTATCCCAAATAAGTACAAAAAATAGATATCACAAGGAAATCTAGTTTAAACAAGTATCAAAGTCACGGAACGTTTTAATATGCACTACATGAAAAACTCAAATATCAGGCAATTTTCAAAGTGGCCATCCTAGGTTTTTTCATTTTCATTCATAGGAGTCAATACTGAAGGAGTATATATAAATCAGTCTCAAAGATGTTTTATCTAGATATGAGTTATAATATTGTAAAAACCATACATTTAAGACTATAATGTATGTTTACATATTCAACACAATGACAAATTATATAAACTGAAATATCACTAAACTGCTATTTCTTCTTTTTTTCCTTGATGTATGACACAACATAACAGTGTTTCTGCCTAATATGCAAACAGAGTACTGTAGATACTGGTGCAGATCTCTGACACAGTAGCTACAACAAAAGTAGTTTCTTACAGAATCAAAAACTGACCTAGACCTCTGCCAAGAGTTCACAGCCAGGCAAATGGCTTAGTTCATGATTTTTGTTCTAGAGAAAAATTAATTCTATCAGTTAATATCATGTTTTCCTAAAATTATCCTTGTTGCTATTCTGCATTTAGTTTCTTTATAAAGATGTGGAAAATTTGACATTATCCATAGTGCTTTTAAATGCCACAGCTGAGTTAGTACAGAGAGATAGCTCTCAATCATTTCAAATTAAGTGGAATATTTCTCATGATAATATCCTAATTTCCCTCTTTGTACCTCTCAAAAGATAACACACCAGGCAATATAGTTGCATGGAGAAGCTGCGTACATTGCTAAGTAAGCGCAGTTGTTCAGTGCTGCACTTAGCAAAGACTATGTGGGTTTTATTTCCATAGGGCTGGGACTTCCTTTACTGCAAAACACATCACATTTTCTTCTTAACTGATTCTTCTCAATCTTTGACTACTCCAAACTAGGGAAGGTTGTAGTAACTCTAGCAAAACAAAGCACACATAAGGATGCTTTCATCAGGTCACTGTTTTTCAGTTTAATCTTCCTGGAATACGATGATTTGGATCATATGACAAAATTGTTTGATAAATATCAGATTAGTTTTTATCTCATAGCTAAGGAGGCCTAAGTCATGCTGCTGTTCATTTTTTAGTCATTGCAGATTGCTCCAGATTTGTGATATATCATTGTGGCAACTGGGATATCATGGTGGAAAGCAGTGCTTGTAAACCAAAGTGGGGAAAAAACCACCAACCCTAAACTGATGCATGACATGCAAGACCAATCAAATCACCAACACAAAATACCAGCTTTTACACACATACACACAAAGCATTCTGTGAACAAACACCAACTGCACAGTTCTAAACAACAAAATATTGTGATTCACCTAAAATAACACCTGCCCTCCCTCTCATTAACATACTCCCAATCATGGACTTTCTAAATAGAAGAAATATGACCATAAAAAAAAAAGAATCTCATTAATATAAGTGCTGACAACAGTACCATTCAAATTACTGGCAGAAATATGACTAGGTAGTTATTTCAATTTTTCTTGGAAATGCCTTTTTTTACCTGTAAAATATGACTTCCCAAATGTGATTCAAATACTTCAATGGCAAGGGCACTGGGACTTCTCCTGCGCTGGGCACCTATAACTGAATAAAAAACAGTTATGTTGCAAGGTCTGCACCTTCATTTATATGCATCCTGATCCCTGATATTAACTACTTAAATGTTTTGCATCATATACATGAGTGTTAATTTCAAGTTTGCCTTCTACATAGCATGTAAAATGAGTATGCAATTTCAAACTCATATTTGAAGGAAAAATAACTTTTAAATATATAATTAAATGTCAAAGAAATCTGGAAATTTATTTTTTGTTAAAATATATCCCGAGGCCCTGTAGGTTTACGGTGATGAAAGCATGCAGAATTCAGTGAAAAATGCTACTGAAAAAGAAGCTACACATAATGTAAATGTTTTGAAATGTGAAGATAAGAATTAAATATGACTCATGAATTAGGAAGAGATGAGAGGTTTATCTGAACATGTTATTTATCTTATTTGAAACTGAAATGAAATAAACACAACAATAAAAAGCCAACATTTGTAAACACATTCTGTAACAAAGTTCTTGGTGCAGGGAAGTATTTTAGTATCCCAGTTCGTTGCTGATAAAGGTACTTGAAACTTCAGCTTCTACATTTAAATTACATCGTTTAAAAGCACAAAGTGAGTAATAGGCAGTTATGCTTCAAAGACAGCAGTGACTACAAATAAGGCTGAGAAATCATAAAACTAATATTCCATTAAACTCTCTATGCTGGGAACACAAAGCCAGCAATCAAGTCTGAGTATAACCAAAAGGAGGCATGTATTGCAAGATGATGTTTCTTCTTAGGTCTAGGCTATCTCTGGCACACGATCAGAGAAAGCTACAGCACAGAAAATACCACACAGAGCTGCAGGAACCTTCCTTTCCTGTCTTAGTGACAAAACCAGGCATATCCATAGCAGAGAGAAGAGACAAAGTTCATTCTGCACCCTTTTAAAGTGTGTACAAAAGCATTTACATCCAAAGACTCTGATGGTTTAACACCTCTGAAACCATCACAGCACTAGTCCATCTTTACATATTGCTGATTTTATAATGTACCATAAGAAAAGTGAAATACCAAAGATCCACTAAAACAAGCAAAATGAATGACTGTCATTACTGAACAGGCTAATTTAACACCAATGAAAACAAAATAGAGAGCAACAATTTCTTAGTCTTCTATGATACTGGCTGCCAAACATGATATCAGTAGGAAAAGATAAATGCCAAGTAATGATAGTCATATTGACCTAAAAATGTAATACCATTCCTTATTGAAGCTTCATGTAATTTCCTTGCAGGAAATTCTAAGCTATTTATACTGGGCAAACAGGTGGCTTCATAGCTAATAGATTAAGGCAATACTTCATAATTACAAATGGTGACTGCTGTAGAGACAGTATTTTCTAAGTCCTCCTCTCTTCTCATATTCAAGGACATAGACACAAACACCTTAAGAGAAAAGTTTTCTTCAGGACTGTATTTCTTGGAGAAACTAAGACAAAACACATAGCACTGTAAGGATTTTCAGCATTCTCATCATGATTGCTGTCAGTTAGCAATACATGTTTTGTATGGTTATTTCATTTATAATCTCTCAGAAACCAAAAGGAAATTCCAGTTTTGGCTTGCTAGGCATTGCTTCATAGTAGTCTCCATGAAAGCACTACAAAAAACAAAAAAGCCCCTGAAAACCTCCTTGAAATCCTTTAGATCCTTTCATTCTTCCATCTAGACCGTGTTGTATTTTCCACACATTGTCTGAACACATTACCATTTGGAATTTACCTTTCAATTAATTTTCTGTTTCCTGTCCATATTCTTCCTATACAATTCTCTACCGTTTGAAAGTGTATCCATTACATATTGAATCCAGGTCTATGATATCAACTGCAGGTTTTTTAGCGTGTGAGTATCATGATTTGAATAATGTGCATGAAGTCAGTGCAACACTCTTTAAAACAGTATCTTAAACCTCAAATGACACTTCCAGGTAAGTCATCAGTTCTTCATACTTGGGACCCTCAAGTTCTACAGCTCAAACGAAAACACTGTAAGGTCAGAGAGTTAACTGGAAATGAAGAGAAGGTCAGATCTTAGCTTTAAAATTTTCCAATTAAATCTTCTATCGATGATTGCATCCTAGTGGCTTGTATGCATATAGACAGGTATCGTGTGGTACTGTCATGCCATTCAGTTCATTGACATTTTTATGGCAGTAGAAGTCTTGGATTTTTTATGTGTCTTGCACTTAGTGAGGTGATGTGGGGTTGCAATGACAGTTTCTAATTTTACAACTAGCATAAATACGTTACACAGAAAACCATTATGCTTCTGGTAGCCATGCTGGAACTCTTTTTTGATAACTGATTAGATGTTAAATATGCACTTTACTTCATGCATTTCCATAACTATCATTCTTCATATTTTGAGGAATGAGACAAGAATATTGAGATAAATATAGGACAAGGGGAAAATAAATTATTTGATCTTCTGAATTCATTGCCTCATTATTTTACAGACTTGAGCTTTCAAGATTTCTTGATACCTATTTGCAGCAAAAGAAATATGCTATTTTGGGTACACAAACGCATATCATATTGGTACCTTTCAGAAACATGGCAATCTCACAGTCCAGTCACAGCACAAAGCCTCTTATTTGTACTCAATGAATTGTAGGCACAGCAATAGACGAAAAGAAGACATAGACTGAAAGGCTGGATTAAAAAGCAGGACCAATGTTATTTTATTCTAAAATTTCAGAGCACAAACTGTAAATACTGAACTGGCTTCCATCACACAAGCCACAGCCATTCATCTAAATCTCTCATCCTGTGGATGGAACCATCAGCAGCCAGAGCTCTGCTGCTCACAGAAAACTTGGCAAGCAAGAGATTCAAGATTTATATCACAACATCTACAAATCAAACCTTCACAGACCTAAAGATTTGGATGCACATATTTTTAAAATATACAGATTCCCTTTTAAATGCAGACTCTTTACAGATATGACATAGTGAATACATGAAATGAATTTCTTCTTTCAAGTAACAGGAAGCAGGGAAAATTAGAATGTGAAGAAGTTTAAGCATGTGTATCAAACTGCTAAAGGAGTCACAGTGAAAACAAATTTGAAACCCAGGTTAAATTCTTCTTTCAACTTTTCCTATTTCAGTGGTATGAACAAACACCTTTGAATAGACTTTGTCACATGTGGTCCTTTTTGGTACTGCCTACATTTAGTTAACAGTGTTTAAAGTTTAAATGCACAATTGTGGTGGTTCATCAAAAAGTTGGCCAAACCAAAGTTTGTATTAAATACTGAATGTTAACAGTGACAAGAAGATAGAAGGACTGTTTTCACATGGGCACTTTGTAGTGCTGGAGCAGAAAAATCTGATTTCTGAAATGTTTTACTTTCTATGGCATTGGACTTTGATTTTATGATCCAGGCTGACATCTCTATCCTTGGCATAAGGTTATTCCATAACAAGTTATTAAGAAGAGAAAAAATTCTAACTGCCCACTAATTCCTCTTTAAATTTCCTCCCTCAAAGACTAATCTGGCTATGCATAAAGAGAAGGAAGAACCACATCCCTTTCAGTGTATCTTTGAGGCAGACTAGATACACTTAATGCAACCTCAAGAGCATTTGCAATTGAGCTACAGAGTGGGAAACTATGGAAAAGAAAAATGCTGACTGCCTAACAAAGACTTCCTATGCATCCTGAAGAGAGAGGATTTCCTCTTAAAGTCAGTTCTAGGGCATGGGAGCACAGACCAAAGACTGACCTTCACTTTCTTCTAGTGAAGACAAAGTTGCAATTAAATAGAAGCAGGGTTCCTTGAACCACAGGAGTGAAAGCACAGAACACAAGTACAGTAATCGGTTCTCCCTAAAATATTTTTGTGAGACTTTGTATGCCACCCCTCAACATAAACTGGTTTTGTGTAAAGTTTGGGAAAATTCAAACCAAGAGTTTTTAAATTTTATTGCTTTATCAATAATTTGAAAACTAGTTTTAGAAAGTATACTGAACTTTTTAATTAATTTTCCTTAACCATTATTTAGTTCTAAAAGCTTTTCCTCCATTAGCCCCCAAAGTCCTTATTTTTTGTATTTAATTTTGTTGGCTTTTCCAAGCAGCATCTTTGGTATGCTTGGGAGCAGAGGTGGACATAGGGCCATCCCACTACAACCCTTTAGATAATCTGCTGTCTGAAAAAGTATAAAAAAACAGAACCCATCTTGAAGAACTCTAATTATGATTGTCAATAAAGTCAGACTTTAATTAGCAAAGCCTGAGCAGATCTACATGAATATGAAAGTTTATAAACACCCTACCAAAAAGAAAATTATTGGCTTTATTCACAAAACATGTAACCGTATCAGCCTAATTGCATAGAAGCTTCACATTGGGTTGGATAATATCAACAAAACAGATGACGGCTTCAGAGAAAGCGTTCTGGATTGTCTCAGATGACTGTATGTGCAAAGCAGTCTGCAGGATGAACATGGCTATAATCTTTTAAGCATTCTTTTCAAAATTGTAACATTTTTATTATTTCAGAGTAGATAAAAGGTCTATAGAAATGACACCACAATTTCTGATACATTTGTCTGAGTAGATTTTACACGAAAATGTGTCTTTTTTACTTCTAGGAACAACTCCAGATGTTCATGAAAGAAAACGCAGGTAAATGTGGCAATCAAGGGGGTTTTAGAGGAAGAGGTGAGATGTCATCTTAAAATCTTGGGGATTTCCTATGAGACATAATAAGTAATTTGGAAATGCTTAAAAGCTGTGTTTTCTAAAAGACAGAGACACTGACTGAGGGGCTAAACTGAACAACAGAGGATGCAATCTCAGGGAAGAACAAAGTGTAATCAACATTACACACTGGAAGAAAGATCAGTATTTATGCATGCTAACCCCCACAGAATCTTTTGAAAAAAATTACTCCATATTTAATACCTTGTGATGAATATTTTTTTTGCTATCCCATTTAAGATTGATTCTAAGTTTGTAAGAAATTTCCAGAAAGAGTGAACTCCTCTGCTCAACAGGTAGGTTGAGGACATAAGGTATACAAGATGTATATCCAGATCCTTATCAAAAGTGAGATAATATGAGACAATCAGCATGATGTAAGCAGAGATGCTGCCCTCTGATTTGGAAGGGTACCCAAAGAAATAAATGATGTCACCAGTTACCTCACCATAAGCCATCACGTGATCCAAAATTTAGGTCTCTTATCGACCTTCACAGATGGGAAGAAGATATAAATCTCAGCTGGATCTGCACCATATGTGGAACGGTATTTTATCTTGGTTTAGTAAAGCTATGGGAATCATTAATGCTGTGCCATTACCAACGAAGTATCACAGCAATAAAGTATCAGAACAAATTTGTCACAAAGGACTACACGTAAGATGCATAATGCAATATATGATAATCAACTTACAAAGCTAACAATACCATTTCAAATCTATGTTTTTGTGTACAAGAATGCCTATTATTCTAGATGTCCATCTTCTGGTCACTGGTAAAGGGCATGTATTCATTACTGGGAAATCCCTGTTTGAGAAAGTAATCCAAAACTTTCTGTGGAATAAAAAAGTAGCTATCAAGAACGTACTCGTTAGTTAACAAAAATGTTATGTAACACATTTACAAGTATGGGATTTTTATTTCCAGTACTTCATCTATGATGCTTTATCAAAAGCTCCAGGTATTAAAAGAATTTTTAGCAAAACTTGCTTTTCAAATTCAAATTGCTTAATACTTTTAAACTTTTTTGATAGCTTTTTAAATGTCAATAACTTAAAACCGATCAAATTAAAATGTCAAAAAAGCAGAAAGTATTATATCACTTGTTAAATGAACTGGAATCAATGGATTTGAAGACATAATATGTCTTCCCCTTAAGAAAGACTCAAAATGAATGGAAAAAAGAAACTAGATAAGAGGTTGTCTTAGTGTAAGTTTTCATTTGTTTTAGAAGCCTCTCCCTTTTCCTTTCCCAATCATTTTCATCTGGTTTATAGGTCTACTCCTTCCCACAGGATTTTTGTCTTTAGGGGGTGGAGGTAAAGTGGGTGAGAGGAGGAGACAAGGTTTCTTAGGGATTAAATGTAAATTTTTTTTTCTTTTCTGAACTTTTTAAAATTAGAAACCCCAAGAATGAAATGAGTATATTTTGTGTTCTCAGCTTGGTAACTAGCACTATTTTTTAACTAGCACTTGTACATTTTGAGAGTTTATTTCAGAGATTTTTTTCTGTTCACTGTAAAGGATGAAGTCTTTGGTGTGCAAGAATTTCCAGTGATCTAAGCAAAGAGAGTTCTCCATCTGTGGCTGGGGGCGAGAGCACTGGCCTTTCTCCCACACTGTAGTAGTTACTATAGGAACTATTGTGCCTCCTTCAAAAGGGCTACAGACAGGGTGATTAAAATTCTTCATGGGAGAACCCCCACTCTTCTCTCTGACAATGAAATTCTTCAGGGAGAGGGCTAAGCCTCCAGCTCAAGAATGGCAGCACCTGAGGGAGTGATGTGGCAGAAAGAATCACCACTGCTTTAAATTGAAACACAAGTTAAAAAATACAAGGGGCCATATTCCTGCATTAATTTTATTCCTCTCCCATGAAATACAGAAGTATTGGTCAAAACTCCTGAGAAACAGAAGGAATGAGTAACTTCATATAGCCTCCACCATGTAGAGGACAAGCAGAAAGAAAAGAACAGATATTTTTCAATTAAAATCAACAGCAGCAGAAGAAAAATAATTAAAATCAGATGGGAGCATCCCTGGAAGTTTGATTGTTGTAAAGAGATAGAGGAAAAGTCTACAGAAATATGAAAGAGAAAGAGATGAAGTAGAGACTAAGAAGAGAGGCAAGAGGGAGGGACACAGAAAGGTAGGGTCAATTGAGGGGTTAAAAACCTAGGAATTATCAGTTCTTTAGATAAATACTCAGTCTCAGAGATTTGGCTCTATGAGCAGAAAAATGCATAAACATTATGATTGCATGAAGAAATGAGTGATGAGTATGGAATACTTATTCAGATATAACAATAAGATACTTACTGGAGTAATAGTTCTATTGTCTTATTTTTAAACTAGTATTGAAATTCCTCTGAAAAGAAAACTGCTGTCACCCCTTACCAGCTCCAGTGCTACAGAAATGGCTAGTGTCACTGATTCTGTTCTCAGGAGGAGAAGAGGGTATTAAACATCAAGTCAGAACAGTGTTATGTAGTGTCAGACTATACTTGCTGGTAAAACTAAGAGGCCTACATCTGTTGTCTTGCTTTTTTTTCCCCCCAGTCTGATCCCAAAGGTTCATGTTATGACATTTGTAACATCTGCTACAAATGCGGAGGTAAGTCAGGCACAACCTTATTACTTCCAATCTAACGCTCCATCCATCCACAGGGCTTTCATATGCCACTAGGATGTCAAGGGGACCAAAAGCTGTTCGATCTACATGAAGCAAAGTATAATGTATTTCTGAAAGTCAAGAAGAAGAACTCTTGCTTTGTTATGTGTCCCCTTCTTTTGTTATCTTAAATCTTGACAATGTTATTTCAGAATTTTCTGTGAACAAAACAGGCAAGCTGCTCCTCCTTAGGGCCAATATAATTGCCTTTTTATGCCTCAGACAGTGGCATGTTAAAAACTGGCAAACTAATTCACATCCGTCCCCGTTTTCACTAACACTGAAGCATATCCAGCTTCCCCCAACTAGACCCTTCAATACAGAGGTCTGCTTTCTTGCATAGCTCTCTTTTCCTTCCATACTTCTCCCACTATTTTGGTGGAAAAATGCTTATTTCACCTGTTGTAACAAAAATGTAAATGAAAAAGGAAAACACATAATAAAATGTGTTACAACTAGCATTCTATTAGATTCTCATTGAACTTTTATTGATATATCCACAGAACCTGAAGGTTTCAATACTCCAGTGTTAATAGGCTAAGCTACTGCATGCCATGAGGTTTATGCTATCACTGCCAAGTGTCTGCACAGGAAGCCAACCATTTGCTATATGGCTACAATCACCCACTTGAGAAATTGCTTACGAAATACATACAACCTCTTCTGACAGCAAGTGTAATGTAGTTTTGGAAACTAACAGCTTTAGATGTTACTGAAGTGGGTAATAAGTTTAACACTCAGCATCATACACCAAAAGTAAGACAAATTTCACATTGGATGGAATTCCTCTAAAATCATTGCAAGAGCTGCAGAACACTGCAAGGTAGCAAATGAGAAAGAACAGCCCATGCCTGATGATGTAAGCTGTTGCAGGTTTCGTAGTACTTTTTTCTGTTGTACTATCACAGGCTAAGTAACATTCCCTCCACACTCACCCAGATAAGAACAACACTGAAAAAGAACCCACCCCCTTATGGTAAATGAACACTAAAATTTAAAAATATGTCAGACATAGCTATTGGCAAATGTAGGAGCCACATTCACTGCTGGAATATAAAATCCAGCTATGATATAACCAGACATTTACTGACTAATGCATCATTATACTACCAAAGTAAGTGACATACTGAAAGGAATCCAAGTGTACAACTCTTTAAAATTGTTTCTGTTCTAAGGTGACTTTAGGGCTTTACTACTTTTACAGACTTGGGGTTATGACTGATGAATGTAGGTGGTGGATTTGTTTGTAGATGCCTTTTTCCCTTTTGTGATGTAGTCAGAAAAAGATTTAATGAAGGTTCATAAATGAAATGAGACTGGGTACAAGTCTGCAATCAATCCATATTTTCAGAGAAGAAATCTTTATCAGCTGCCAAAACTGAACCGTGTAATTAACTGAGGATTCTGGTAAGAACCAACTGTGCCACTAGTCAATTATTTTTACTTGTCTTCCAGCTGCTGCTTCTCTCTGTTTAAAACTGAGACTGCAAGAAAATGCAACTATTGAGAGTTTGGTGATTTGAAAAAATAAATGAAGAAATTTAAGATTACCAGGCCCAGCTGTAGTAGAACCACAAGCTCTTAAGATTTATTGCAACTGGTTCTGAAGTTCTCAGTACAAATTTTCAGCAGGACCTTTTATAAGAACTAAAATAGTATTTCAGAATTGCTGAGGACTGAAAAATGACCATGCATAAGCTGCAGTGGAAATCCCCAACTCCTAATGAAGCAGTCTTCACAGGAAGTGGTAAGACACCTCAGAATACTGGTTTAAGTCATAACAATGGGGAGATGGAACTGCTGTTTTCAACAGAAGCACTGCTGCTTATTTATTAAAAAAAAAAAGCAAAAAAAGCAAAGAAAGATGATCCAAAGCCCCAGTAGGAAAGACTTGCTGCATTTCCAGCACTTCAGATTGGACTCAATATATATGTATAAAAGTGCACTATTATTTTTAAGAATCTGTTTCAACAATTTTTAAGGAAACAGAATATCATCTTGGAAATCCCAGTGACTACTAAGAAGCATAGTAAATCTTTATTGGAATAGTGTTGTAGTCTTTAAATCTTTGTTAAGCTTGGATGAATTCATACATTTCGTGATGAATGAGCTTGAAAATAAATTAGAAATAAGTTAACATATTTCCTGTTATCATTACTATCAGCTCCAGCACACAACTGGTGTTTCCCCTTTCATTTTCAGTAGGATCTATTTAAATAGTTACATGAGAAAAGTCCAGTTTCCTTCACCTTTGGAGAGTGCCTGACAGGGAACTTTTAAGAGAAGACAGACAGAAAGTTATGGAAGAGAGAGCTTAGTAGTTAGAAAAAATGAAGCAAGTTCTCTACAGTCAAAGAGAACATGTGTAGACACAACATTCACTTCATCAGAGTTGCATTCATTAGCATCAGGAATTAGTTTCAGCTCAAGATTCTTTCTGTAGTGAGGGAAAACATTCCTTTTATTTATTATGTCATAGCTAAGATTCACACTTGCTACCTGAAAACGTCAAGCCTGTCCTGCTATAAGAGAAAAAGGCATTCACTGTTCAAAACATACCTTAAACACCTTAATTATAAAAGTTCAGTGGGTTATTCTAGCCAGATATTTTAGTATTCTTTAGCAAATGAACATAACAGCATCAGAATTCATTCCCCACACAGTGCTTGAATCAGACATGGACACAGATGGTTACCTCAACTTTGGGGGCAAAGTTTCGTTTTGCAAGATAACACTCTGTCTTTAAACCAGCTCTTTCTCACTTTCTATTAGCACTGATAAATATATTTTTTCTTTCTCTTTTTCTTAAGGGCTTTACAGTTATACTGACAATGTATTGCATTTATATAGTTTTTCAACAATTAGATTTTATTATTCAAACACTAACCTAACATAATACACATATGCATTTTCTATAAAGAGAAATAATTTGCTTGATGCAACAGTTCAGCAGCCTGTGAGCTCAGATTTTACTGAAACAATGTCCTTTAAATTCTGTTTGTATTTTGTTGTATTCCAACATCACCTTTTAATTCTTATACATATTTCTTCTGCTGTCTGAGTGAGTCCAGCTGAAGAACTAGATTTACACAACTATGTAATTTGTAACTCAAGCTTACTAATTTAAATGGAAAACACTATTTTTCTCAGAGTATAATACCACATGATAATTAAACTAAAGTACACAGTTGAATGAAGACTGCTCAGATTCAAAACAAAACGCATTTCTTTCTCAGTCACCCACCACCTTTATACATCTTGCTGGAAAACTAATGAGTAATGCCTAACAAAGTTTATCTATTTTTCTTATTTCTTTCAGCACCCTCCCTGAAGACAGTTTGGATTCTGACATTTTTCATTATGAATATGCTAGCTTAAGGGAGTTTTAGATTATTTTAAATTGCCTGCAGTACATAAAACATCTTATTTTGTTAATAATACCTGAAAATCTGAGAAATTTACTTGTAAAAAGTACATTTCCACCAAACAATGTCACAGCAAGACAAGTCAGAAAATTCAGCAAGTATTTTCTTTGAATAGTTTCCCTTACAAATGCAGTATTTTTCCAAGGTATATTCTACTTCTCTCTACAAATAAGATGGAGGAAAATTAACCATTGAGCAAAACT
>JAOXXN010000065.1:37495275-37510937 GCA_026770055.1 Myrmophylax atrothorax | reverse complement strand
ACAGACTGGGAAATGAGATGCTGAAAAGCAGTACCATGGAAAGGGACCTGAGGGTCCTGGTTGATGGCAAGTTGAATATGAGTCAGCAGTGCCCTGACAGCCAGGAGGGCCAACCATGTCCTGGGGGGCATCAGGCACAGCATCGCCAGCTGGGCGAGAGAGGGGATTGTCCCACTCTGCTCTGCACTGGGGCGGCCTCACCTTGAATATTGTGTGCAGTTTTGGGCACTGCAACATAAGAAAGATATTAAGCTCTTAGAGACTGTCCAAAGGAGGGCAATGGAGATGGTGGAGGGCCTTGAGGGGAATCTGTATGAGGAGCAGCTGAGGTCACTTGGTCTGTTCAGCCTGGAGAAGAGGAGACTGAGGGAGACCTCATTGCAATTACAACTTCTTCATGGGGGGAAGAGGAGGGGCAGACACTGATCTCTTCTCCTTGGTGACCAGTGTCAGGACCCAAGGGAATGGCCTGAAGTTGTCTCAGAGGAGGTTTAGGTTGGATGTTGGAAAAAGGTTTTTCACCCAGATGGTGGTTGAGTGCTGGAACAGGCTCCCAGGGAAGTGGTCACAGCACCAAGCCTGACTGAGTTCAAGAAGCATTTGGACAATGCTCTCAGGCACATGGTGTGACCCTTGGAGATGGTCCATTTAGGGCTAAGAGTTGGACTAGATGATCCTTGTGGGTCCCTTCCAACTCAGCATATTTTCTGGTTCTGTGATTCTGTAACTCCCATTCATCAAATACTTAGTTGGCAGGCTTGTATAGAGTCTATTAAAGAAGGAAGGGGGGGGGGGGGAGGTACAGCAATTTCAAGCTTAGGTACATATAACTACCTCATGCTTGAAGTTTAACTACAAAATGTAGGTAAATTGCTGCACTAAAACCACAGAAGTTCCCCCACACAGTTTGTTCCAAGGTATCTAAAGCTCAGTGATGCTGATTCCAGGGAGAATTTTCCACATAGTCCTCAGAGAAATCATTCAGACCCATTTCTAATGAGTATATAAAGGATTACTTGGATGTTTTGGTAAAGTTACCCAATAAATTAGTCAATCTGAAATTTTATTAGCTGCAAAGCATTACAGTGGTCACATAGCTGAAGAACATTGAGGGAATTTAAGGCTATTAGTCATGTATTTAGGCAGATACCAGAGATCAGTACAGAGTACAGGAGGTTATTTGTGACTTTAAGCTTATTGGCAAACAGTTGCAGTCGTTCTTATATGGTTTTTGTACTGAGAGGTGTGACCTCTTCTTGAACCAATTTATGTAAACCCAGAGGGATTCCTAAATTTATTCCAGTTTCATGAATGTATGGTCTGGATTAAGAAACCAAAAGCAAGAACTGTATGTATAAAGCCCACAGTATGTATAAAGCCCACTGTGTCAACCAAACACCTAAAATTTACATGCTGTCAGCTTAAAAACTTTCTCTTTAACAAATTACTTGAGATGATAAATGTTTAAAATTAATGTAATAATTTGGTATTAAAACCACTCATATTTCATCTAGAGCATATTGCGGGGCTGTGGTTTTATTCTTCTCAACCATACCTTTGGCTATTTACCTAGTTGCAAACTTTTATAGATGTGAAATATTTTAAGTCCTTTGGCAATGGCCTGAGGTAATTTCCAACTTATCAGACTCTGTCCCACCAGAGCTCATTATAGTGCATTTTATAACAAAGTACCCTCTACTTAATTTTCAGAGCTTAGCCAAGCGTATTTGAAATGCAGCTGCATTAAGTGCAGTTAATGGTATAATAAAAGCAGTGGAGGACTGTTTAATACTCAAGAACCAGCAGCAGACAGGGAATCCATGTTTTCTAACAGTCAGTGATGTGTCAAAGTTCCAGAGGTGTCAGGGCAGGAGAACAAAATGAAGCAGCACATGCTAATGGAAAAACCCATAATTTTCTGTCCTTCAACAAGCCCAAAAGATAAACTAGAGAAGGATAAAAAAATGTTCCCTCCAGTTATGCCACTAGCATCCCCCTCTCTATTTGAGCAGGAGTCTGGAACAATAACCTCATATTCCCACCACTGAAGAAAACAGTTAAATTCAATTCCATAAAAAGTGAGACTAATAGTAAGTGACTCATAATACACAGAATTATCTGGTCTCATCACTAACAAAGTTTACTTTCAAATGAGAGAAAGGAAAAAGAAAACAAATTGTTACAGGAAACAATAGGAGCTTCTTGTTTAAAATAGAACAAGTCACAACACAACTGGGTTGGTGACTATAGAAGTTCTGCGACACTTAAATATGCAATTATCTTGGAAGTAAACTATCACCTCTGGGAATTAAGTGAATTCTTGTTTGAAGCTAAAGAAGAGACACTGTGTTTAAAGACAGAAGACAATCAACCTCTCCTAACTAAATTCTGATAGAAATCAACTGACCTCTTATGAAGAAACTAGTGACTAAATTATTCTATTTGGGACTAATCTCTTTTTTTGTTTCTAATCTTGACCCTTATTTTCATGTTTTTATCTCAATTATTTACTTTGGCAGAAAAGAGCAGTTAACATATATGAGTGGATCACATTTCTGATTCACAGAAAGTAAGTGGTTACAACCTAGTGTTACGGTAAAATTTGAAAGCACAAAAGCTCTTGATTATGCATGGCCTGCAGATATCATTGTCATTTATTTTGCACAGAGTGAATATCCAAAAAGCCTCTCATGAGTGCTGAAGATGGAAAAAAAGTAATGATTTTGTGATTTGCAAAAGAATATCAAACTTCTAAATTGTGAAATAAAAACAATTTCCAATTCTTGGTGCATAAGTAGTGTAAATAGAAATGCAATAGGAAAAAACTCAGGATATCAGTGTATCTTCTCCCAGTAATGGATAAACGAAGCAGACCAGCTTTTGCTTTATGTTTCTATTTTCTAGTAAAAAATACACACTAAGCATATTTTGCTTATCTTTAATATTGATTTCAGGCATTAAAGGACATGGATAACTACAAACAAAGAAACCCCTACACCTGTTATTTTTGGACTATGCTGCTAGCAATATCTCTGCATGAAAATCCTACATATGGACTTGGAATTAATCAAGAGTGTGTGGAAAGATGAACAAAACCTACTTTGACAGTAGATCTCATAACTCGCAGAAATACATAGACAAACATGTGCATTTTTTTTCCTGCTCACAAAACTCATCAATACATCTACTTCTGATGTTTCTGTTATCAACTTCTCTATTCTGAGTTGTGGAAATCATTTTAAGATGTAACTTAGTGTTTTCCCTTGCCCATTTCCTCTCTTTGCTGAACCTTACACATACAGTCTGTGCCTCCACCAAGATCATTTGGCTGCTGACTTCAGATCTATTTATTTACAGCATTCTGCTGCCTCTATCATTCTTCACAGAAACATATTTGTACAACCATCTCTTCAGTATCACAAGGAAGTCACTTTGTTTATATAGGATTAAGTGGACTGCAAAGAATAGATCATCATGTTATTTCAGTAGACTATTTAATTGACACTCGTGTCCTACTACTCTCTAAGATCACACAGTAGGCAGTGTATCATTTGATATTGTATTTACATATTCTATGATGTAATTCTAAAAAATGTTAACTACTGCTAAGTAAAACACTGTAATTACTGCTGAAATAACCACAATGTTGTGGACATTGCTGACATAATAATGATAATAAGGTCTAGGGAAATGTGTTAGTGGTACAAATTTCTGTAAAGACTAATTACTAAAACTGAGACAATGGCAGTAGAAATTGAAATGAATCTAAGGTAAGGAATTACTACGTCTGTCATTAAACAAAAAATGATCATTTAGCTTGATTGAAGATACATAAAAAGATCACATCTTGCTTTTACCAGGAAAGTCATAACAAACTACGATTGTGGTTCTCTGGCAAATTATTTATTAGAAAACTATTGAAGAAAATCTGGAAGAAAAAAAAAAAAGGAATCTCTCAGCAGTCTCATTCCACGTTGGAGATGTCATGGTGCATTAGGGAAATCAAAAGAGATCTCAAGATGGAAGGTGTAAAATTTGAAGAGAAGTATAGCTAGTGACAATCACAACCTCGAAAGCTAGTAGGAAGGCTAGATAACTCAGTTTCCTTAATCTTTTGGGAAACCTGAACAGTTAAGTGTTATGGAGCACTTTCAGGGAGAACAGTAAAATTAATTTTCCGAGGAAGACTAAACAGGCATTTAAAAACATAAAATATGAGAGATGGAACTGCAATACTTTTTCTCTGAGAAGAAAGGGAAACATATTTTAAGTAGGAAACTGCAAGGATTCTTATGATATTCATAAGCTGAAAGAAACTAGATGTTGAAAGGAACTAGGAACTGATGACGTGTGACAGAATCTTTTTCCACCAGGCTGGAATTTGAGTTGAGGTCACATTTCTACTTGAGAACTATGACACAAGTTGGTGGTCTCAGACTCTCTCTCAGTAGACAAGCATATATCAATCACAGGATGCTCTACATTTATTTCAGCGACCAGGCAAGAAAAAACTGACCAGTCTTAGAAGTCAAACTCTTGAACCTTCTCATACTTTACTGTCAGGTTTGAACATATCTCTGAAGCAATAAAGGAAAGAGCATACTAGAAACTGGCTATTCTGATTCTGCACATATTTTTTACCTTGTAAAAGGTAGCTCACCATGAGTAACAGTTTACCCAACATCCCTTTGTAAGAAATAAACCAAAACAATTTGGGATAAGAAGAAAATATTTTCAGACTAGCTGATTAAAAAGCTGTCAGGGGCCTAATACTCATGTTGAAAATCTATGTCAGTACCTGTGTATTTACCCAAAGTTGAATGGGGTCTCTCCACCTCTTATCTCATGCCTTTATCTCCTCCCCAGTAGGACTGTTTTGCCAAGTTTTTGTATACCTGGCCATGGCTCTGGAGGTGAATCCAAACTTCACTAGAAGTCAAATGATTTATGTAAATTTCCACATAAGCTCACAACCACACCATCCCCTCAAAAAAACACAAACCAAAACAAAATCCCATCCAACCAAACCCCTCCAAACGAACAAACAAATCCTACACAACCTTGGATGGCAAATTACTTGAAAACTCATTCAGGGAAAATATGGATTTGATGACTGTGATACTTCACTATCAGCAGAGACCTTACTTATAAGACTGCAACACAAAATAAACGTTAGCGCAGGAACAAAAATTTCAGGCTTGAAACTAAGAAAAAAAAATTCAGGCAGAAGAATAAAAAAAAGAATGAATGAAAATAAGTTCCAGGCTTAACATGGATAATATCATCTCAATATTCTTAATACAATGATGATCATGACACTGAGCACTGGGAATCAGGTCAGAGTAAAGAATAAAAGAAGATTGTATTAATCACAATCTCCAAAGGCAGGCCATAAAAGCCATATCACACTCTCTGAAAAATAATTCATTAAACTATATCCCAGCTGGAAGTAGAGAAAAACAAACTGAATAAAAAGACACTAAGCAGCAGGGAGAAATAAACTTTATGGAACTGTCAAAGCATGAACAATAGTGGGGCAGGAAGAAAGAAACAATAAATGTGTCTGGTTTATTGGTGAAATAACCATGTTAGGACATAGAATTACATTTAAAGCAAAACCTGAGATATTGAGATAATGTCAAGCTTCAAGTATCAGATTCATCCTATTGCAGTTCAGACATCCAGTACTTGCAAATTGTAGTTCAGCAGTATCTCACAATAAGACCAACATTACTAACTAACAGTAACCACTCATGGAGCATCAGGCACATCCCTTCAGTCACACGCCACAAGATGAACTGAAAGTCTGAAAGTGAAAAGGACCATATTTCAAGATTGATTGTTAAAGCAAAAGTATGCATAGACCCTATATGGGAAAGAGAATACATTCTCAGCTAGCTTGTCTTCAGGTTTGATTTGATGATGAAAAGTAGTACTTGGCATAAACATTTGTGAGTCCTTTTGTGATGTTACATACCTCGGGGTTTTTTTCATTTTTTTTTTGTTTGTTTGTTTGTTTGCTTTTTTTGTTTTTGTTTTTGGGGTTTTTTTGGGTTTTTTTGAGAAATAGATGGGAGAGTGGAACACTATAGTAATGCATTCTACTGTGTAACAGCATTAAAAATAAGGAGGAATACCACACAATGTATTCTGTCATAATAAATTAATACCACCCTTGAGTCTTTGCTAGCTATGTTTAAATAAAATTGTTCTCCAGTTTTGGCTTCCTCATTTTTTAGTACCCCAAAAAGCTTCACTTACAGTAGTGTTCAGCAGCCACAGATTCTCCAGGCTTCATCTGGAGCTGTGCTTTTTCAGAACAGATGACAATGTGGTGCAAGGTATTTGGGCAAAGAGTCATCCAAAGCCACCGGCAACCTCAGAAAATTTCAGCCAATTCTTCTGCAACTGAAGGTCTTTATAAGCAGAGGTGCCAGTATGTGCATATGTGTGTAGATATCAGCAATGTACAAATGGTGGTGCACTGTAAAAGCAAATGATGTCAATCTGTCCATCTGATCCTTGGTTAATTAAAATTGGTTCTGCATTTCATATACACTGAATATAACAGAAGAAGGAAGGATTTTTCATATGAGCCAGACGGACTGTAGGTGCCAAGCTTTCAGTAAAACAGAGGAAGCTGAGGCCCCAGATTGCTTCAGATTCTTTCATGCCACTGTTACAAAGTATTAAATCAATTATATTTGAACACAATTCATCCACAAGTCATTGACATATGACAAAACAGACCTTAAACTATGAATTATTGACTTTACTGAATGAAAGCATGTTTTTTCATTTAAAAAAATTCGGTATATCCTGGATACAGTTTTATGAAGACTCAGTAAGGACCCATGGTAAATATTCTCGCATAAGACAGTTAAGCATTTGCAAATGCCAAATTCTTGGATGGTAATTCTTTCTCTCCCCCTTTTCCCTCTTTGTCATCCTGAATCTCTACTTCATGTTATGGACTAACAACCTGCAAATTATATCTTTATAAAGCAAAACTGTTTTTCAACTAAAGAAATTAATAAAAATTTCTTTCCACCACCCTCTTTTTTATAACTGAAAAAGAGTCAAACTGATTTAAACCAAATCTGATTTAAAAATCCTGTTGAGCTGAGACTTTTAAATACCCAGTTTCGGCCTGGAGTGAATTTTTATGGCTATGTTATAAACACCTGAAAAACAGCAGGCACAACAGTAATATATACAGTTTATGTTTTTATATTATTTCCTTAGTTTCAAAAGTATCTAGTCAAAGTGAGGTTTTCCCCTAATTTTTAACTTGTTATGGGTATTATAGTTCCAACAAAACGCTTACAAGCCAGAAGTAATTTAATGAATGCATATCTACATATTTTATAGTTTATAAAATTATCCAATGGATACATTTACAATTTGGCTAAGATTAAAAAAAACACTTCTTTTAAAAATTCTGTGAATAGCGATCAGGGAATTAAACCCCTGACAGAGAAAATTGGTTAAGAATCTCTCAACAGTGGAGGTGTATGTGTGCTGCTATAATGTACTCTGTTGCAACACAGGTCCACAATGATTTCAAAAGTCAGTAAAGTTCTTTTAAAACAATAGATATTACTTCAAAAAGTGATAAAAATGGTAGTATTCTTTAGGTAAACATATGTGTTCTTAAATTTTTAAGGCTTGAGAGTTTAACTGTTTGGAAGTGCTCAATAAAACTATTTCACATCAACTAAATGTGAGCTTTATGCATGATGTGCTCAGCTGCCTGCACACCAAGAGGAGAATGAACCACTGGAAATCCAGGCAGTCACACAGACATGGGCATTAGCATCTAACTAATGTAACGTGAGCCGCAGAGACACATCCTACACCTCATCTCCAGATACACGCAGTACCCTGGAAAAACAACATTGCTACGAGCGCCAGGATTATCGTTGCTGTTCAGGCAAATCCAGCTAGGTCGCATAATGAACATGTTAATACAGAAAGAGTGGTAGCCTACATAAAATGGATAGGTTAATAAAGTCCTTCTTATTACCTTTCTCTCCCTGAGTTTGTCTTTGATGTGCCATGGGAAGGCTGAAGAGAGAGTGATTGCCACTGGGGATTTTGAGAAAAAGTAGCCTCCGGCTTAATACAAAGCCTAAAGATTAGGGTAGAAGTATGTAGACTGAGAGAATCTGCTAGCTAAACATCATCACATGTTCATTTTCATTTAAATATGCAATTTCTTTCTTATTAATTCCACTTCCTTCAAGTACATGCATAAGTTACCAGATGCAGACATTGATGCACTAATATTAAGGGAAGAATAAGCTAAAAAATCTTTTATCAATGAGATCGCTATTTGAAGGAACACAAAGATACTTCAGAATATAATTAAATCATTACTACACACAATAATATGTTTTTTGATGAATGGTAAATTCTAAGTATTCCTCCAGAGACAAAATTTGTCAGCTTAAACCCATCACTAGTCTGAATCATTCAGTTCTTATAAGGCTTAAGTGCTCCTCGCTGGTGCTTAAACATGTGTTTACCTTCAGGTATTCACTTCAGGTTACTTCACTTAGAGTTACCTATAAGGTACTGTGCACAGGCAAAATGCTTTGCTAAACAGGAGTGGTTTAAGCATTCAGTACTCTGCTGTATCAGGACCTTGTTAGCACCTGCTGCTATGGCAGCGGGGGTTGGTGGTACAGTAAATCCAAGTGTAGCAGTTCTACCAACAACCAACATGCTGCAGCCACTGACAGAAGGCATTTCACGAGTAGAGACTCCCTCGGCAGAGTCATTTTTGTTGACAAATCCTTTGAATACTAAACTGTAAACCCTCAGATTTTAGTCAGGAATGTCCCATCTTCCTCCAGCCAGCAAGAAGATTGTGTAAAAGGATAAAGCTGGGGCATTAACGCTCTCAAGAGCCTTTGACCAAAAAAAAAAAAAGAGCGATGGTGAATCCATGCCTAAATTAACTCAAGTCTATGGTGCTCTGCTTGTATTAATAATTAAATATCAGTATTTGCTGAACCCCAGAATAAACTTATTTTCTCTGCAAAGTACCTTCATTTTGTTAACAATAAGAAAGTCAGCTCTGTGAACTCTTACATTTTATTTTTTATTGCAAAAAAAATTCAGTTTATTTTTTCATTTCTCTCTCATTTGTTTAGGAGCAGAAACATAAACTTTCAAGCAAAATTAAAGGACAGAGCACTAGGGTGGCAAGAAAGACTGCTTTTGCTAAATATACTAATTCCCCAACGGGAAGCCTCTGATACATTTTTTTACCTCCCTGTGCCTCATTTTCCACATCTCTAACACAATGAATTTGCTTGCCCTGTTTTGTAGAGCTTTTCTAGAAGGCTTATTATTTAATCTGAGTTAATATCTTATCTGTGGCTAGTAAGTTAAAAATAATGGTAATTTTTCAACCAAGTTATGTATTTACAAGAGATAAAGGACAGATTTTGATAGCAAAAAAACCAGAATTGTTTCATAATGTTTCTAGTTGGTATTAGAACAGAAATTATAACTATATTTTAACTCACTTATCTTTGGATTGTGTTCCTATCAAATATTAAAATATTTTTTTCTACCAAGAATTGCCTGGCCTGTTGTGGTCACTACTCTTGCAATCACAACAAAGAGGAAGTAAATATAAAGGCTACAATTATTTGGACTACAAAATATCCATATGTATTTTAAGTCTAATGGGCAAAAAAGCCCCCAAAATAAAAAAGAGATGTCTATGGCTAATTCTGAAAGATCACAAATCCCTGCAATTTCCCATGATCTAGGGTTAGACAAACTCTTTGCTGAAAGACAGCAGGAATGCCAAGATCAGACCACTTCAGCCTCTGGCTTGTATACTCAAGCTTTGTCAACACTTCCAGTCTAAATTACTCAGTGTCTAGTGGTATCCAAAAAAAATCCTACAACAGCTAAAGACAACAATTTGAGTCCAATAGGTTTCCTAATCCTTTATTTTAAATCATCATGTTAGATTGATTTTACTCAAAGGAAAAACAAACAAAAAAACCCCCAAACAAAACCAATGCTCAGCTCTTGCAATCTGCAGTAGACTGGCACTGGCAAAGTAGCAAACATAAATACATATATACATATTAACAACACATCAAGTAATTGAGATTACATTAAACAACAAGAGCATTAAGACATAAAGTGGGAAATCTTCCTTAATGAGAAGTATTACCCAAGTATCAAAAAGCAGAGCAATTTGAAGTGGAGCTTCTAATTTTGAGAGGTCAGTAGCTGTCCTGTCTATCCACTCAGGAACAACAATTTCACTTACATAGGCTAATTCAAAGTAATTGTGCGATTTTCTTTTATTTTCTTTCATTATTCAAATGCTTTGTTTTCTGTAGAAAAAAATGTGAACTGTGTAACCTATCCAAGAAGAAACAGGGACTAACAAGTGATTTAGATCTCTAAGCTGCTTAAAACTCCTTCATCTTTTGCTTTTCTGTTTGATTTGTTCTCAGTTGTTTTAATGAAAATAGTGTAAAAAGTCATGCCGCTTTTAATAAATCTATATTAATTAGAACTGAAAAAGCAATGAAGTTTTTATAACACATTTAAAGCAGTACACACTTCTAGAACCCTGAAAATTTTTTCTTGTCTTTCATGTAATGAGAGTTCTCTGAAATTATTTTAAATGAAACAACCAAATTCATAGCAACATAACAGCCAAGAAAGTATCCCAAAGTGCAGTGCAGCAGGCCTTGTGGAAGGAAATCAGGGAAAAGAGAACTGTAATTAATATACTCAATGATAAAAAAAATTCCACTTCTGATAATTTTTATATTTGCTGATGATAATAAATCCTAGTAATTTCATTTCTTCTGACGTATAAGCTATGAATTTTCTCAACTTTTGATGACTATTTGTAAAACTACCTTTACTGGTTTTGTCTAAATAATACTTAATTTATTTTCACATAGTTAAGTGTGTTTATGTATCTACACGAGTCTAAGAATAAAAGGAGAGCAAAGTTTGTATGAAGATGACAGTGAACCTGAAAGCATGGTAATTTTTTCTCCTGACTTTATCAGCTGTTGTAAACATAAAGCAACATTGAGACTATTACAATAGCCTTTTCCAGCTATCTAAGGCAAACTGCAAAATGTTTCAGTGACTTTTGTACTTCTTTTACACTTTGCCCACTTGTGTTGTTGTCTAATTTGAGTTTGAATTAATGCGGATTGCCTGAGGGCTCGTACACTATGCAGTTTGCATGCATTTCCAAATCCCTCATGAACTTCATAAGTTTATGCCACAGCTACAATGACAACTACCTCTTTGAGAGCAAAAAATTTCTCCTCATTTTCCTCCTTTCTTATTTTTGGGGTGGGTGTGTTTGGAACATCTAAGTGTCAAGAAAGATGAATGCAAAAAGGCAAGTTATGTAGCATGGCCTGTCCCCAAGGAAAGATTCCTTCAGATGTCACAGAACACATTCTGTTATAGATGGGGCCCAACTCAACCTGTTATCTTGGCGTCTCAACCCTAACGGAACAGTTTGACCAACTACTGAGCAGGCACAATGCCATCCAAGCATATGGACATGAGTACATGCAGCCAAATGACCATGTAGAAGTATCAAATATGTTTGCTGAGGGCAGGAGTCTCAGTCTGAAACATCCCAACAGCTGTCTATCCTGAAGTTTACATGCCTGTGGTTAAGAGGATGTGACATAGCTAATCCAGATTTTGGCTGGATTAATTTTAAAATACAAAAATTAGCTTTCTTGGCACAAAAGGCATTTTGGGCCCTAGCTGTGTACCAGTGTCTTCAAAACAATATTCCAAATAAATTCCCACTGGACATTTTGGAATTAAACTATGTTGTGAACTATCCAATACTTTTCCATTGCTTTACCTGCAGACAGTGTTAAAGAAATACAGAACATTATTTTTCATGAGTTGTTATTTGTTTTATATCCTCAAACTATTTTAATACTGCAATTTCTTATAACTAAGGGGAGTAATTTCTTTATCAGGGCCACAGTAGCACAAAAATCCCACTCATAGCCCTATTTCCCCAGCAGACTCTGAAGCATTAACATTATCAGTTGAAAAAGCAACTCATTCTACAAATTAGACAACAAAAAACTATTCCAAACTATTTTACAATCAAGAAAATTGTTTAACATAAATGTTACTGAATTGTATACTGTTACTGAATTGACCTTATGAAATTCTGTATGTTGGAAATTTATTATAATATGTTATATATTTTAATACTGTTTTTAAATACTCAGGGAATACAGATGCACAAAAAGATTACTTTTGTTGTTTATAGCAAAGAGCAACTTCATCAAAAGTGCAATGTATTTATTGTTGACAACAAACAGTATGATGTTGACTAGTCATTAAATAATTCAGAAGCCTGAATCCAAGTTTCCAACTCACTGGAATCAGTAGGTTATAGAGATCTAAACACAATATTTGAAGATTCAGGAGTGAAGCTGAAACATCACTAAAGTAAGGTAAACAGGTTAATATATTGTAAACCAATTTTTTTAGATATTTTATTCTAAAATTCAGACAAGTCTTGTGCCAAGGGAGAAAGAATATACAGTCTTCACTACAGAAAAAAATAGTTTACATGCAGCCTCTTTTGATACTCTGCTTCCCTGAAAATTAAGGAGTTAAAAGTACTGTATAGCAGCTTTCATGTTCCATAGGAAACAGAGCCACAGAAATACAAAACAATAGAGCTAAGATTGCTTGTTACAAATTAGGGTTTTAAGGCCTAAAAATTATCAGTATGATTTAGACGAATATTTTAGAAGTCTGGTTAAAAATGAGATCTCAATATGATTATGCAGGTTGAAATTGAGTCATTAATATGCAGTATAACAAAACCCCCAAAACCAACACCAAATCCACACACTTTTCAGTACAGAGCCAGCCACCTTTAACACCACATCATTTTCAAGAACTGGTAGTGTTCTATTTTATCACTCTAGTCTATTAAATAATTTACATGTAAATGGGATTTTGGTTTTTTTTTTCACCAAATGCCCCTTAAAAATACATATTCAAAAAAATACCCTTTTCTTTTTGCAGCAAATACAACTAATTTCACCTCGTGAAGTGAGCAAAATCACTATCATTTCCTAGATGCACAAGTAAAATAACAAAACATAACCAAAGTTAAATTTTCTTCAAACTTGAGCCACAAAAAGTCATGGTAAATATCTAACTCTGGATGTGTTTCTTCTAAATCAAAACTTAGTAGCATATGTAGAAATTGCCAACCATGAGATCTGAAGTTTTGATTAAGAACCAAAACTCCTCAAGAGTGGACTGGGTAGCAGCCAACTGTTCTCATCTCTGTTTAAGAGTTTGGACAGCGGTACAGAGCCGAAAGAGACCTCGTGCAATTCAGATTGATAGCAGTTATAGAAAATTCAACTGCTTGTGATTCTTGGAAGAACGGTGATCATATTTTAGTGTAGGGTAAAACTGTAAATTTCAGATTATGTTCAAAATTTGACATCAAAGGTGGTTCAGATATATGGCTACAGAAAAGACTCAGCCCTTTTTAAATGTGCCTCTCTTGCAAGAGTAAGTAAAAAATTGTCAGAATTTATGCACAAAGCTGTATGAATAATTTTCTTGCTTCAATCTCCAATTGCCACAACCCTTATCACAGAAAAATAAAAAGCTATCCCGGTTCAGATGAATAAAAAATTTCCAATTCTCTCTTGGGAGAATCTGAACTCAAGCTGTGAACTACCCTGAGTTCAGGCAGTATCTACCACTCCTGTTGACACTTCTGGGTTATGTATAAATAACTGACCACAGGGAGCAAGGATTCCCATATCCTGACAAGCTGCCTTCACTTCCAATATTAAAAAAATCATTCTTATCCTTGCTCAGTGTCTCAATGACTCTGAACCTGTTTCTTACAAAACAGAACATCTGCAAAATCAGGACTCTTAAGTGAAGGTCTCTTTGAACTTATGTGCAGGTCACTTACCTGAGAGGAGCAGAAAGTCGCACACAAATTCATTTGGCTACCTGATGCAAAATTGTTTAGTTGCAGAATGTCTTGGGTGTACTAAAACGGACCTTTCCAGAGGACTTTAAAAAAATATTCTTACAAACATCTTCTTAGCACTTACTTATCCATACTGCTTACTACATACACAATTCTGCCAGAAAAGTGAGGATAAAATAACAACTAGTATTATAAATTCCATTATAAACTCATTCAACCACTTGGTAGAATATTTTACTAGACTCTGAATATCAGCAGCAATTATGTGGTTTGACTGAAGAGCAGGAAGATTTTTTTAATTGTTCTTTATTTAGCAAGACTATCATATTCTCTCATTAACTGATATAAAAATGAAAATAAATACAAGAGAACAGTGAATCCTAAACCAATATACTTAATATTTTCACCAAAGATAACACTCATTAGACTGTTCACAGTGTCACAAAAAACCATGGATTTAAATCTGTTCAGAACTTTCTGCAGTCTTCTTTGTCTTGTATACACCTTCACCAATTACTCTCACACAATAAATAATGTATATATGGAGGCCTTCCATGTTTTACACCACACTTCATAGGATAAGAGGCAGTCATAAGCGTATGTAGCTCAAACTGAAGCTCCCCAGGGAGTCTCAAGCCTCCTCCAAGGGAGACATAAACAAGCACAGCGAAAATGTGGTATGGGGAGATTTTCTGTCTTTTACAGTTAGGACTGGGAAAATATGAGACTATCTTTCCAAGTGTTAAATTATTCTATACTAAGTATTAGAAAGTTTCTGTGTTTGCTGGGTCCTAAGTGAAAATGAACCAGAAAACAAAAGAAATTAAAAGGCTGCTTCTGATGTTTGTGAAATCCTGTAATAAGAAGAAAAGGCTCTGAGGTAAATTTTAGAAAGATATGAAGACAACATAAATTTAATCTACTTTCCACCAAACTCTGAAAAGCCAGGAGGAAAGGACAAAGATGAGCTAAGTAATGGAAGAACCAAGGATGCTTCTCGAGTGGGGGGGAGATCTGCAACACAGAAAGTCTTGTGTGCTGCTGCTTTTGAGTGGGTGAGAAATTTTAGATTGAAATTGGAGAACAGAATGCAACTGAAGAAGAAGAAAGGGATCAGCGTCTAGAAAAAGAAAAAAGAGACTACAGATCCATGGACTTCAGACTTCCTAATGCTTTGACAATGGACAATTAAGAATTTAATAAACCCTAGAAGAAAAGCAGAAAATTCAAGCTATTGTGGAACACAGCTAGCAGTTCCTTAGGAGGTGTTTCTGCAGGCAGAGAAACTCTCACTCTCTATCAGCTTTCAATGCTCTGCTAGTTTTTACCTAGGCAGTTCTTTATAGTAGTACTTGCACTACTTTGAGTACACTTCTCTCAAACTTACCTTGCACAAAACACTCAGCTGGCAGCTAATAGAAGAAAGAGAATCCAGGAGGAGATAGCCATTCCAGAAATGGTTTTCCTCCAGCACAGATCAACACCGTCTAATTTGCTGACCCTTTGGTTGCCCCCTACAACTGAGCTTTCCCCTGAGATAAGAGGCAATTTTGATCTTTAGGGCTTCAGTAAAAGAAAATTCCTCATCAACACACATATTGCTTTTCCAGCCATGCCTTTATTTAGGATAATTATCCTAAGGATA
>JAOXXN010000065.1:37476031-37492847 GCA_026770055.1 Myrmophylax atrothorax | reverse complement strand
TGTGTGTGTCAGTCCTTGTTCAATACATAGTTATACTCAGTCCTAAGATCACAGTAATGAGATGAAAAGATACTTTCAAGCATGTATATTATTAAAGGTATACTTAGATGATACTAAGTAGGAAGTAGATTGGGCTGTTCTGTGCTTCATGTAATACCTGTGGCATCTTATGAATCTATTAGTATTCTCATGAGGGGAATGACCCATCTTGAGAAAGTAGCTCCACCTGCTCTTCAATATATCACTTGAAGTCTGCAAGTTTAAGTCTTGAAGCAAGAATACGAGCTGTGCATGTGCACAGAGAAGTTAACCTTCTGACATGCAGCAAATGTGCCAGCTTTGAAGCAACTCTTTTTTTTTTTTTTAAATCCCCTAAAATACTGGTCTTTGGTGGCTAATTCTTACATGGGTTTTGGTTACTATGATATTTGGACATCGAATAATTTTGAAGTATTCACAGGGATTACCAAAACATAAGAAGCTTGAGAGAAAAAGAATAGTTTTCTGATAAATTGTCATTCAGATGGTGGCATTAGGTACACTGGAGAAATTCAGGGACGGTGAAGTTATCAACTGAAAATACAACTATAAAAAAGAACTTCATAATTAACAATATTCATCTATGACTGAAAATTTTGTTTCTTCTGTCACTCAATTACTGATAACCATGGAAATCAGAATCTCTAATATTTCATTAAGTTCTTTATCTCTATGAAATATTATAACATAACTCAATTTTTACATGGCATGAAGGAATTAAAAAAAAATCCACAGATAAATCAGAAGAGGCTCCCACTAATAAAACAGGGTAACTTTGACACCATTGCCTATTCAGACCATGAGATGATACTATTTAGGGTATATAATACTGAAAGGGCAATCTGATAATCACACTAGAAGCAATTTCAAACCATACTACTGCTGAAAAGTCAATTTAACTTTCCAGCTTTATAAGACTTTGTTATTGCTATTGTTAATTATTTCTCATTTAATGGGAAATTGGCAACAAGGTCCCCAACTGTCATTTTAAATCTGCAATAATATCATGTGAAGCTTTTTGTCCTTATTCCCAAGTCCTGGATTATCAGAGCTAAATGGCAGCTCCAGCATTACAAAAGCTCTGGGGCAGGTACTGTTACACAAATTGCCAATTCAATTAACAGTGTGTAAATGCTCCACTGGCAGGCTGAGGGAAGGGCAGCCATTTTGGCAAGTGTCATTCCTAATTTATCAAACTGTCAAACCTTCCACTCAGGTGCCTGCGGTCACTGTCTGCCTCTTAATGCTAAGTTGTAAAGCTGCAGGAACCATTCTTGTAGCTTGACAAGGCACAATACTCAAAACTGATTTTAAAATCAAATGTACAGTTGTCTTAATTATTCTCAGTATAAATGATGTTTTAATTACAAAATCAGAGTGGGAATATTCAATCAAGATCCAAGATTACATTTATATACAAGGAGGCGGGCAGATCAAAGCCTGATGCCTAGCCTGTTTGTGCAGGTAGCTATTCAGTTTTTCTCAGTACAGTTTGTGATTACCTCCCTCCCTCAACTACTGTCCTTTATGGTCTTGAGACTGATTCTGCTTTTGGTTCTTACCAAACCACTGTGTCTGCACTAACGCCTTTCAGGGATAAATGCTAAAACATTAATTTCGTTTTCACACCCCGTGCTCTCCTTCCTACCTGAGATGCTTTATTTAAGAAGTTTTAAAAAGTCTTTTAATAAATAAAAACAGGTTATGAGGGTCTTCTCTAAAAAAGAAAAGCTAAATAACCTCACATTCGAAGGCTTTCCCTCATTTTTTTTTTCCCCTTGATTTTTTTTCCCCGATGTCAATAGAAACAGCATACAGGAACTATTGCATATGCAGATCAGAGCCCCTGCAGTGAATACATGCACTGTGCAGTTCCCTGATGCCTGCAGGATAACGCTTGAACAGTCCCCCCATTATGTACTTTGGAGGGGGATATTACATCAGTGCATCTGTAAATGTTTGCTTTTGGGTTGAATACTTGCCGAGCGAGAGCTGTGGAATGTTTCACTTAAATCAAGTTTAAACTGTTACGACCATTTTAAAGCAAAGAAAATGGAAGTAGAAAATAAAATACAGAAAATTGTCCTTTCAGTGTGCTGTGTGACTACTGTTAGCAAAAATGAACAAAATTCATGGAACAGTAACAGCAAAGAAAGCTCAGATTGGATAAGATGAATGTGTTCTATAATCCATCTGTGGACATCATGGGCCAGCAGGAGATGCTCCAGAGAAACAGAAGAAACCCAAGACAAGTAGTTCTGTAGTAGATGACATCAGCTAGAGTTTTCTCTTTACAATAATTAGATTCTTAAGTGAAAACCTGTATTTATGTGCATCTTCCAAAGTGATCTGTATTTTTTTGCCTGTTAGCTCATTTGATACAGGTACAAATATCACAGCATTAGGAATCTGAATACTTTTACTTGTTATATAAGACAGCTGTAGCCTTTGACTCACTACTGTGATGTCACTGCAAGTTCCTAAGGCTAACCAAGCATTCTGTGAAAGAAGCAATGAATCCCGAGAGCAACACAAGCAACCTATCACATTTTAGAGAGTGAATTATTCCTTTTCGGAATTAAAAAATGACTCTTACAATGCCTTCAACAGACATGGTAAAAAGCACTCAGTTTAGTATTCATGATATTAGTTTTCTCATCCAAATAATAAGTGATGATGATGAATGAAGAAAGTGCTCTGGAGCACAGGACTACCAGGAGTTCAACACTGCTATGTTGAAATAAGAAGAAGGAATTTCATACTTTGGTAGAAAGCAACTATTTGAACTGAACTTGAAATGGCCCTAAATCAAGCCAAAACTGTTTATAAAGCTCTGCTAAATATTTAAGACTGTGGACTTCATCCAGTGCCCCATAAAATCAGTGGGATCATCCTAAACCCTTTACTTACCCTACTGCAGCCATATCTACATGAAAAGATAGATCTCTAACTGGTTCCAATGCATGCACATGAAGAAAAAAGAGCAAGCATTTGAGAGTGATTTGAAGTAGATTATTTCTGTCATTTAAATCACTTTGCATAATTTCACAAGTGCACACAATTAAACCAAATTTTTAGAGTAAATTAGGAGACTAAAAATAGAGAACAGGATTCCAACAAAGTTTCAAAACCAAATGAAAACTTTGAAAATCCTGATGGGCACTAACTTTTGACTCTTTCATAGGTGAAACATATCTGCACAGAACCAACTTTCCTCCATAGCAAGCTGTCTCTCGCTAATATTACTGATATATTATTTACTTTTCTGCTGGTGGTCTTTTGTAAAACCAACTTATTTGAAATAACATTTCATGCATTTCTGATAGCACATGCATACTCTCTTGAATTTGAAAGTGTGAGAAAGAAGAAGCAGGAAAAAATAAATCTTAAATCATCAAAATAAAACAGCTGATCCTAGGGCTATACATCAAAAACTTTATTATCTCTATAGATTTTGTGTAAGAGTTCAGGAAATTACAAGTGATAATTGAGGGGGAAAGGATGCAGTACTGTACAAGAAGCATGAAGCGTGATCTAAAGAAATACTCAAGTAAATAAAATACTACTAGATCACAGATTATACTGAGTTCCAGACTCAAATCTCTGACAGCTATTTCAGTTTGCAAGAACTGAAAAATATTTGAATGCAAAATACCTTCTTGTTACAAAAGAAAAAAAGTTTAACTATTTTAAAAAAACAACATAAACCCCCAAAAAACAACACCACACATTTTTAAGGTCCTCAGTAAACGCTAACCCTGTAGGACAAAATCAAGCAGAAGTAATTCCAAACAGTACATTAAAATAAAACTAGGGGGAAAACCTGTTAATAGTTTTCTATCTATGATTGTTTCTGGATCTGAGTTTCTTCAGTCAAGAATATTTTGCAGAAGAGTACTTTGAGAGATAAATCTAATAGAGATAATAATTCATATGCATTTAATCTGATCTCCATGCATTATAAGACTTTACTGCTGCATGAAGAATAACCTTTGTAAGAAAAGCATTCACTGTAGTGAAAAGCATCTCAGGCACCGGGGAATGGTATCCATTTCCACATGCAAAAATGCCAGTAAAAGGTGTGGAAACTGTAGGCATTGTGAGACTCCAAATGCCTCTTTGGAGACAGAAGTTTCACAGCAATTGTTACCCAATGACTACACTGTTTATATTAATAACTAGTGCCAAATAATCTTAATCCAGTAGTTCTATACTGACGAGTTACTGAAGGTAGTTTCAGAGTTTTGAGAGAGGGTAAATAAGGACAGTCAAGGAGCTCACTCATGTCCAGAAGCAAGCTGAAAGCCCAGTGTAGACACCCTCTTTGGCTCCTTCCCTAGAGTCAGTTTAGGTGCACAGAGAAAAAGAGGCTGAAACATATATGATGGAAGCTGTCTTGAGAAACCTATGAATGTTCAAACCAAGTAAGTGTTAAAAAACCCAACAACTTCATCCTGATAGTAGCTTCAGAGTGGTAGTTGCTAAGAGAAGTTAAGAGTTGCTTACAACCTCTGAGTGAGAACAGTAAGTTTAAATAGATATTTCAATGTACATTTTCCTTGAAGATTGCTGGCCCTCCTAGTACACCCTCATGAAGTACTGTGCCCAAATTAAAATGGATACCTGCATAGCAGTGTCCATGAAACTGAACTTGGTGTGTGCAGGTTGCCTTGCATTTTTGGCCACTTTGGGACTTCTATGGTAAAACAGAACATCCACCTTGGTATCCTGGATCCCACCCTTACGCAACACCTGATAATTCAGGTATAAAATTTCCAGAGCAAGGAATGGTGAGTAATCCCACAAACATAACTCTCCACATTATTCTAGAAGTTAAGAGATTGTTTTAGGCTTTAAATCACCTATATTAAAATTCTGCCCTGCAGTTTTGGAAATAATTAGTAATACTTATGTATTGGTTCTTAGTAATAGGCTTTCAGCATGGGAAAATTTTAATACACTTTGTGGTAGAAGTGCAAAAAAAATAGAAGTCAGTGGTTCTTAGCATGCTTCTTGAATGCTTGAACTAAATGAAAATCTTACTGCATGTGTTTCTCAATCTTTCCTGTGGAGTAATCATTTACAGGGTAAGCACAAAACATGTTTGGAAAAATTATGGGGAAAACAAAGGCACAAAAAGATCCAGTTCTTCTCAGCACTGTTTTCCCTAACACATAACACAGCTGTCAGTGCTTTAAAACTGCTGAAAAAGGAGGCCTCACCATCCTGTCCACAGCTGGGCTCTGCTTCTACCTCCGACCTTATGTCAGCACCAACACGTGCCCATCTACGCTGTGAACCACACTGGGCAATTAAGGGGGCAGGAATTATTTCCCTGAGTTAGTCTCCAGCTGGACTGGTTAGCTGGTCTGCTAACCATGCCATTACACACGAGCACGAGCACAGCAAACAAGGCAGAAATATGTGACCAGGAACAAAGTGGAGAGTGAGATCAACCACAGCTGCAGTCAGTGGGATTTGGTCTTTAGCTGAGCTCCCAGTGTTACTGTCCAGGAACTCCCTGGAGGTCTCAGAAGTCCTCCCATCACAAACAAGAAAGTATTAAACATCTCAATATTTTTCAGCAGCAGGCAAAATAGAGGACTTTGGAATGGTTTTCATTATGTTTAGCTCCACATTTTAGAAACATATGAAGAAGCTACTGAATCACATCCAGAAATAATTTCTCTCCAAGATACGTGACTTTTACTAGAATAAGATTCCATTTTCCTGCTGCTTAAACTTTATAACCAATTTCCTTGATTTGTCATATTTAGATGAGTGGAAGACCTCCAGTCTCACCACTATCTTCTCCAATGACAATTATATGGGGGAGAGCTATAAAATGGTACTATGATTTCTAAAATACACAGAAGTATTTGATATCCGTATGACATCCACAGGATTCTAACTTATTCTAAGGTGGGGTGGGGAAGCTATGGGCTTTAATCCAACCATTTCTGCAGAGGTTTGTGCTCAGAGTAGTCCATAGGATTCATTATATTAGTATTCATGAAACTGTCCTTTACTTATTTCCTCTCATGCTTTTGGAAAACAGGAGTTTGGCCAAGGACTAGGATCAACCTGGAGCCAAGCTTAGTGTTTTTATTCAAATGTATGCTCATTTTCAAATGGAGCTGTCATTAATTCATTGCCAAAGCAAGAAAAACAATGATAAACTACTTGGGTAAAATCATTTGTGTCACTACTGAAAAGGTATCTAACAGTTCTAACCTCCTTTTTGCTTTGCCAATAAGCAAAATTAATAATCCTGTTGCAAACTTTGGCTGGGTTCTGCCTCCAATTTAATATGGCAAAGTGGCAGTATTTTCCCATATGGAGCTTAAGAGAAGCCAGTACTTAAAACATCATTAACACTTCTTGCTCTTTCTGCACTCTCTCTGCTTCTAATCCAAAAGACATCATTTCTCCATTCTTACATCACGACAAAAGCTTAAGCGGGCAGAGAAGAGAAATGCACTAAAAAGTGTTGCCAAGTATCAATCTAAAGAAAGGTTTAGTGTTTTCCTTCTAATCTTTGCTTTCCTGTAACCCATCTGGAGTTTCTCCATGTAGTCCCAGCCCATGATTCTTTGGAGTTGCTCTGAAATGGCAGCTCAGTATCCTTGGTGTCTCAAACACAAGTGCATTTGAAAAATGGAAATAATGCTTAAAATGCATTTAAAATGTATCCAGGTAATTTGTAGGAAAGTAAAAATGGCAACCATGTTGCTAGTTCAAGCATCTGATCAAATACATATTTTGCAGTGGAGTCGAGAGTCAGACAAACAGCAGACACCCCAAAAGAACTGGCTTAGTGCAACCCAAAGTCTTGCCCCATAAGACATAAGTTTCAAGTAGTGCTATCATGCCTCTCTGTGGGTCTCACCAGATCATCCCTGTCGTTGGCTTCAGTGTCAATTTTCTTAGAGTAATCATTCTGTATTGTTATGAATCCAATTCAAATTCACCCTTAGACTGTGATCTATGCCCTACCTGAAAATAGCCTCACATGCCTCAGCCACATCTCAGAAGGATGGTCCCCTCCCCTCCCTTTTCACACTGCTGGAAGTGTGGGTGCTGCAAGACCTTCACAGTTCACTACCTTGGCTAGCCAGCACAGAGGAAGCAGGCTAATCTTTGTACCTCCTGCTCCCTTCTTCTGTAAGCAACATGTCTAAACCGGCCCTTTACCTATATTAAAAAAAATTCTTTAAATTACATTTTACTGTGAGGAGGAAAGAAAAGGTTATTTCTTCATAGTGGCCTGAACATACTAATGCTAGTCACAACCTAGCCATGAAAGAACAAATTACAGTAACAGATGTCCATATATCACTGAGGTGACTTCCCTCCCTATTTTTATTTTTTATCAAAAATGGTGAGTCTGAAAAGTCAAAACAAAATTAAAAAAAAAAAAATCCAAAACCCTGCAGCATCTGTCTCAGCAGAGTTCAAGCTGGCTGACAGTTCCTTACACTGAGAAGCTGAGAATGATGCTATAATTAAAATTTCATGAACAAGACAAAAAACTACTTTATTTGGGAGAACTGTTATGAAAGTATACACAGAGAAACTGGATATGGTAATTTTAGTTTATGCCAGGCCCTTAATTTAATGATTAAACTTAAGAATCTTGAACAAAATCATTGTTAGGAACACCTCATAACTTAAATAATTAAGAGAATCATCTTTGTTAGTCACAGAAGCAGGTCTTAACCATTACAAGTGAATGTGTGGCTATTGGCACACCACTCCAAGTTCTCATTTGTTTTGATGACTGAAGATTAATTCTTTCTATCCATATCACAAAATTTAACCTAATTAATTTGATAATTAATAAACTTGACCTAATTAATTTTCAGTCTAGAAAGGAATAAGCAGGAAAAAATGAGTAATTGTTCTCAGGACAAAGGCGGCAATGGCACAGTCAGAGACATCTTACTGGCACCTGCTTTACTTTTCATATTTTTTTTTATAACATACATTGCTTTTACTGAATTTCAGTCAACTGCATGGAAGACAACACCATCCGTCTTATTTCATCTTTTAACAAGGACTTGATGAGGTGACACAGGACTGATTCTTAAAAACACATTACCTGTTATGTGAGGCATTGTGTGACAGGGAGAACTATCTCTGTGACAGGCACCTGACAGCAGATTTGTTGATTTCATGGTCACTTCATTTAAAGTAACAACAGGGTGAAATATGCCATCTGATAATCTGTTTGAATGTTGACTGTGAAAAGCACTTAACATTTCTGCCAGCTACTACTACTACTACAGAATCTGTTCTTCAATATGTGCAGTTTTACCACCTTCTTTAATAATTGTATGTCAGAAACACTTATCCTAGATTAACAGCGGGGGAAGGGCAAGAAAAAAAAGAACTTTAAAAAAGTCACCTAGGAAGTCTGACATTGCAGTCTGAAAGTAAGAAGATTCAAAATTTAGGGCATGTCACACCGTGAGTATTGTTTGCAGACAACCGCTGCACCTTCATTGCATAGGTCATTTCAGAAGAGATACGTAGCCTTTCTCAATCAGTTTTCTTCCATAGGAAAGTTTAATCCAGATACTTAAGACCAAACACCTCACTAACTGGTAATGATAGTAAAATGATAAAAAAGAAATTACTTGTTTCAGTAAGAGATTACACTGAATTCTGATACCACTACTCAGGATGAAATTTTAGTTAAGAAGCTGGTATTGTACACACACACAAACCTATGTATCAGCATGACAGGCATTAAAAAATTAAAATATTAAAGCTTCATTAGGTATTTAGATAAAGAGTTTGTAACACAATAAACCAGAATAACACACACAAAAAATATTATCCCACTGTCTAGTGACTGAATGAATGAAACCCTTGTTTGCTTTCAGACAAGTTTGGGATAGGCACAGACACCTCTAGACTAATCTGGCAGCACTGAAAGTTAGGTCAAAAACTGTCCTTAAACAGAGACACCGTAATATAAAAATGCACGGCATGCGCAAGCTATAAAACCTTAACTCAAGTAGGACTAAATGAGACAAATTCTAACAAATCAGCTCTGTACCCCTATCGCAATTAACACGTACTCACACATTGAACTATCTTGTTGATTTATGCTAACCTCCATGAAACCTGATGAAGAAATACCTTGAATCAATATGATTTAAGCATTTAAAACCACATTAAATATGAACCAGAAGCAGGCTGGTTAAAATTTACACTTTCTCTGAAAGATTTTTGACACATTCAGTGCTTGTGAAAGCTGAGGGGATGACGGCCCTAGTCAAATACAGTTGAGTGAGCAGACTGCAAGCATCCCACATTCCACCTCCAGTGCAGTTCAACCGTGACGTGGAGGGACCTGCCTTCTCTTTTACTTCCCTCCCCACACTCACTTTTATTTACCGTCTTGTAAATATTCTATTAACTAATTCCTGTTGTTGCTAAGTGGGTTTGTTTGTTGGTTTGTTTTAGTACTTTTAATATTTTGATAATAGTTTAACTTGAATACATAAATTCATCTAGTCTTTCTATTTAGAAATAAAAATTTTGACAAGTTGACAGATAGTCTAAGACCATAGCAAGCATCTTATTCCTAATCTATGAAGATGTTATCAGAATCATTGTGTATGAATGTGTTTATCTTTAAATCCTCTTTACTCAGGAAATAACCTCAGGGGTTCAGGTTCCCATCTCCTGGGATCACATCAGTGGCAGAGGAAATGTTTATTTGAAAACTTCAGTATGGATTATGAATGTTGTTTTTATAACCAAAACATTCTGCATGTTCTTTTATGGTGTTGCTGACTCCAGTGTTTCCTACTAAAGTTCAGCTACATTAGAAATAACAACCTACAGTTATTTTGTTAAAATAGCTACTGTCAACATGAAATCCAGTAAATTAAAAACAAAACAAAAAGCAAAACAAAAACAAACAAAAAAGCACTGTCAGGTGCTAAATCAACTTCTGAGACCCACTTGCCAATTTCTGTGGTTCTAAAACCATATGCTCTTATTTTAAGAATGGCTTCTCTGTTCTCTGTCTCTGTGCAAAAGACTCACAGACACAGGCAAAAAAACGAGGCACAGTGAGAGTTATCTGAACAGAAATAGCTTTCAAAAGTGCATAGGAGAAAAGTAAAGAAACCAGGGAGACTACATTAAAAGGCAAAAATGGCTCATTTCTTAATCTTTTTCACTTAGAGTGCCCTTTGGAATTACATAAAACTCTTCTGGGTTAAAAAACCCCAAACCATTTATGGCGGGAAATCCAGTTCAGAAGTCTATTGTGCCTGTTTAAAGAGACATTGAGTTTGAAGCGTGGAACAAACATGCCCATGGCCCAGGTCTTGGAGTACTTTGTGGCTGTTCTAAGTTGCATCATGCACATGTTCTGGGCAGGAAGCCAATGCCACTGGCCAAGCGAGGTTGCTCACATGCACAGAGATCTTCCGGTGGCACCGAGCCAGCCTCCCCTGTGCCTGCTGCACCGCCCCCCTTCCTCAGCTTTCTTTGAGGAAACCCAGACAGGTCTGCCCCAAACTGCTCCAAATCCTTGCCTGATGCAACACTGGGCAGTTTCAAGAGCCACGGCAGCATCAGACATTTCCTATCCCCAGAACCGTGCTATTTGTCAGCTGCTGAGGAAAGTCGAGACTAAATTAACTTGACTGACCAAAGTGAAATTGCAGTCCTTGTCAAACTCAGTGGGAAAATATGCAAACTGTATTTACAGCCTTGTTAACCGTAAAGCCATTAAAAGTCATATACCCAGTAGGTTTCACAACAATGACAAAGAAAACCAGCTGCCTTTATGAAATACTGCTAGCTGTCTGCATTACCTTCCCCGGTGTTAAACTCCTAGTATGAAGTCTCCTTCTATCAGGAGGAACAACATTTGGCTTTATATTACCAAGTTGTAGAATTCATCACTTTCATCTCTCTGCCATCTGCAGGATATTGAAAATGAAATGAAAACAGAACAGGATTTTTAACATGAGGGGAACACCTGATGTATGAAGTTATTCAAGCCCCAGGAATGTGTGGTATTGCACATTCTCACTGTCACAGCCTTTGTTGAAAAGGATTTCCCTGACCTTTTCTCTAACCAGCAAACAAATAAGCCCTATCTCTCAGCAGGAGAGAGCACTGCTCCATTAGATCATTAAGCAGTTCTATTCAGACAATCCCTGTCTCCTGTCCTTGGCCCTAAAGAAAGAGCTGGCACAGGTCCAATCAGTCAGATAGAAGGAAGGCAAATGTGCTTTCGTATGGTACAGCTTGAAATGTCACAGCAGGATGAAAGTCGTGGAACAGACAGCAGTGAGGAAAAGATGTGGTGCTACATGAGGGGTAGTGTTCCAACAAGGAAAGGCTGGTGTTTCAGTCTGCCAAACAACGTAATGACTCATCCAGGCAGAAAAATATTACCACCATGGGAATATTTGGAACGTCTCAGTCTGAGAGTAATTAGGGACTAAACTACACCGGCATGCTTCAGTGATGAAATGAGAAAATAAGCAATACCTCTGTCAAGTTCTGATTGGCGAGTATTAAATGAATATGGGCTTCTATCATATCTGACCACAAACTAGTAACTTGCAGCAGATTGTCAGAACAGAGTAATATTTCCACTTTCTCATAAAATATGATGGCACAAGAAAGAACTGGTGAAGTGAAAAATGTTACAGTTGGCAGTAAGAGTTTTAAGGAAAATCATTGCCATGATTATATAATTTAATCCTTGTAACAGGCATTTGCACATAGCATTTTCAACCTCTAATTACCCTGTCTGCAATGGAATAAGAAAGGGTAAAAAGAGGATGGGCAAAAGCAGCAAATGCTGACAGATTCATTTTATTAATAACTACTCTATACAACTCACAAACTGAAAAGCACAAATGTTTAATGGATATAGGTAATGGAATTATTGTACTACTTATCGGTTGTAAAAATGTAAATACTTTGGCAAGAAGAACAAATGTTAATTTTTATTCTTTTGTATTTCCAACTTGTGCACAATTTGTATTCATTAAGCAATGCAAAAGGCCTTTTTTTCTTTATAATTGTAAAGTGACATTATAATTAAATTGTATAACCTCAGCAGCATCTGCAATTTAAAGGATCACTTACAAGCTGGCTGGACAAAGTGCACCACATTAAGCCACAAAACTGAGTTACACATCAATAACCCTTCATTCCAGTGGCTGGGTCAGAACCTCAGCAACATGAAGGAAAAAAAAAATTAAAAAAAAAAAGATTATTCAGAGTAAAAAGGTTTAGAAGGTCAGAAGCAAAACCGCTTACAAGATCAAAATTGCTAAGATTCTTTAAGACTGAATACATGGAAGCTTCCAGTGACACCTGTTTGACTTTCGGCCGCATGGACACCTGTAGTTCAGCTAAACTAAACGCAGCTCCCAAATTAAAAGAAAGGGCAAACAGAAATTACCTCTCTGCACAATATGAACAACCCCCATTAGACTGGCTTAATAAACTCTAATAGATGTATAGCTTAATACAATATTCAGCTATTGACATAAACATAAATATAAATTTCAAAGAAAATAACCTACTTTAGTAAAATTACCTGTGCAATAAAACTTAATGAACTCCAAATGATTCTGCACATCTCTACCAAATTGCATTTTCAGGCTCACATCTTCAGGACATGCTGGGTGGTTTGATGCATTCCCACAATTCATCTTCCTGCTAAGCCAATTTTAATTTAAATGCAATTAAAGGCTCAAAATGAACATTATGTATTAGATAAAGCCTTGAATCTGCAGACTATCATAAATATGATTTTCAGAAAAATTAATTACAAGCCATTAGGGTACAAGTCATCTTACTGCAAATGTTGAGTTAAACTGCAGAATCAGTTTGTTCCTTCCATTAAATGTTAAATACTGATTTTAAGCCTTGCTCCAAGTTAATAGCAGAAGGTCAGCATAAAAGAAAAAATGTTTCTGAAATAATCCTCAGAGATTCTGGAGATTTATCAATCCACATTAATTGAAAAAATATATTCTCTCTAAATGCTTTGAGACGATGGGTTTCTGATCTACTTTTGGCCAACATAAAATAAAAATAAAACTCTTCACATTCTTCTTGTGCTCTGAACATAACACAGAAGATAGAGAGGGTGCACAACCACTTCAAATGAAAAACCAATATATGGCATATGTTTTTTCTAACCAGTACTTGCTAGACACCCATAAACCACAGAACAGATATATGGATGAGGCAAACCATGGACCTGATACAGGGAACTTCAAGAAAATCAGTCAAGGTCTTTGTGCTGTCACTTGCTGTGAGGTGGAACCTGAGGATTCAGTACAACCACAGCATTCAAGCAGCAGCTGCAGAAAATGCTATGATTCCAGACTTTGAGATCTATTAAAATTACAACTTCAACTCTTTTGATGTTCCTGAAGAAGAATCAGAAATGTTCCTGTAACTCCTAGGAATTATGATACAAAATTTATGCATTCTAAATTGTTCTATACACTTACAGAAAAAGTTCTACATACCTATGTACCTATAGATATATAGAACACATAAGAGTTTCAAAAATAGAGGAAAAAGAAATCTTATATTGTATTTTATGCATTTCAAAAAGTGCATTTAGCACAGTAGAGACAAAGGTATGAGAATATCCCTCAGAAGTAAGAGCAGTTTTCCCAAATTCACAACTCCTGAATCTCTCTTCTAACTGTGCTCTCCAATACCATCCCACAGCTACTAAATTCTTCTCATCAATATTACCCACAATAGATTTGAAGGAAAACTGTGCCTAATTCCCATCTCCCAAACTGACATATTTTATACACAATATGTCAAAACTCTGCATTTTTCATTAACTTCTGTTCTATCATTAAACAGAAAAGCAACGACACGGTTGGTGAAATTCAGCCATTAATCTCATAATAATTGCTTATAAATGTTCATGCTACACTGAAGAGCATGCAGTTGAGGGTGCCAAGGTAACTTTAAAAAATAAATCTTTATTAAACCACAGCTTTCTTTTCTGACATTATTCAATTTAGGCATGAACACTGAAACTCACACCTTCATCATCTGCACACTTGATTCAACTTAATTTTATCTGCTTGAATATCAAATCTTTCAATATCCACCTCTATACCTAGGCCCTCCTCTAGCTGTTAACTACTCCAGCCCTCCAGGGGACTGCATGTGTTTGCTTCAATCCATTTATTGTCTTTTGCTTTTCTACCTCTATCCCTAGACAGTAATGTACTCACTTCTGGATATTAGTAGATAACCTCTGTGCAGCGGGAGTTTAATGAAATATCTGGCCATCAAGCTGGATGAATGTTATCTTGGCAATTGAACTTCATAATTTAAGGGCATTAGTATGACATTCTCTAATTTCAAGGAAAGTGGAAAGCTGTTACGTTCTGCAGGTATTATTAAGATGCTTTGTATGCTTTGGGATCCTTAAAGAGTTATACTTTGGCAGAGAACAAAACTTCTATGAAACGAAATTTATTATATGCCTTGAGAGTTTAAAAAATCAGAACAATGATTAAGGCTAATGAACAGAGAAGACAACTACTTCTGCAGTGAAGTGGCTGCGTAGTTCTACTTTTCAGCAGCAAAGTTCTTCTACAGCTGATGAGGTGTGATACACACAATAAGATCCTTTCCATGATATGAGCTTCTGATAGCAATATAAAAGAACAGAGAGAGGCACTTTACAATGACACCCACTCAAAGCCGGAAAGAGAATTAAAGCTCTTAACCAAAGCCACCATGCTCTGGCATTGCTCTATGGGGTAAAAAAATAAGCCACAAACTATTCAAGCAGACAAAGCTGATGTGAACCCAGCACCTCAGTCCTTAGAAAAACTGGAAAAAAACATGCAGAATATTATTTCTGATTGGATATCTTAAAATTTTCATGTTTTAATGTAGACTATCCTGAATCCCTAATTAATGTTCAGTTTTATTTCTGATTGTTTTATCACACATGTCTTGAATAACAAGAGATTCAGAAGGCTGATCAGAGTCCATAACCATCACTGGGGGCTTTGCATTGACTTCAGCATACTGGGTGGGCATCATCTTCTTAGTAAAGCCAGACTCAGTGTAATTAATATGAAAATATCCTCTAAAATGTGGAACAGATCCACACCATGCACTCCTCTTTACCCTTTCTGGTATATTCCCGCAAGTTCGCAAAGACCAGGTTAAAAATGCATGTGTTGAAACATGGAATAACACATTTTGCTTCCCTCAGCGGGACAGGCACTGGAAGTGCAGGAACTTGTAGTGTAGGAACTGCAATTTCCCTGCTTAAAAGGAAGGGCAAATACAAATTAGCTTTCTGCACGGTAAGAACAGCCCTCCACCTCTGGCTAGGTTCATAAACACTAATGACACTCTGTTTGGGGACACAGGCTAGTCCTATTCACCACAAGGCTTGTAACTCAAAGTCTGGAACTGTGGTGTCTACCACTGATGATAAAATACACTGTAAGGCAAGTACAAGGAGAAAAGACAGACAAGATTACTGCATTCACCAGTGAGATGCCTCTAACACTGCAAGATGAATGCATGGCAATGCTATGGAGGAAGTAAGAGAATACTCCAGAACTAGTACAGTGAATAAAACGGAGATACAATGAGCTGTTGTTCAGATTTTCAAACACAACCCCCTTTCACTCCCTCAAGCTTACTGCTGTTTGCCATTAGATTTTTCAATTCCAAATAACTCAGCAACTAAACAGGTGTAAAAAGTCAAACTCTGCCAAGCTTGGCTGCCCAGGAAGCCGTTGAAACCATGAGGTTCCCATGCAGAACAAGGTCTTTGTGACAGCATGAGCTCACTCTGAATAGCTGCGTGTTCAGCGATGTGCATGTTAATGAATGCATTGTTCATTGTTATCATAGAATGCTATTCAGGGTTTCACACCAACAAATTAAATGTATTTTCTACATTTTTTCACTGCAAATTTAAAAGACAAGTTACTTTTACATTTGCATCATTCTGGTCACTGCTTTTTACCAAATCTTAGGAAAGTGGTCCATGGCCAATTCTTTAGCCTATTCTATTGGTCCAAGGCCAATCCTTCCTATGTCCCACTTTCTTTTGCTGTTAGCAGTATATTAATCAATTCCTATTTCCATTGTATTTTGAATTCAACTCAATCCTTTTTATCCCAAGGCTCCTGTCAAATACCAGCTCCATGCTGCAGTCTAATCTGCCTTCAGACTTCCTTCCCCCAAAATGTTATCATCTTTGCCTTTCTTTGAAAGGCTGAGAAACATAATGATAAATATTTTTGATGAATTTTTCTTAACATTCAATCTTTCCTAAAAAAACCCAAGCTTAACAAATTTCTGTTTATCCATAAATACTACATGCACACGCACTCAAAATTAGCCTAGCTCCCTAAGTCTTGAAAAACACCCTACATCTCATTAAATAGTCCTGAGATTAGGCATGGCATTGAAGTTTCCTAACTCTACTACTACAAGAAAAGGAGTTCACTTCCAGATGACCAGAACAATAGTAATTTAACCTTTGCCTAAGATTTGCGTGAACTATACATGCACTGTATGCTTAAACGAAAGTATTTCAGAGGCAGTTTCCCCAAAATAGTGTTTGGATTTCAAATAGTTGTTGCTTTACTTACTATGGAGGACTAGATTTATTTGCCGCAGTTTCCTGAAGTTCCTCAGAGTACAAGAGTGCAAATTCCAGGCTCACTGAAATATCACAGTTTTTGACAATGTTAAAAGACGGCCAATA
>JAOXXN010000065.1:37464327-37476006 GCA_026770055.1 Myrmophylax atrothorax | reverse complement strand
TATTGCTTTTTATGTTTAGGTATACTGATGCAAATGAGTTTATGTAGGGTTCTGTAGGGCTGATTTGTTTCAATTTTCTATAGAAATTTTTGTTTCTTTTCTTTCATGAGCATTTACGTAAGACCATTTTTGTAGGTTCATAAAACTAAATTTAAAAAAAAAATACCCAAAGGTGTTGAAAGTAAACATAAAATTCTCAAAACATAAAAAATATGAGCAAGGAATAGGTCCTGTTAAGTGTTCTGTAGGTCTAAGTTGGGGTCTACAAAGGAACCTGCTGCTTAGCTCATGCATCAGTCTAAACATCTTTAAATCTATTACTTTTCTGAACACCTTCTGAGCATGGCCTGAAGCCGCTCAGCTGTATCAGGGCTATTTTGAAATATTTTCTGGGACTATTTTCCTTTCAGCAGGGCCCTATATCATTCCCTCACACATACGTATGCTGGTGTACCTAGAAAAGAACTTAAAAACAGTATTTTGCAATGGGATATATTGAGGCAACAAACAGAAAATGATGCAGCAATAATTTTCTACTGACCTCTGTTTGTTGCTAGGATTTCAGATGGCTTCTGTTTCACAAACACGTTAAATAACGGCACCAATTTTTATTTGATTAACATTTGTATTATTTCTACACCAGAAAGGTCCCATTTTCCACTTAAAACAAAAGGTCTTCCTGTTTTTGAAATGTATGCATTGTACTTGTTTACTAATCCTACATAAAGCTTGGTGTTGTGGAGCAAGCTTACTCCCTTTCAGGAACAGTGCAACTCAGTAACTTTTTTGTATTGCTAAGAGAAAAGAATTTCCATTTAGGAGACAGTGACACTCTGGCAGAGACCACTATTTCCCTTCCCAACACTGTAAATATCCCATGTACTGTTCAGAGCACTATCCATGAAAAATAAAAGATGATATTCTCCAGCAGAGATTGTCACTCAAGAGTGGTAATTCTGCATGGAAACAGAAAATGCAATGCTTTGCTGATGTTAACAACAACTATAGAGAATAGCATTTAGGAAAGGAAAATATTGGAAAATAACATTTACAAAGCAATTTAACTTCCAGTGTAACACATTAAAGATGTCCTCACTCAGCATTGGTCATCATGTGGCATCAGTGATCCATTCAGCCTTTACTTCAGGGGTTAGTTTCCTCCTAGGGCTACGATCGGCACTAGCAATGCTATTAAAATCTTCAGGATGAGAATTCATGTGCAATGCAGAGTGTTAAAACTAAGTTACACACAGGCATTAGAGCAAATGAAATTTGAATCAGGATGGTTGCGGGTGACAACTGTAATTAGAGACTAGATGTTCTCTATTTCTTCATGGAATCACAACAATCATTCAGGTTGAAAGGGACTGTGGAGGTCGACTAGTCCAATCCACTCCAAGCAGGGTCAGCATTAAATTCAGAGCAAGTTGACTAGACATAAAATTGTCATTAAATCCTACAAGCCACTCAATAGTAATAGTTTGACACAATACCTAGAGGTAAGCAAGGAAACAAAGCTTTTTAAGTCAAAGAAAGATTACCTAAATTCTTCTTCAATTACCCTTGATCTGCCCAGATACTTAAAAGGTGTATGTATTCCAGGCAATTTTCAGGGCTGAATAGAAGAGTAAAAGAACAGTTGTTTTCAGCACTCACAGTAAGATTCTCCTACAGGTATTTATCTCTTTCTTCATAGTCTGCAGGTTTGATTTCTCTCTCTGTGATTGTTTAACCTATCCACCTCAGCACTTACATGACCCTTCAGTAATAGTAGCAGAGTACCTCAACTACAGATGAATTTATTCTCATAATTTTATTGAGGGATATGGAAATATTATTATCCACATTTACTGACAGAGAACAAGACAAGGACAGATTAAGATTTTCCAAGGTCATTCAAGAACTAGGAACTAAGTTATGTCTCTTCAATTCCAGTCTAATGCTTACACCCTTGAGCTACTACTTCTCTCTCTAAAACAACTATTTTCTTCTTTTTTTTCCTATATATTTGTCTCAATGGCATGTTTATCTTTCTTTCAATTTTAAGAATGTAATATGCCCTCTTTCTAGCTTCATCACATCTTTCCTTGCCCATTTGAACAAGATCATCATCTTTTCTTGTCTTTGTTCATGTTTCACTTTCAGTTACAAGTACCCAATCCTCCCTATTTCTCTAGCATAATTTTCCTTGTATGTAAGGTTCCATTCTGTTCCCACATTCCGAACACAACATTCTGAATCCCCTTCTAATTAAATATTCCTAGGATATGGTCACAAAGGCTGTATCATTTATTATTATGTCATATGAATTTGTCATTCACAGTAGTATGTAAACAACTTCTGAAGTAGTCCACACTGTGGTCCTAGTCTGAAAAGCCCCAATGCTTCAGCCCTGTAAACCTGGCCCAAACTGGAAATGGGCTTACACTTGTGGTCTGCCCTTATAGACACTGTGAATACAACTGGCTTAAACCATTTGGCTGTGTGAACTCAAGCACACCTGATAAAAGACGAACAAGTACAGCCAGAAGAATCCATGTCTTTGACTGCTTGGCTCACCAGCTGCCTGGTTTTCTACCACAGCTCCTGCTCAGGTGGACTTTGAGCTGGTAGATATTTCCTTTTTTTTTCAGATTGCTATATTGAAGACTTTTAGGATAACTCTGCCTACATTTAAGGACTACGGCTCCTGACTACTCCCACTAGATTGTCACACACTCTTACACTTCTTGGCAACGTTCAGCAACATCAGTTGTAATGGAACCTCATGTTCTGCAGCTCCGGCATGTCAAAGCCTATTGATGGGTGTCAAACAGTTATTCTGAAATTTGGGCTGGAATAATCTATGTGAAAAATGGCATGTTAACAACAATTCACCTTCAGAGCACTTGCCCCTTGAAGATTTACCAACCTAAGCAACAGAAATTTTGTATCAGTAAAAGAGAAAAATTTACCCTGGGAAAACACAAGCAGTAGGCAACACCCACATTGGATTATTTACTATGTTGCACAGAAGTACTGTCCTGTTTTTCCACTGCATAACAAAGGTCAACCTTTGGATAGAAACACAACACAGCTGAGAGAAAAAAGAAATTAGTCCTGGTAAAATCAAACAAGGGAAGATAATGCAAAAGTGATGATAGGCAAAAACATTTAATGGGACAAGATAAAATCCATCTCCTTACACTGAAGCCTGTGTCATTAATAAAAAGACTTTGTAGTCTTCTGGACCCTGCCTCATAACAGTAAACCTAAAAAATAAACTGTCAAAATAACTTAATTCAGTACCTTAATTCTTCCAATCCAACCCTTATGAAAAATTGTATGTGAGAAACATCTGTACAGTCACTCCTACTCAACCATCAGTCTACACCATCATCTTACATTTCTCCAAGAAAGCCATTTCTCCAGTTTTCCTTCCAGTCAGTGAGTATTCTCAGTCTTAAGGAATGCATCTTTTTCTAAAATCAGAAGACCTGTGGTTTTATTGGCTCTCATTGGGTGTTAATTTGTCATAAACCAGTGTGGCTTTTACACCTGGATCTGCTCAGGTTCCTAGCCAAGTGAAGAAGACTACTTACGAATCAGATAAAATTTAGAGGCAGGGAAAATGTTTCTGCACTCGGACAACTGGAGTTATTTGTTTCCCCTGCTTTTTACTATACATCTAAACCAGATGCTCAAGTAGGTTGTCAGTACTCATGTAAGCAAGGTCAGTATTTCCTAATGGGATTACTATGCCAGTAACAGCTAGAACATTTGCAGGAAAAGGTCTTCAAATGAAGATTTGAAGGAGAAGGCCTTTGAAGTATTTCTTGTGTATTATATTGCTATATCTCATTTTCAGTTTGTTTTACTCGATCACAACTACACCCGAATTTCATAATCAAAACAAATTTCTTTTTCACTTTTTAAAAAAGTGCTAGGATGTTACTCCAAATTCCCACTCCACTGAGCAGTCTGAAAAAGTACTCTCTGCTACATGCAAGGTGTTAAAATATCAATACAACCAGACAACTACTGATTCCACAGCTGTGCAACTCTCCGTCCAGTCTCTCTTTTGTTCCTGAAACTCTAACTACACATAATCAAATGAAATCAATTGCATTTGATTTTTAAGTGATACAAATATTGCTTACTGTGAGGCATTCTACTTAAAATAGAATCAAGTACAGCTAGAATAGTACAAGTACTAGAATTATTATTCTTTTATGCATAATAAGGGCATCAATTTAGGTTTCTTAAAACAGAAGAAATTATTTAGACTTCTATAATTAAGTTATTTTTATAGTTAGAGTCCAGTGAACATATAAAAGGATAAATTTGCAATGGCTGAAAATCAATGCAAGTCTTCACAGTGGGAAAGCTAAACCCAACACAGTGGATGACTTGAAGGGTAATAAAATAGCAGAGAAAGCAGGAAAAAGCAAGTGCCCTTGTGAAAAGATCAAAATACATAGGCTTTAAAAATCTTACACAGACACCAAGTTTGAAATATGCAAATATCCTGGTGCCTGTAACAGGCTTACTCACATGTTTAATCAAGTGTGTTCACTTTTGAAGAGTTGGATCCAAAAATAAAAGGGATGCATCATAAAACTTTATTTCTTATTTGGACCTTAATTTGACTAAAAACTACTTTGAAGCCCCTTTGAAAGAGCTGAGTAGCCGATTCAGCTCTCATTGCAGGATAACTCAGCATAACAAGTTCTTTTAGAGGATGCTGTCAATATATAAGACAAAAAATAATAATGGAAGATTTCTGGTTTACAGAGAAAAGACAACCTGCTTATCAAAACTTCTTGTCTAAACTGCTTTTTGAAAACCTGTGTCACCTATCATACACTATACAGCATGGGAAAAAGCATCAGAGCATTTTCAAAGGGATGTAATAGAATGGCTTGAACCTCTACTACTAGCGCCATAAATTTTTGAGTGTTTTGGACAGAAATGCTGCATGAAATTGAATAGGAATACCACTTTATCAGCTATCTGCTCAGGTTTGAGAGTCTGTATGCACTGCTTTAATGCTTAATTTTTATAGAATTCTATATAAATTTATAAAAGCACATTTATTACTATTATTATTAATATAATTTATATTACCAACAATGTTATTAATAATAACTACAAGAACAACAATAATAATATTTTTTCATCATAATAACCAGTGCCTTGTGTGCCAGAGATGATATTCTTCATAACACTGCTATCAGGTCTCTAAACAACCTCCATAACTTGAGATATCCAGATATGCTGAACACTCACACAGCTCTCATGATAGTTATTATTGTTAGAGCCTAATGAATACATTATCTGGACTTTTACAATATCTGCTACCTTAAAAAAAAGTTCATCATAATTAATAAATGGTAAAGAAAAGCAGAAGCAGATAAGATATATATAATACATGGACTGTTACACACAGCAGTGACAAAGGTCACCATCTGCATGATGGCTTTATGAAAGTTGGATACTCTCTAAGGCTTCTGCCCCAGGTTTGCATAGTACCTATCAAAACACATTTAAAAAACTGGGTAGTTAAAGTGTCTTATACATTTTGCTAGCTCTGCTTCTTAGGTATTGTTTCTTAGATGTGGCTTCTTAGATTTCAGAGCAGAGATAACACCAGTAGCTGGAGACTGCAGGAAGGTCTAATATAATCAAAGGAGCTCTTCTTGCTATGTACAGTGAAAGGTCATTAAGACAAACCAAAGCAGGCTCCTCTCCTTATGCCTGCACTCATGTTCCTCTATTTCTTTTGCTGTTAGTTGGTTGATTTTTTTTTTAGAAGAACTTTGATCATGCAGAGTAACCAACAGAACTTCACTGTCACAAAATATTAAAATCAGATCTCGTGTCTTCATAGAACTAAGAGGAGCACTTCCATGAGACTTGGTATTACTATTACATCTGCTAATATTCTTCATGATGGAGAGACACTCACTGAATTCCCCAAACTTTCTCTCTTACATTGATGTGGCTTTTTTTTAAGGCAACTCACACACTTAGAAACCTTTTCTAACTGCTATTCAAAATGTGAGCATGAAAACACTCAACAGGATGTGGCTGTAACACTAAAAATTCCTCAATGTTTTGATAGACATATGCAAATACATTATTTAATTATTTTTTTCAGTTGAACAGCAGATTCTGAGTACCTTCAGTTGCTAAGGTAGATTCTTGCTCCTGCAGCACCACACAGGTGGTTACCGCTTTCTGCTCAACTATTGCTTTCAGTGGGGGGTATATAAATTTGGAGGTTTGTACCTTTACACTGAGTGCACGATCAGATCCCAAGACATCACCCTACAATCTAAAAAACCTGCACCATGCCCCCATGACTTTTCACATTGTCTTTAATACTTTTATTGTAGAATATAAAATTATGTTTAACAAAATTCTACAGCAAACGTAAGGGAGGTTAATTTAGTCATTACAAAGCATGTTAAGACCAATGGTAATGTTAAACTCTGCAATTATGATGGCTGCTAGACTCCTGACTGAATTCTGTTCTACCTCTTTCAGAAAAATTCATTTTAGGTGAGTTATGGCACAAGGAATGCTTAGGAAAATCACCTTCAAAGTTTAGAAAGCAGTGAGTAAAAAAATATGCCACACAATTATCTTGTTGGGAGGAAAGAAATTTCCTTTTCTTAGGAAATGCCTCTAAAGGATAAATTACTGTCATTCTCAGACAAAAAAAAAAAAAAAGAAAAATGCTACCTTTATATAACAGTAGTGTGTTCCACTAGCTCTTCTAAGGTTTAGCTTTGGTCAATCTATGTTTTAGGCTGATACCTTGTTCTCTTGAAGGAGGTATCTCTTTCTTTCTTATAAAAGGTAGGTGCTGGTTGTCATTGTTGGAAATGCACATTCTGAAAATATGAACTCATAATCAATGAGGTTGTGTTTCCCTCCGTTTTCAAGCTGTTCATGTTCAGTCACTAGCATCTGGCTGCTGAGGGTAAAATAATAGGTTTCAAACATGCATTTTTAGCCTCTATGCAATTGGCTACTGTATCAGAGAATTTCAAAACTCTTTAAATGTGAAGCATGCTATTGGCTGCTTACATTAAAGTGTTAAGAAAAATATCATAATACTTCTAGTATTTCCCCCAAATATTGGTATATCCTCCATGTAAATATTTTTAGATTTTAGAATACAGTTGTAATAATATCTGGGTTTCCTCCTTTTTGTTAAGTTACTGGTTGTTCTATGCTCTCTATTTCCAACACTAAGAGGTCAGAACCTCTTACAAGCAGGACTCAGTGACTGAGATGGTTTTATGTATCTCTGTGCACATACTTCTGACTCCTAGCAATTCAAGGAAAAAAATTACTATTCATTTCATTTGCTGTGAGTGATGTGAAAATAATGGTGGAATTCTGATAGTGCAGTAGGTGATGGTGTAAGTTTGGGCATATAAGATACTATTGGCAGAAGTTTGGATAGATACATTACACATAAATGAAAAACAAGCCATCACAAGCAAGATCTAATAAAAATCATATATCATCATTTTCTTCATGCATTCTTTATAAGATACATTTAACAAGAATACTATTTTTGAAATGCATTAGTTTCTTAGAGAGGTTTAAAACATTTTATAGGAACTGCATTACATATTCTTTGAACTATACAATGCCAGCAGAAGTCAAACACACAGACCTCTGAGAAAGAAAAAAAAAAGAGCAGAAAAACATTTAAACTTATCTGAAAGCTACCAGAGTAACTTTCAATTTCTCAAAACAGAATATCTTTCAAGTCCAACATTTTAAGACTTTACAAAGCTTTTCTGCATTCTTACAGAAAGCTGAGTTTCCTTCTCAGTTGTAACATAATTTCTAGCTTTGAAACACAATGCTTTTATTCTGTCAAATAGCACATATTTGTGTCCCTCACCTAAGTATATAAATGTGAACTCACAGGTTCCTCATAATGGCAATTAAGAATTTTATCACCAACAGGCAATACATTAGCAATGTTGAAATTTGATGTATTGCATCACTGTGTGCTGAAGGTAATACTTGAGTGTTCTCAAGAGCAAGCTTGATCTGTTAATCTTGATTTACAAAACTATTCCAGGTTTTGATGTTATGTTTGATGAATTGCCAGCATTTGATGGTTTATCCTGATTTAAAGCTGCTATTGCTTAAACTGCCATTTCTTATTTCTGTATGTCTAAGATGTTTATTTTTAGATGGAAAACCCTTGAATATAGAATCTGCTAATTTAAAAGTGCCATAATTTATAATACATATAATAATATATATATATGTGTGTATATATATGTATGTTCCCATCTGGTAGCCAAGGTCTGTTACTACATTTGATCACAAAATCACTACATTTTCTTTACTCGTAATATTTCCCCTGAAAAAACATGTTCACTTATTCTTCAACAACCAGTCAGCTGTTCTCCACATCACTCAAGTGTGTCCAGACAGTCATAAGGGTAAATACAACAAACATTTGAAAATCTCATACAGCAGCTAGAATCAATACCCAAACATGCTGCTATCCTGCCTCTGGGCCTAGGAAACATGTATATCTATATGGATGCTTGTGAGGAGAAGAACACAGTCCCACAGTTCCAGCTGTGAAGGGACAAGAAGGGATCTGTTTGCTTCTGTTGTATTTTGGAGTCCACTTGAGTAAGTTACCACAATGTTACAGTGTTTTTTGCAGTGCTATGTTGCATTGATTCTAGTCTGCGTACTCCTATAAAACTGCAGGATGGTTCCTGCACCTGCACACGGGGCACCTGGGACCTCTCCAATGGCAGAGGACCAAGAGTGTAAAGTAGTTCACAGGATCAGAGCTATAATTATTACAATTAATAACATAACCATAACAACAACTAATTAATTAAAATATTGATTCTTCTTTAATGAGAGCTATAAGAGTTGGAATTCATTATGGTCATATCAGTTACATTAAACATTTTTAGCATGTAATTTCTTGGAACAGATTTGGTTCTGATGAAAAATAGGCACCCAATATTTCATGTTGATCTGGTGTCTAAAAACATTCCAATCGTGCTTAAGAAATATGTCATCTTTCTACTCCTTTGTATCTTCTTATTCCATTCAATGACAAAATAATTGAAGTCATTTGTGATTGATGCTCAATTCTTATTACAGTTATTTCTTGGCTGTGAAAATCTTCCTGATCTGCCTTCTCATTCCTCCCTATAGGTGTGTTTGAATTCTCTCTTTCTTTAATTCAAAACCTCCTAACATATGGTTCCCACCAAAGTTTAAAAACTGTCTACTTTTGTAACTGTACTGATTGTGACAAAGAGAGAGCAGAATGCCAGATTACTTGCCAGAATACACATCATTTTATTCAAACATTCACGAGCACCTTTTCAAGAGTTATAATAAATTTGTCATTGTAATTTTTAAAAGTGTAATTTATCTCTACTCCCTCTTTCTTTTTGTTTCCCAGTTAAAAACCTTAGTGATGAACCAAAGCTTAATGGCATGCAGTCTCCTGGGACTTAATAGGCAGTGACTGGTGAGCACTACATGTATGATAGGAATAGCAAAAGATTTTGCCTTCCTCTCTGAAGGCTATCACTTCCTTTTCTTAAGAACAGGAAAATGAAAATGTGGTGGCCTCTCAGGAGTGGGGAGCAAGCTGAGAAGGGAGAGCTCAGTGACACTAATGATTGGTGTATTTGCCAGTATTGTTGACATGAAAGGTAATCTATTTGCTTCTTAATAAACTTACTTTTTTAATCTTGTATTTTTACGTGGCTTGGTCAATTAAGCCATACATCTCTTATGAAGTCTCTGAGAAGGTTTTATACCCATTCTAAAGGATGGGTGTTAATATAAGCAAGTTTTTGAAGAAAAGAATAGTAAGCTCAGATGACAGAAAATGCAGTTAAAATAACTGTGATATTTTAAGGACTGGTTAGGTGTAAATCTGTTATACATGTGAAGAATTGCATGTGTTTTGGGGATAGGGTGTTTCACAAAGCCTGGTGTTTATTTCTGTGTTATCCTTACATAAACTTTATCAAAGAATATTCTTGGACAGCTACAGTGAGCTTTTCTGCATATACTTTCTAAGTTTAGCTTTTACTGTCTCGCTCAATTGTCGTACAATGAAAGTTACCAACTCACTTTCCCTTGTAAAATTTCCCAAGTGCCTCCCAAGCCAAAACAGGAATTCATGAAACCAAGATCTTCAGTATGGCATAGCCATGGTTGCCTGTTTGGCTTACCATTTGCCAGAAAGAATACTGCACTGCCAATACTGCTTTTAGCAACCAAAATACTTTAGCAATAGTAGCTACCAGGTACTAGGTAACCTCTGCACAAGGAAAACTAACTTTCCTTCTTTACTAATTTTTAAGCCTCATTATCAGCATATTATTCAAATGGCCCTGAAACATGCCTTAAAGTGATGATCATCTAAACTGTCTCTTTTCTGAAGCTGGGGATAGGAAAACTGCTGCCTTCTCCATGCTTACAGAGGAATCCTGCCCTCCTCTCATTACGCCTTCTCAGGCTCTCACTCGAACAGGTGTGACTGAGCTGCAGGAGGTTGTGTGTGGCGACAAAGGCTTGAAGTAAGTCTCCAGCACACATAACACTGGCACTGAACCGTTAAAATGATTTCTTTGCCACTCACAGTTCTACTATAGGGAGCTTCAGTACAGAAAAAAAATCCAACTCATTCAAAATTTATTTACAAATTGTAATCCTGCGAACTGGGAACTCCCACCAATTCTCAACTGGGTAACAACATAGCAGATTTCTGGCTTAACAGTCTGAACCTCTTCTGGAACACTGTAATGGGATATGGATCCCAAGAAAATATACAGTCCCCATGCATATTCAGGCTACCTCCTCCACCTCACAGCTTCAACCAACTCACTTCCTAGTGCTATTTTTTCTTCACATGTTTGAAAACCCAAAGCAGTTAGACAAATTCCAGTTGCTCTGTGTTCTCATCTACACTTCTGACACATTTCTGCCTCAGAAAGTTTGGGGCTTGGTGATTGTCATTTTTTATACAGGAACAGATTGGAAGCTGGGGGAGGGATTGCTACTTCTTGTGCTGATCTTTTCCTACTTTATCTGAATGACTTACACACAACTCTACACCAGTTAGCACTACCACACCCACAGTAACTTAGAACATATACTTTACTTCAAACCATTGTCTGCAGTTGCAAGGAAGCACTTTCCTATTTTAATGATATAGAGTGTTGCAGTTCACTGCTTTCCAGAAAGACTCTTTAAATAAGCATTCCATGTTTTTAGTTTGTTTCTGAATGCTTTGATTTAAAAAAATGCCTCTTTGCAACACATTCATGTTTGCACTGAAATGCTCCTTTCACATTTTAAAAGTGGTATCATTGTTATTTCTAAATCCTTTCTAAGAGAAGGCAAATGATTTATAAATATTTTTCACTTCACTACACATTGCATAAATCACTAGACTGACCTGTACTTCAGCACTTTACCTGCTCAGCCTTGCTGTAGTTTGGGATCTGGCAAAGGGCCCTTTCTCTCATGTCACTTTTCAGGCTTTTCAAGATGGAGTCTTGAGGCAGCTTAACTTTGACATTTCTTTCAAACTTTCTTTTGCTGTTTTAAAAGAAGTCAACTCCCAGTGCTGTTGTGTGACAGCAGTAAAGACTGACGTAAAACAGCTTT
>JAOXXN010000065.1:37440226-37464317 GCA_026770055.1 Myrmophylax atrothorax | reverse complement strand
CTTTAAGTCATTCTCTCTTCTTTGCACTAACACACAATTCTTCCTGTGCAGCCTCTTGCTACACATTTAAAGCACTGCTTACTTCTCTTGGTTGAGTGTGAATGCAATGAGTCCAGAGCAATCACATTCTCTCCCTCCTACAGGAGAAATGAAGCGGGGAGACGTAAATTTGGGAACAGCTTGGGCACTTGTGCAACAACAATTCTCTTACTGATTCATCTTCACACGCATAGATTGAGAAAAGAAAACGGTTCATTCTCCTTTTAGCTCATGAGTTTAAGGAGGCATGGGCAAGGCTACTGTACATGGCTTCCAAACTGTTGTGTCTACGAAACCATCTTCTATTGCCACTAGGTATTACAGTAAGAGAAGTCCATGAGGCTGGACACAGATCGCTCACTGTTTTCATGTCTACATCAACGGCACATTCACTTTCAAGCTCTTATTCCGTATGCAGAGGCAATCCCTTGTTGCAAGACCACTCTGTTATCCCTGTTAACAGCTCCTGAACTTAGCTATCACTTTGCCAAGCAGACTGTTCCCTGGCTAATGGTATCTAAAAATCTGTTTATGCTTGCAACTAAAGTAAGCTTGAAATGCTTCTGATTTTTCCCTCCAGATATAATCTGTAAACTTCTCCTTCAAACTACTGAATCACTGTAAGTTCTTTGCTGATTTTTTTTAAATTAGTCTTGCCTATTTGCCATGAGAAGTCATTGTCTCAGATTCTCTGTGCTACTTTGCTAAAGAATGATGGATTTTCACATATTAAACTGAAGTGAATTCAGTTTCCATTCTGCTTCTCTTCTCTTACTGCAGTCACTGTTTAGTTTCAGGCATTCCCCTATGGGTGCTGTACCCAGGCATGATGATTGCTTGCATCTGCTTTTACCCTTTTTTTCTTTTCTCTCTTTTTGTGAATTGACATCTCTTTGTTATACTGCATTTTGCAAAGACCATATTCTCACCTTATTTTCTCATCCTACCAGCATCAAGACCTATGTTTCATTTAAAGATCTCAGATTAATTTTTCATCCACTTTCCTCTAGCTTCTGCACCTACAACCTAAAAATCCTGATAATTAAGCATCCATCTCACCTAACCTTCCCTTTAAGCTTTGCCTGGCTTAAAAACATATGTAACATCAACTGACAAAGACCACCTACCCTGCGTGATTCCTTATAGTGTGCTCTGTATTTTGAAGAAAATCATCTTGTAGGAGGAGAGAGAAATCTCCCCAGTGCTTCTAAAGATGCTCCTTCCTCAGCTCATGAAACATCTTATAATCAAATACTTCAGGCAAATAAAGATCATCAGATCTTGAACAAGCTCTGTCCATATAGACTTCTGTAACACCTTTTTGGCTCTAATTGAGCCATATTTCAGTTTATGAGAAGACTCACTCCTTTTAAGAGGGCTGCTTGTGAATTTGGATACACTTTAAAAGCAATAAATGGATATATCTCGCTTAGAGCTTGGTAGTGTTCAATTGTTTGTACGAGTTTTGCCAAAGGCAAATTTGAGAAGCAAGCTATTTTGAACAGACCTAACCTTGTCTGATAAGGGCTCAAATGGTTACAAAAAACCCCTTGAAAACGTCTTCAAGTCATAACCTCCTAAGTGGAAAGACACTGGGTTTTGAAGCCTTACATTTCCTGCCTACATTCCTTTGTTGTGGCATGCAAACAGCCAGACTGCACTTTTCTGTTCCCATGCATATATACTGGAGTAAAATGATATCTGTTTTGTTTCGATTTTTGCTATGAGCTTCCTCTACTCTTAGCACACAAGGTAGATAAATATAGCTGACCGCAGACCTGCGAATCTTCTTTTCCAGATATTACTGTCGAACCAACCTTGGCCAGTCCCATCACATAACATTTCCTTTCAGTGACACAAGTACAGAAGAAACTCATGACTCCCTGTTTCCCTTTTGCCTTGACATCTCCAGTGTTACAGTACCGGGAGAACTGCAACACCTCATTCCTTTCCAGGATACACTGAAAATATCTAAGAGTAAGAAAAGTGAAAAATAAGGATTCAATACTCTGGATATTTGACCAATTCAATTCTAATGGAAACTACTGTTGCTTTTGAAATCTATACACAGTATATTTATAGCAGTCAGTGAAAACATTATTCCAAAATTCTGTTTCCCTGTGTTATTACAAAATGAAAATATTGTTTTTAGCCTATTTCCTTTAACCAGATTGACAGAATTATAGGTTGACATTCCTGTGAAATTTTATGATGTATTATGTTAACTGTGCCAGTTTGATTAGCCTTGATTGACAGCTCCTACCTGCACAGAAAATTAAATATCTCAGCAATGTAAGAGCAGTTAAAAGTGTGTTGACTCCTTCATTGGTATAAATATACATGTAACTACAAGTAACAAGAAATATAAACCAGAAGTGGTAGTAATAATGTTACCTGTAGCATTAAAATATTAATCTTAATGATAAATAATGATTAATTTAAATATAAAATATTGATCTGTTATATTTTTGCTGACCTAAAACACTCTGAGTTTGACAAAGGTTTTACATGCACACTGACAAACATAACAAGCCTGAAAAAATTGAGATCTTTCATTCTTTAGACATGCTGTTCCTAGAAATATACTACCATGACTGAGGGACTAAATTTAAAAATCTCAGTACACGCAGTGGCTGCATCTGAGCTATCATATTACAATAATGCTTCTCTCCTGCAGCATCCTCATCTGTTATCTAAACAGAGGTTGAGATTCTTTTAGACTATAAAACTGGATGCTCAGATGCCTAGTGAATTCAGCATAGAAGCTGTGCATTCTCCCTCTGGCTTTGGGGTTCAAGCCTACACTTTGAAACAGGTATGACTGGAGGTTCTCAGCTCACCCTGTATATGACATTAATTCATATCACAAGGTCACTGCATGTTACAAGACATAGCAGGACACCGTTTCTAGAAACTGCTCTGCATGCTACTTGTACAAAGGTGGGAGAATTTAGGCAGGAGTGAAGAGGAAACCTGGGCTTCTTTATGTGCAAGAAATTCTTTGAACTAATCCCATAGGTGGATTCCCATAGTTAAATGTCTCAGAAATCAAGAGAGGAAGAGTAGAAAGGACCTCCTTTTTCACTGAGCTTGGTACGCTAATTGCACAAATCATCATCTATCTTTTCAAAAGTGTATTGATTGTCCTCTGAAAAGGATTCAGGTTTTTGCCCCTTTTTCTGTAGCTCTTTTACTTTAGTGGCTGGATGTCTTCCATTAAATTTCCATCTTAAATTTATTTGTGGCCAGCTAATACCAAACTCTGCCTGAAACTACATGATCCTCCAACTTGGAATGTTTTCCAGGGTGCCAGGAGTTCTAAGCACCCCAGGGAGAGCAATCACATCATCACCTAGCCTTCTTTTTGCTGGTTACATCTAACTTCCATCCAAATTTATAAACATTTCTATATTTTCCTCCCCATCCCCAGATAAACAAGCTATTCTCCTGATGATCCTCAAAGTCTTTATCAGTATCTTTCACACTTTGAATTCCCCTTTCCTTAGCATAGGAGACCTCATGCCCAGCGCAACAGTGGCAGCTTCTCCTTTAGAACTGTTGGATACCTCCACATCAGAGTGCCATAACCCTCAGTAAACCCCTTCCAGGTCTCATTTCCCTCCTGTGCTGAGCATAAACCCACATATGGTCATATAGAGCTTGCCAATACAACACCTGGAAACAGGGCACACAGCCTGGAGGCAGAGGGAAACGGTGGAGCAAGATAAACAATATCCCTTGGTTGGGGCACCACTGGTACTAGCCACTGTACCCAGTATTTCATATGACTTGGCATGAATCATTCCCTTCTACAGCTCTACCAGTACCATCCAATCTCCCCCTGAAACATCACTCCAGCCTTAGGATTACATGTGGCTTTATCACATTGCATCCCGGTGGTACCTTTTAGGCTCTTGAAGATCAATTTCTCTATTTCATTCTTTCCTATCTGGTTGAATTTCTTGTCCTTAGATAATTTAGTACTATTAGTCCCCAGGTGCAGCATTTGCACTTTCTGCTATGGAATTTAATTCCATTCTTCTGCTATAGTCCTCAAAATTATTCAGCCCTGACTGCTTATTTTTCTTAGTTTTGTGTCACTGGTCAACTTTTTTCAGTTCCTTAGAATCTTCTCTCCCATTAGGAAGCTCCTTTTCACTGCTGTCTCACTGAGCTTAGTTTCTTACCCAATCCACAAATTATAAATTTTTACGCTGACACCTATACTTTTTGGTTGAATAAATAATTTCTTAAAAAGCATTATAGCAAATTAAGCTCCAGAAAGACTATCAGTAGTTAGCATTTTCTCCACACCCCCTCCACCCCCCAAAAAACAAAAGTCAGTTGTCTGACTAGAAACGTGTCAGGTTAATCTTGCATGATCTGCCTTTCCTATTTTTTTTTAAATGCAAGTTTAATTTCATAATTCTTCAGCCAGGAGAACAAAGTAAAATGTCATGTAATAGAGTCTGGTTTCATATTTCTATATCTTCTCATAAATAACTATGTAACCTTTCTAACTTCCATTTTTAATTAATTAGGTCCATATAGACAAACCCTTTTGGCCTTTGCAATAACATCTTGAGCTCAGGCATGTTGGAAGGGCAAATTATTTCATGTAATGTTTCAAAATAAATGCCTCTCCATCCATAGACCTGTAGGAATTGCTTCAAGGGGAAAAATGATGAGAAAATAAACAAAGAACACAAAATCTTACTGTTCCACAGAAAAGTTTGGTAATAATTTTAAACCAAGTAAGACTAATGCCTGAGATTGGGAGCAGCAAATTTCATTTGATGAAAAATGTTTCTTCAAAATATACAGCTAGCAAACTGATTAATTAATTCACTTATCAGGATTAGTTTGGGGTTTTTTTAAACATCTATTGCGTTTTATGAGAAAATGGCAAAACCAAATTTTTCTAGAAGAGAGGTTTTAAAGAATAGAGTTTGTGTTGCACTTTCTTGTCTTTTAACCTGCATTACTGATGTCATAGAACAATAATGTGACCTAGTAATATGGCTGCCCTTTAAGTGAACAGTTATGTATTTCCTTGGAGTTTCCTTTCAGGCAACATTCTATTGTTACGTTGTCAGTTTTACACAATTAACCAACAAAATTCAGATTTGCCTCCATCCCTTAGCTTAGAATGCAATCCAGGCATTGCCATCACAGGAAACATTACTGATGTACTGGCAGAAAGAGACAGTGTGTTTTCACCGCAAATGTCTTTCTGCATTGACTTAATTTCTCAATGGATGTGCGAAGACTCTAAGGCAACAATGGCTGACATCTTAGTCTCTTTAGTTTTCTGTCTTACGCTTCCTATGACAGTCAGACATTGTAAAAAGCTAAGCTTAAAAGTCACTGCACAGAAAATTAAGATGAGAGAAAATTATGATTCTAAGGCACATCTGAGTATCTTAATTAGCTTCTGCTGGAGTACCTCACATTCATGCTATAATGGTATATAGGAATATGAATTGATTCCAGAGGGAAGTCTGGTACAGTCAATCAGTCTCTCCACTCATGAGGAGACAACTACTCATGAGGAGACAACTGCCCTGCGTGAATAAGCCTGTAGACCACTGGGAGATCATATTCCTTCAGTTACAAAGCCCCTTTGGATGCATGTCCTTATCTTACAATGAAACCTTTAAAAGCTTCCTCCCTGGTGCAACATACATAGGATATGGATTTCCTTTCGCACTGCAAACTCTGCCTGGAAATAAAAGTACATACAGCTGTAACATTGGAACTATTGGAATGGAAGATAACAGAAAAAAGACAACAGTGATGAGAAAATATAAACAGAAATGTATCCTGACTTAAAAAACCAACTTCCACCTATTTCGAAATCTAGTGTATATCAACTGTCACTTTCATGAGGAAGGTAACTAAAAGTAACAGCTGAACACACCTGCAATTAAATCCAGAAAAAAGCCAATGAGAATAAAGTTGGTCTATTTTGAAAAAAATAAACATGTTAAACAAATGTGATAGCTGCTGTTCCATGGTGTTGAGAACAAAGCGAACACTTATCTTATTTTCAAAGAATGCACTTCAGTTTATTTATATTAAATCAGTCTGCCATGCATCATAGTACCAAACCAAAGTTTGTTAGTAGAAAGGCATAAGAAAATGAAAGAAAGGCAAAAGCAAAGCATCCCATCCTGGCATATGCTCCAGGTGTTGCATTTGGCAGGTCTGAGATGCACTTTGGCACACAGCATACACAAGACTTTAAATTCTCTGCCATTCAATCCCAGGTATCTGGGGCTGCATGTTTAAGTTCATGACTTAAAAGCAGCCCAGAAAGTTCAACAGATAATGGAATCCAACTCCAGAAGCACTGGACTGGCTGTGGGGAGGGGAACCATTGATAGTGCTGCCTCAGAGAAGGCATCATGGTTTTGCACACAAGCTGATTAATTCAAATACCAACAAGCTGTTAATTCAAAGGCTGGAATGGTGATGGCTGTAGAAGTCCCTGATCATTTCCTGATGAGGTTGGGAAGTATATGGAAATGGAGGTCTAAAGAGTCTAAGGGGCAGGCAACAATTTTAGTGTTGTTAAAAATATGAATGGGAAAAGTACATGCAAGAATGTAGAGGTGTAAACACAACATTTAAACATCACATTAAAACATAACAAAGGGAAATAAAGAAATTACATTGGTCAGTGCAGCTACATTTACAAAAGGTATTCCAAATATTTGGATTATATCGAAGTATTTGCAACAGACCTCACATGCATGAAACAGTTGTTTCACAGAGAAAGTAAATAACATTCTCCCTTTGAATGTTGCCTTGTCTTTATTAACACAAATTCATCATGGCTTCAATACAGTAGTTCAGTGGTTTCAAGTAGTATCATTTAAAAAGTTCCTGAAACATTTTTTCAGTATTGCTTTTATGGGAGTCTTTTGTTTGTGTTTGTTATTTTAGTAAGTGCTTGATCTGTGCGCTATCAAAGATCTAATTTTTGGTACAGGAAGGAAAGATGCTATGTGACCATTTTAGCATTTCATTAGCTTATCACACATATTTGGGTTAATTCACAGTTAAGCATTTCATAATTTTTTTGAGTACAACTCAGATTGTTCTAGCTCAAGGACTATTATTCATGCTTCCTTGTTTAAAACTTACAGTCTTGTTTTTATTAGGTCTCTACTGGCTTCTATTAAACTGCCATGTTTCCAAGCATTCGAAAATTGTTTTGCATTCAAAACTTGCTATTAAGAAATAACCATTTAAAATAACAACTAGATAATTATTGCCTTAAAAAATGTGGATGTTTCCCAATTTCTATCATTTCCAGATGATATACTAAAAAGTTGAGTTCTCCACTTCAGCATCATGCCTACAAGAGCTGAAAATGTGAACAATCAGCTGATACAAATCTGATTTCTGCTTTTGGCAAAATCATAGGTAAGGATCTCATCCAAAACAAATTCCCACTGTTTTTTATACCTTCTTGGATTTTCACATAGAAATATTTAAGCATGTTCTGACTATCTTTTCCGAAAGTTTCCCAATGGTTTTTCATCAGGAATAGAAGATAAAGGACCGAGTCCTCAAACCATGCAGTTTTTATATTTGAAAAATGCACAAGAACAAACATGCCAAATGGAATTATCTAAACATGAAAGAAAAAATCAAAAATCAAAATCTGTCTAAATCTGAGAGCATAAAAATCCAAATTAAGTCTAAAGGCACCAGTTATGACTTCATTATTAGAGCCGTGATAAGTTTTGTAAGTCAAAATTGGCCAGGAGTCTCCAATTACATATTTTTTGAAATACTTTCCTCTACTTCTTGCACTTTTTAAGACCATCTTTTGGTATTAAACATTTCAAAACATCTTGAATTGATGCATAACTTGGACAACTGAATTGCTGTCCACTGTGTTGGGTTTTTTTAATAACTTACGTGCCAACATTGGTTTACAGGTAAATGGTCAAGAGAAAGGCCTTTACAAATGGCAGATTTAAAAAAAATAACCCAAGAGCTTTCTTTAATAGTTCATTTTGTAGACAAAGAAATTTTGGCAGATAAGGGAGGTGTTGAATTCTTACTGCATCTCAGATAAAGCTTAATAGAAAAGTATGACATACTGTTTGATAATACTGAACTCCCCTTACAGTGCCAAATTACTATTCCAGCTACCAGGTCTTCTCATCATGGAGGACAATGATACGCTCAGGCTGAATGAAGTTGTTATTTCACTGATAGGAGAATGGAGAGGTGTGTTCTGCGCATACATGTATACCAAAATGTGGAGATTAAAAGGGGAAACATTTGAGATGTGCAGTGTGTACATTCCCATTCTTACATAAATATACTCCTAAATATGCTGAAGTTTCTAGTTTTAAAACAGATGTGGTCAACATAGTTTCAAAAATAAAACATATGTTTGTACCAGAAAAAAATATGAGGTATGTTACCATAATAATTCTGGGTTTATTCGATGTAGAAACTACAGAAATAAACATAGAGATGCCCCGGCCCCTGCTCTGCACCACACCACACCAGACCAAAACAACAAAAAGTAAATGTTCAATTCAGTAGGACTGAGAGCACATATTGAATATTTAGAGTGAAACATGTTATTGCATAGCTGCAGCTCATTCCAAAATAAACATCTTGATTGCTAGAATTAAAATGGAAAAGAAAATAAGACTTTTTTTAATATGGTAGCTTAAAGGTAAGACACCATAAAAAAGAACTCATAAACAAGTTTCTTTCAAAACCAAATTAAGAAGACAGTTTCTAAAAAGTCAGTATGTTTTGTCAGTCAGTGGTAGCAGTTCAGTATACAACTGATCACAAGAACTGAGTTCAGCAGTGATTTGTTCTGACTAGTTGGGCTGAATACAAGACAATTACAGGGCAAAAACTCTGTCCACTAACTCCCAGATTCACAGTGATATTAGAAACATTTCCTGGAAATTACTATAGCCTAGATCCTGAACACAGCATTTGGCCTGTAACTGAGTACCAGCCCCATCAGGATCCAGTGCTCAGAGGTTGACAGTGAGGCAGATCATGGGCCCTGCCCAATGAGCACTTCCATGTGTTTTCTAAGGCATCCTGCTGTTCAGGTTTTATTTTATTCAGGAGGCACATTCACATTGAATTAAGCCTCTGATGAATTCTATTATTTCTGCCTTTGTATATAGTACTGGTTTGACTGACAAACAATCTCTCTTCTACACTGAAGCAGAATCAACACCTTCTTTATAATAATCCATTAATCTGCTTTGATGGAAGTTGTGTTAGTTTTGGCTGGGGTAGAGTTAATTTTCTTCACAATGGCTGGTATGGAGCTGTGTTTTGGATTTGTGCTGAACACAGTGATGATAATACAGAGATGTTTTTGTTATTGCTGAGCTGGGCTTGCACAGAGCCAAGGCCTTTTCTGCTTTTCATACTCCCATGCTGGCAAGGAGGTTGAGGGTTCATGGGAGGTTGGGAGGAGACACAGCCAGGACGGGTGACCCAAACTGACCAAAGCATATGACATCCATGCTCAGTATATAAAGCTGGGGGGAAGAAGTGGAAGATGGAGACGTTTGCAGGGATGGTGTTTGTTTTCCCAAGTAACTGTTATCTGTGGTGGGACCGTAGTCTTCTGGAAATGGCTGAACATTTGCCTGCCCATGAGAAGCAGTGAATTAATTCTTTATTTTCCTTTGCTTGTGTGTGCAGATTTTGCTTTCCCTGTTAAATTGTCTTAATCCACAAGTTTTCAAGCTTTTACTCTTCTGATTTTCTCCCTGATTCTGCTGGTGGGGGAGCTGAGTTGTTCTTGGCTGCTGGCTGGGGTTAAACCATGACAGAAATTTACCTCCAGCGTAATCAGCTTCCCTTGCATTAACCCTCATTAAATGCAGCAGCTGGAATCCACCAGACAGATCTGATTCCCAAATTCCTAGGAGGGCATCACCTTCGCTGCCCTCCAGCTCTGTGGAAGTGGGTCTGTGAGACAGAAGGGAAAAGAAAGACCTCCAGGGAATGAGGCTTATAGAACCCTACTGCTACAACTGGGAATGCAGTCTGGTCTCCATGAGGCCTGAAAGAACAGTCCAGGAGACAGGGGAGGCATCTTTTGTAACATCTAGTGGGTCTTTTGCCATTTTGCTTTAGACTGAAATGTACAGCAGTGATGTAGCTTTTGGTACTGAAAACAGGCATTCCACATCTACCCATTCTGTTGAACAGTTTAGCCAAGGTGTATTGCCAGATTCAAATGAAGATACGTAAAATCAGAGTAGAAAGTGGACTCCCTTACAACCAGCACTGTTTAGAAAAACTATGAGTAATATGAGGCAATTTTCATTCACTTAGCTAGAAAAGCTAATAATGATTTTTCTGGAAATTAAATTAATAGGTTCCTTAGCATCTGTGTAGAGCAAGTTTCAAGTGAAAAGGAACATCTCCACTTAGATCATCTAAGGTTAGGCCTGCCTCTTTGAGTATCTTTTGCAATATTTCAAAACAGACCCTTTAGGCAGTTTTACAAACTACTATATCCAAGCTGCCCCTATGGACTGTGATTCAGTATGTGTTCATACTTGCCTTGTCTATTCCAAAAATATTCTACCACAAACTCTGTGTAATTTATTTTACAAGTGTAGCAGAATGTCTTAAACTCCAATAGTAGAGCTGAAAGCATAAAGTATTCATACTTCTGACCCGCTACAGGCTAACACACTAGCAGACTAGTTAGAAGACAATTAGTCCAATTTCACATTTCTTAGCAGCTGAAAAATTCCATGTTATTTTAGCCACAGTGGATGGATGCCAAGTTCACTGGAAACAACCTTGCTGATTTACCCAGTCCATTTTAATACTTTCGAAATACTGTTAAAACATGGCTGTCCTAATTACACAGGGATCAGTGCACAGTGTTCCTCTCACCCAGGATTCTCCCAGAAGGGCTGCAATCACCTGCATTCCCCTTAATTTCACCATGCAATTCCAACTAATTTCATCCTAGTACAGTGCTGTCAGACAACTCCCATGTCTCTGCGGTTTTAATCGATTAGCTCAATGTCTCTATAATGCATCACCAGCTGCCAGGCACAGAACTGGACGCTTCGCAAGCATTTCACCTAAAAGACAGTTTAATTACTATAGCAGCATTTCAAAGGCATAGGCACAAGGACTTGCAAAGGAATTATTAAAATATTTGGTGTCAACAAACCACTTCATAACTGAGCGAACAATGACAATCAAAATGTAGGAAATAAGGAGAAAGTCACATTTTTATTTAGTCCATTTTAATAGAATTTAATGTATTCAGGAAAATGGACTACCTTACATATTACCGTTTACACAATGCAATTGTGCTTTACGATAATTGTTTTGCTGCAATACAGACATGTAAAAATTGACATTGCTGTCAATAAATTACAATACTAGAAAGATACCTTCAATTAGAAAATAGTTGTAGTAAGCAAATTAGACAATAAATAGACTGCCTTAAATTAATAAATTACTGAACCAGATTGTAAACTTTGGTTTATTTCTTGAACCCTTTCTGTGCATTGCTGCTTACATGAGTGCAATGAAAGGGTCTCGTGGCTGGCTGTCTGAGGTGAACACGTGCATAGGGGAAATCACAGTTAAACTGCAGCACTTTTAACAGAACCAAAAGCAAGGTTGCAGATCAAGAGACAAATGATCACATGAATTCGGGGCAAATCCTTTCCTCCACCTCTGTGCAAAGCTACAGGATGGTCAAAAAAGAGTAGGAAACCTTTCTTCTGCTGCACAGGCAGAGACAAGGAAGCCAAACTATGTAAGTCCCAAACAGTCAGATCCAGCAGCTCTCTCACAAAACACACATGGAACCATGCTTCACCAAGACTCAAAGAGTATGACTGCAAACCATAGCAGTATAATTGCATTTGAAGCTTTTCCCAGCTGACATAAATGCTCACTCATTTGCTCATAGCTCTCCTTCAACATAAGGCTTACAGTAACCTCAGCCGGGCTGTATCCTAAACCTGGCTATTGATGGGTTGGCAGGTGCTGGGAAAGAGTTCAAGGTCACATGCTCCACTCTAGTGGGAGATGTCTATATTTGATCTTGGTGACCTCTTCCAGCAGTCTGAAAGGATGGCATTGACAGAAGCTGCATAAAGACTTACCCATTTTTCTTTACTACAAGGAGGGTCACTATGATTTATCACCTTTGTGATGTGAAGAAAAGAAAGGGATGGACAAAAGAAAACTTACTGCACTTAAAGTTCTAACAACCTCAGGGCAACACTCCAGGTAAATGGGAAAGAATAACATTACAAAGTGTTCTGGCCGTGCACAGTGCCAACAGAGTACCTGAGCATGTGAGCCTACATGTCATTACACTTAGCTGGTTCATTTACATCATTTAAAACATGCTGTTTCATTTGATTCGCATTTTTGGTGGAATCCCAACCATCTGATTTTCCTTGGTGCTATAAAACAAATCTGGGTCACAGGAACATTTAAAAGCTGGGGTCTTCCATTTTAAAAGCAGAAAAATCTATTAAACATTTCCACTGCCCAACTCCTATGCTCACTTTTCCACTGCCCAACTCCTATGCTCACTTTTCCACTGCCCAACTCCTATGCTCACTTTGCAACATACTGTCTCTGAGCAAGTTTTTCATAACTGCAGAAACCCCTATTCTATAAATTACCCTTAAGTGAAATACACAGACATCTCAGTTTTCACGTCTCTTCTGGTAACAGAAGTATGCAAGCCTGCTCAGTAACTGAAATTTTCACTTAGTTGTCAGCACATCACAAGGCACTGTTACAAAGTAAATGGTAAGTTAAAGATACTTTTTCAATTCATGTGAGTATAATCACTTTAGATTTAAAAAATTAACCATCTTTATAACTTGTTTTCTAATCTGCACAGGACAGAAGTCTTTCCTCATACCTAGAATATGTATGTTCCAGATTTTTTTTTACCTTAAAAAAGTTAGCAATCTGTACACAGGGTACAATACTAGTTTCCATCTTTAAGGGATTTGAAGGTGCGTACATCAGCGACAGCACTAGCACCTCTGTGATAATATATTTAAGAAGGGTGAAGAAGATTTTAGGCAGAAGAAAATTGCAGCCAGAGAAGAGAGGAGTGAGAGGAACAGCTCTGTAGACACCAAGGTCAGTGAAGAAGCAGGGAGAGAAGTCGCTCCAGCCACCGGAGCAGAGATTCCCCTGCAGCCCACAGCACAGGCCATGGTGAGGCAGATCTGCACCTGCAGGCTCCACGGTGCAGCAGAGATCCACCTGCAGCTGATGGTGGACCCCATGCTGGAGCAGGTGGATGTGCCCAAAGGAGGCTGTGACCCTGTGGAAAGCCCACACTGGAGTGGGCTCTGGACAGGACCAGTGGCCCCATGGAGAGAGGAGCTGGTTCTGGTGGAGGTTTGCCAGCAGGACTTGTGACCCTGTCGGGGATCCACACTGGAGCTTCTGTTCATGAATGACTTCAGCCCATCAAACGGATCCACACTGGAGCAGCTGTAAAGAACTGCAGCCCATAGCAGGGCCCCCACATTGGAAAAGTTCATGGAGACTGTCTCCCATTTATTGGAACCCACACTGGAGCAAGGAAAAGGTGTAAGGAGTCCTCCTCCTGAGGAGGAAGGAGTGGCAAAGTTTGATGAACTGACGACAGCCCCCCAGTCCCCATCCCTCTGCATCGCTGTGGGAGAGATAGTGGAGAGCTTGGGAGTAAAGTTAAGCCCTGCAAATAGGGAGGGGTGATGAGAAGGTGCTTCTAAGATTTGGTTTTATCATTATTCTATCCTAATTTAATTGGTAATTAATTAATTAATTCCCCAAGTTGAGCTTGTTTTGCCAGTAATTAGTGAGTGAGCTCCCCCTGTCCTTATCTTGACCTTATTTTGATCCATGACCCTTTCCTTATGTTTTCTCTCCTTATATTCCACTGAGGAAAGGAGTTGGCACAGTAGCTTTGGTGGGCACTTGGCATTCAGCCAAGATCAAACCACCACACATGGTAACACTGCACAAAAAAATGTTCTACCTTGAACTCACAGTTGCCTTTGATTCCTGTTCTTCATCAGCACATTACTGGTCAGGTCTAAGGAATGGGTCATTTACATTTCTCAGTATTTACATACCATCTGCAAGGACAAGTGCAGTCAGCACAGGGGCCTGAGTTAGTTTATTCATTTAAAAGCTTTTATCGAGAAACAAAAGTGATCACCTACACTGCAAACTCAGGGATCCAACAGGAGTCATCAAAGATGTTGTCTTACCAATAGACCCCAATATACAACTATTATTTAATCTGTGTTAGGTGAAGGGTTAATGTGACTCTTGCTACACTGACTTGTTTGCTTAAAAAGTGATATCTAATTTCCGTGTCTAATTATGGGAAGCACCAGAAGGAGGCTTGAGCTTTGGTGTTTCGGAGAGTTTTTTTCTGAGTAATATTATACACAGACAACAGCATATCCTTGTTATTTTTTTATGCTGCTTTGTAATGAGTTGAGAACTGCTTCTTATTCATAATGTCTACAAACAAATTTAGCCACTTCACCCTGGAGAATTATCCATTGGATTTTCCAGTGTCTGATTAACAAGTGTCTAGAGACCATTGTTCCCAGGGCTATCAATCTATTGCTCTACCTTAATTTTTGTCCAAGGCAAATTTAATGACAGCAGTTCTCTTCCCAGGAAGTTTCAGTTTTTGGGAGCACAGCATACTGCAAAATGATTTAACCTTTTAGCAATTGAGATTACACATTCACTTAATTTTCAAGAACCTAATGGAAGAAAAAGCAACCAAACAAAAAAGAGAACTATCATGCAAACCTGAGGTGAAACACCTATTTCTCATGTGAAAAACTGTCCCCAGATGCTGTAACTGCACACAGACACACTCTCTAAATATGAATTCTAGCTCAGGTTCATTTAATACTGATTTGACTTCAGAAGAAGGAAAAGGTATTTAATTCATTATCACCCATCCCTGAATTAGAAATATGAATGTGAAAATCTCTGTTACTAATTTTAATTGCACTATTCCCTCTCCACAGGAGGCTGTTAAATTGGTTTGGTGAAATAGTAGTGAGTCGCATCAAAGTAGTGGGATACATTTTATAATATATCTAAATAACTATCCCATTTTCCCAGCATGTTGCTGTGTATTTTAAGTATTAATATTATGACTCCGGTTTAGAAGAATGTAGCTTTATTTTATTCAAATAAATTTTCTGAGTACTGTATGTTAGCACTGTTAAAAATCAGGCTAAATTCTAAGTGGCTATCAAGTAATAAAGGCAAAACATTTACTGCAGAAGCCAACGTGAAAATGTGTTTGCCTAGTCATAAAACACTCATGAAAGGAGCTCGCAGATGCATCATTTTGATACAATAATGGTCTTTCCCATCTAATCCCACTTTTTTTTCCTCCTTCAGCTGCAATGTTTATTACCTGAACCTAGAATGTGTTTGCTTGTTTGCTTGTTATGCTTTGTTGCAATTCTATCAGGTTAGACACTAACATTTCTCCATAGATTTGTAGCATTATTATTTCCACATATCATCAACCCACAGCCAGGAGTGCAACACAGTGTCAGACATCAACACTACCCTTGGTGTTGGTTTCGTAAGAATGCAAAAGTCTAGGTGGCTCAAGAGCTCTAGCAGCTGCTAAGTGCTAAGTAATGTAGGTTCTAGAGAAACCCCAACCCTATTAAACCCTATAATCCCAAGAAAGAATCTCCTTCCAGAAGTCTGTTCCTCATTTAAGCAAAAATAAATGAGACAAAAACTATGGAAAGAACATTAAACTATGAAATATAGCATGTAGTAAGATGATTCCAGTAAAGGAAAAAACTATGAATACATCAAGTGTTTAGTAAGCTGCTATGCAGATCTGGTTTTCTGTCAGTTTTCATAAATGCCAGATAATCACTGGTAGCACCTGACTTTGCTCTTCGGGCTTCCACCTTCCACGCTGTAAGAAATAGGCTCTCTCTTACCCTGGCAGGATAGGGAACAGGGAGACTCCTTTACCCAAGTGCTCAGGCAGCTGATGGCAGGAGTTGCAGGTGAATGGAGCACAAGACTCTGAAGAAGAGGGATTAAGGACGGGGCCACATTGCATAGTACAGCAGAGAATGCACATTTTCTCATTACCATGTCCCAGAGCCCCATACTGCTGTGGACAATTAGTACTTAGGCTGACTTGGCATTTGTTCAGTATGGACATGCTTCCAGATGAGGGTATTGAACAGGAAGTTGAGGAGAATGAAGAGTGAGAGTGACCTGACAATGGAACAGAATGGAATCTGAAGAAGCAGCAAAGGCAGAAATAAATTATTTTAAAGATTTGAATTACTTCATTCTATCATTTGTCTGAAAACCCACATGGACTTATGGAAAATACCTAATTATAAATGGGGTGGCCTCTGCAAAATACTGTTAGTACATGTATGCACTGATCACACATACAAAATATCATATGCTTAAGTAGCCTTAATGAGCCTTAAAACAGGAAAAGTGCTCCTCATTATTTCACATCACCAATGGCACATACTCATTGTCTTTGTGAGTTAAAGCCATTGGAACTACAGACATTGGACATCAAAGGATTTGGTTAATTAAATATATAATTTTCTTCAATTCTTGCTGAAAATCACCTATGTGTGGTTCAACAATTACTGTTTGAGAGGCAATCTGTAGAGAAAGAGGTGGTTCTTGCAATTTCTGAATCCAAAATGTGTGAAAAAGCAAGTCAGAATTGTATTGTATCCAAGTAATTGTGAAAATGTCCATTTATTAACCACCCTTGCTGCAGTTTCAGATTTTTTTTAAAATTATTTAAATTACATAGGAATATGACGTACAGAACTGAGAGCTGCCACTGCATAAACACATCAGGCAAAATTTAAGAAGTGACAGGTACCTGAAGGGAATGCAATCATCTTCAAAATTATTTGCTTACTGCTCTAGTTACCTGTCTTCTCCTCAATGTCATCAATACTTTAGCTTGTAAAACAAAAGTTTTATAATTTTAACTGAAACACTACCATATTCCTGAAGTAATTTAGAACTTGAAGACAATGCTCTAAGATCGAATTTTAACAAGAGACATCAGTTTAAATCCGTGATTTAACTATAAAATGTATCATCACTTACAATTGTATAAGTAAGTTAGAGTACATGGCAATGTAGAAAAGACCGAAAGAGAAAAGTGTTATTTTAATTATGCTAATGGTACTCTTACAAGTTCAAAAACAGATGTCAGAATGAACAACAATAGATTATTTTTTTAATCAAGTAATTTTGAATAAATATTTTTGTTCAAAAGCAGTAAGCAACTATAGCACTGCTGGAAAGTGGTAAAAAAATAACACCTATGGTCCTATCAGTAACCTCATTTCTGATCTACTCTAGTGGATATTCCCAAAACAGAACTAGTCTCCTGGTTACTGAAAAGCAGCCTGATCCCAGTGATGCTCTTGAGCAAAAATGTGCAATGGTTGGCCTTAATGACAGACTATGCATGTTACTTTTAGCATTATATCTAATGGGTGTAAGAAACTGAGAATGTACAAAAGCCAAAATCTGGTGCAGGAGACAAAAAGTTCTTTGATTGCATGGGTCTAACACTTTAGCCTGCATTCCACCCAGTTAATTAAGTGACCGTATTGAACTCTAGAATCGTGGTAGATAATCTCTGTTTTGACCTGCTGACACATTATAAAAAGCTAATAAAAACTGTTCATCCTCTCACATACATTTTTGTAACGATTAGTCTTAATTAGCAACTTTAAACTGTTGAATGCTGCAGGACATTTAAATAAGTTGAAGTGCACAGCCTGTTTTTCCAAGATCAGAAAATATTTCCTTATGTTGTAGCTATTATTTTTATTTTGATAAAAATATAGAGAGAAACAACTGTCTTTCTATAGCATCACTCCAAGTACTACATTTCAACTATTGTGTTTAAACAAATTTTGGCAGTCATTTTATACGCACACACAATTATGAATGTCAACTATGTAGGTAAACTACATGTATAGGGCATTGTTTCACATTCATATATGTGCAACAAATGATAGTGTTTTCTTTTAAAAAATCTCCCCCAGTGTGTGTGCATTGGCAGACTCAAAAAAGGACTTTCCCCCACCGTATCAGCTAGCCTAATACAGGATATTAATTGCAAACCTTGTCTTGCTTACATTTATGTGGACATTGCTCTAGAAAGAGGAAAAAAAAGCATCCAGATGGCATCCACACTACTGTATTACTGGACAATGTTGTTTTATTTAGATGTGCAGGTGAGTACTCTGTCCAAGCTGTCAACTGCTCTTCTACAAGCAATCATTTTACAAGTGCAGTTGTGACACTGTGATCAAACTGTGATGAAGGCCAAGGGGACATCCCCTAGAGTATTTACCCTCTTACAAATGAAATTAGAAAGGATATCACATATGTTGTTGGTGAAGAAACCTAATATAAATTCCAGCAAAACAATCCTTTCTAATGCCACAATATTTGTAGATAATTACAGAAAGATTGACTGATACAAATCTTGAAAGAAATAACTGTTATAAAATATAGTTATCATTTTTGTCTTTAAATTAATCTGCAAAGTATTTAATCTTTAATACTTATAAACTAAATGGATGACACACCCTGGCTATCCAGGGAGAGCCTACGGCAATTCTGGATTACGAGCTATTTACTCTGTTTATATGTCAGGAAATAAAGTGACAGAAAAAACACCATTTCTAAGGTGAAACTGGTTAAATGCCTTGAAGTTAATATTTAACTGTGTATTCTGTAATACAAAGTGATACAGATTAATGACAACAAATCTATGAAAATATTTCATTAACAACTAAAGTGGCCTAGTTGCCTGAGGTTTTCAGCTCTATTTCACTATCTTTATGTATCTAAAAGCCATCTCAGTAAGATGAGGGAAGGACAATACAAGTAGGAACAACTAGCATTCAGCTTCTTCACATCACTTCAAGGATGGAATGTACCAACAGACCCAACACCCACTATCTCTGACTACTGGGCACCCAGAGGTTTCAGGTAGTTTGAGGAGAGTCTGCAGTCAAGCTGCATGAGAGCTGCAAGTGGACTAGACTCACTAGAATTTACTTTTTAAATCTTGTCGTCCTATTAAAGATTAAAGTAGTTTATAGAAAAAGGTTTTATTTCCATTAATTGTATCACATATATGTATATTTAATAATTTGGATCATTAAATAGCATGCACTAGTAATGTGCATTAAACATATAACCTTGAGTTTTGAGTGAAATCACTTAAGTTGTGTATCCAGCAAATTCCAAGGGAATCAGGTGAAAATATGACCTTTCAAATAATAGCGTGCAACTCCATCAATCAGCTTTATCATGTACTGCACTTCAACCAATCTGCATGTGTAATGAATCAGAAGAAAATAAGAAAATTACTGTAACTAATTGATCTCTTCGTTATAATCTTTTACTTCCATTGGACTCAAGTACAGACACACAAAAAACACTGTGCATGTTAGTGATCCGGAAGTGAAGCTGAGAAATTTTGTGTTTGTAAAAGATATTTTTTTTAAATGAAAGCCATGAAATGACATGACAAGTAAAATATATCTAACTCTTATCTTTGAGTTGTCTCAACATAAAAGCAAGTTGGAAGCAAGTAGGGAGGGTATATCAACAGAATCATCTCTAGCAACATATAGCTATTAATTTGAACCCTACAGGAAACTTAGCAATTATTTTTAGTGTCAGATGTTCTGAAATGGGGTTATGAATCACTAACGAATTTAAATATTACAACTTCTTACAGTGAGGCACCTCTCTGCCAAAGAATCAGTGTATGAAGCAAAAAGGGAAATTTAAAAACTAACCCATTGTGTTTTTGTATAGCACATACATAACTACCTGCCTTGTGAGAAAACTGGAATAATGAAATACTAAATATTCCTCACTTTAAGTTTGTTATCAGGTGCTTATCTATTCTGGCATTTTTTAAATACTTCTGAAATGGAACCATTTCTACTATGGAGTATAACAATATTGAGCAGCCGTGAACAATCTAAATAGGAAAGAAAATGAAAAAAACATTCAAAGCAGCATGCACCCCCTCAGTAACACTTTCCAGCAAGTTCATGAACTGCATTAGACCAAGAGTCTTACTGGACACAAACACCAGCTTTCACCCTCAGAACCACAGCACAGGTCTGTCCTCAGGACCAAAGTGAAATGCATTTCAATATCTGAATTCTGACCTCTGGGAATTATTAAACAATCTTACAAACTCACTGCAAATAACATTTCCATTTAGCAAGATTGGCAGGTTACTTAGGAGAGGCCCTGTACTGCTTTTTAAAACTGTATTACTTCTGATGCCCAGAGAGGACAGTCAGGCTTCAGATCACTGGTAGCAAGCCTAAAAGCCTATATTAAAGTTATCTGCCCTTCACCCACCTGTAAATAAAGAAGAGTTCAGTTTCCAATGACATAGTGAAGAAAGAGAACAACAATATTGGTTTAAATCAATATTTGCTTTGCTTGTTTTCCCAACTAACTTTTATACTTTACAAATAAATATCGACTTACATTTGAAGACTGCCCCAAACCAACGTGACCTCCCTCCTTCACAACACTCTTTTGCAACTCTCCATCAGTCTCTCCTTATTGCTAGCACTTTGACACATTTTTCTGCTTTGGCTTTCTAAACCCTCTGCTTGCCACACTGACCCTGTCTCTGCCTGTCTTATTACCATCCTTAGTTTTCCCTCTGCATGCTTCCCATATTCAACCATGTTCCTTCCTACTATTTTATAAACAGTTTATGATCTTCCCATTCCAGATCCAGCCTAGCATACTTAATCCCACTTGGCTCTCACCATCCCACAAGATGCTACAATATTATCCTGAAGTTTCCTGTCCTTGGGTCTTTAATCCTCTACAAGTAAATTTCTCTGAATCTCTCTCTCTTTGCTTGCCAGTGACCTCTGCACACCATTAGAGTGCATCTCTTTATTAACATCATGTGCCTCCACACCCATGTATATCATAAAACATGATGTGCCAATGACTTGTTGTAAGTGTCTGCTTTAGCAAGGGTACAGCCAACAGCATAGTATCGCTGCCTTGTGGATATCATGGTATGTTTGCAAGGGCAGAGTAATTCTTGCTGTCTTCAAAGATATTATTAGTACAGAACATTGCCACTGAACCAGTGTCCTTAGAAATTAGCAGCACAAGCCCTAAGAGAGTTTGATTCAAAAAAAGAAAAAGGGTCAGATTAATGAAGACGGAACACACGCAAGACATAAGGGATGATTCAGCTGCTGTTATTCATCTGTCTTTAGATATATTTTTCTTTTTATTGAGAACAAGGGGCAAGATTAATCAGTTTCTTATCCAATAAAGGGTTACTAGCAGCAATTAGGCCTCTGATAATAATCTTCCATGATACAATTGCCAGAAGTTTGCAGTACAGACACTTGCAGAAGAACAACTGCATGGGTTCACAGCTCTGAAATGCTGAAGAATGGTTTTGAAATAATCAAACCAACATAAATATGTAAGGATTCAAGTATGATTGTAGGAAATTAGAACACTTCTTCATGAGGTATATCAAGACTTGCTAACATTTATGTTTCATTAGCAGTAAGTAAACCAAGTACATTGTAAGAATATTAAATATAAGAACCTTTGTCACTAACCTTTAGTCTTCTAAACAAAATGTAAACTTGGGAATAGCAAATGCATTCTTTTAATTAACTACTGCATTTGCCAAATATTACATTTTATTTTCACATTATGTCTTAAATATCAATCAACAAAATTACCGTATTTACTAGATAAATAAGTTTTCTAAAAGAATTCCCCATATAACTTTCCATTCAAAATAGGACCAAGCAATGTTCTAAAAAAAAACAAAACAGGGATTCTTCAGGCAGGTGTAGAGGAGATATTAACTATCTGATCAACAGTTATGTAAAACTTCACTTACAATACCTTTCACTTTGAATTTAATAAATCTCATCAAAACTTTTGGTTCTTTTGATAAGTTTTTTTAAAAGCAAATGGGATTATTTTTCAGTAGAGTTTTATCAGAAATTAGTGGGAAGTAATTACTCACATGGTCTCCTTTTACTAGGAAATAAAAGGGGTTGTTTCTTAAAATAATGATTTTTCAATCTTGAATCATTTTGTGCAAGGAATACTTTTGCTTTTCTACTTGTCAATTTGGTAGATGTATTTAATCAGTTAAAAATATTTGATTAAGCCTATCATCTTCCTCATTCTTACAGAAGAGCTGAAAAAAATCAGAAATGAGGAAATACTACCAATAAACAAAAACTCTGTACTCTATCTAGACTGAATACTAGAGTTGTAAGAAATGTTGATGAAGCCTTTTAAATTATTTTAAATTATTTCCTTACTGAACAGAGTGAACAAGGTGATAAAGCAAATAAGGCATCTCTCAAAAGACTGAGGTATGTGAGTTTGAGCCATGTTCCAAATTCATGCAACAAGCTCTTTCCACTCAAACCAAGTGTACAAGGGAGGGCCATCAATGGCTGTTCACTGTGACAATCACTATATCATTCCCTCATACACCACTGGCAAAGGGAATTGGTGTCCTTCAATAGTGGCAGCTTGTTGACCACTTTTGCTCAGGAAGAACCTTTAACTGGGCAGAGAGCTCTACATTGAAAGATAAACAAAAATGATCTGCTGGTCACAGAACACACAACTCACCCATGATTTTTAATCAAATACTACCAAATAAAACTTCTAACTCTTAATAGACACAAAAAATAATAATTATTTCTTAGAGTACAAAAGGAAAACAAAGGATAATGTCAGCCCATTACTAAATGGAGGGGGACCCTGGTAACAGATGACACAGAGACGGCAGAGTTACTGAACACCTTCTTTGCACTGGTCTTCACTGAAAGGATCTGTTCTCAGGAATCTCTGACCCAGGAGACCAGGGTAAAGGAATGTTGGAAGAAAAACTTCCCTTTGGTCTATAAGGTGTGGATTAGAGAACACATAGGCAAACTCAACATCCACAAGGCCATGGGTCCTGATGGGATACATCCATGAGTGCTGACAGAGTTGATGGACACTATAGCGAGGCTGCTCAGGATCATCTCTGAAAGGTCATGGTGATCAGGAGAGGTGCCGGAGGATTAGAAAAGAGCAACTTCTGTCTTCAGAAAGGGCAAGAAGGAGGACCCAGACAAATACTGGCCAGTCCTCACCTCAATCACTGGAAAGGTGATGGAGCACCTCATTTTGGAGGCCATCTCTATCCACACAGATGACAAGGTTATCAGGTGTAGATTCACTAAAGGTAAATCATGCTTGGCCAAACTGATTGCCTTCTATGATGCACGAACTACCTGGGTAGTGCAGTGGATGTTATCTACCTCAACTTCAGCAAGGCCATCCACACCGTCTCTCACAACATCCTCAGAGGCAAACTCAGTGTGTATGGACTGGATGAGAGGCCAGTGGAGTGGATTCAGAACTGACTGAACAGCAAACCCAGAGAGCTGTAATCAGTGTTACAGAGTCTAGTTGGAGGTCTGTCACTAGTGGCGTCCCTCACAGTTTAATACATGGCCCACATAATTTACCTTATTCATCAGTGACTTGGATGAAGGGGCAGAGGCCTCCTCAGCAAGTTCCCTGACAACACAAAGGTGAAGGAGTGGCCAATACCCCAGAGGGCTGTGCAGCAATTCAGAAGGACCTCAACAGGTTGGAGAGGTGGGCAGAGGAACAGATGGAAATTCAGCCAAGGCAACTGCAGGGTCCTGCACTCAGGGAAGAACAACTCCCTGCACCAGTACAGGTTGGGGGCTGAACTGCTGGAAAGCAGCTCTGCAGAGAAGGACTGAGGGGTCCTGCTGGACAACAAGCTGTCCATGGGCCAGCAATGTGCCATGTGGCCATGGTATCCTGGGGTGCAGTGGGAACAGCATTGCCAGCAGGCCCAGGGGGGTGATCCTGCCCCTCTACTCAGCCCTGG
>JAOXXN010000065.1:37409625-37421952 GCA_026770055.1 Myrmophylax atrothorax | reverse complement strand
AAAGAAATCAAGGCAAATATGGGTACTTTCAATTGAAAAATGGTCATTTGGGTAATGTGAGATGAGGGAAGAAAGTAACTGAGATAGAAAGTCAACTGTATCTTCAGTCCGCCTTGTAAGAGTGCACTCAATCTCCTCCCAGCAAGGGAATGGTGAGTGAGACCGTACATCTGCAAGAGGGTTTTCTTCTTACTTTTCAAACAAAAGAAGCAAGACCTAAAGATCTGAAACAACTCCAAATTTCTGAGGACAGATGAAATCCCAAGGCTCTGAAGTGAGGACTGAAGCACAGTTTCCCCTGAGCTGACCAAAAATTGCTGGCTGGGCTAGGAAAGTTAACTGAATGCAACTGCATTTTTGAAAAGTTAAAGGAATTGACCCTGAAGTCTGAGGAGACAGCTTTTATATGGGATTAAAAAGAAAGTAAAATATCTTTCTCCTAAAGCAACTCATAGTTGAGAACTTGAAACCTCTGTCTCTTACTTACAGAATTTACTGTTGAGAACACAAACTGAAGGAAGTTACTGGCAAAATCTGAGGCTTTATTTCCACTTGTGAAGAAACTACCTGACTCTGAAGCCGCCACTTTCTTGTTAAGGACATGGCTCATCTCTTGTCACTACTTAGAAATATTGGAGACAGCTGAAATCCTGCAGGTAGTCTGAGTTCACTTAACTCTAATTTTGAAGCAAGGGAAGTCTGAATTCAGGAGGATTTATTTTCCTCCATACAAATTCTAGCTCCAGTAAATATGCTTTTACAAAGTCAGTTCCTTCTCCTTGCAGATCCCTAGCTTTTGTGCACCACAGTGCTAAGATTGTTGAAGCACCTTTGAGGCAGGTCTGGGCTGAAGGGAACCTTTTTGCATGCTTAGGAAGGATCTCCTGAGTTCACTTAGTTTGGCTGCATTTTGGTTTCTCTTGTCCAGACATGACATTGATACCCAACGTGACAATGCAAGTTGTCCGAATAGGACAGGTATTGGACTGGGAGGTGTTCAGAGGAACTCTTGACAACTCTGAGCAGAACTTTTGTTTCCAGAAATCTTCTGAATTCTATGGATAAGGTAACACTGCACTTTTACCTATCCTGGCCCATTCAATATCCTAACTGAGAAAGCCATTTGCCCCAGAAGACTACTTGCCATATTTCACCTTGTGGTGCCTGTTCTCTATTTTCAGTTCTATCACAGCCTATTCCTACTGAAAGAATTATGCCATTGAAACAAAATACAGAATCAAGACTAACCTTCAGCATTCACAATTATTCATGGGAATTCACCTCCTGACATTCTTCAATCCCTATCAGAGAAAAGAATCCAGAACCCCTCCACAATGAGAGAATTCATGTTAATTCCCAAAATAAGAAAAAAAACCAAAATGACTCATTCATATTACATGAAAAGGTATATTGAATATATGTTACTGGGTTAAACCAGAGAGTATCACACTAGAATAGTTACCACAGATTTTACTTTAGGTTTTTATGACACTGTTACTGAAATATTGTGTTCAGCTATGGTTTCCTCCATTCTGAAAATATGTTAGAAAATTGGATAGGACTCAAGTAAGAGCTACAAGAGTGATTAGACTTCCAAAACTCATTCCCTGTAGTGAAAGACTAAGAAAGCTCAATTTATTTAGTTACTGAAAAGAAGGTTAAGAGGATCACAATACCTACATGTGGAAGAGATTCTGACAGTAGGCAGCTCATTAATCTAGTGAAAAAAGGCATAACAAGATCCAGTGTTTGGAAGCTGAAGCTGAAATAAGACTACAAATGAGGCACACTTTTTTCACAGTGACAGTAATTAACCATTGGAACAATCTGCCCAGGGTTGTAGTTGATTCTTTATCATTTAAATGCTTTACATCAACATTAGATACTTTCCAAAGAGATAAGCCTGTGTCTCAAAGAGATGCAGAAAATACTGGATGAGGTCCTCATTCTCAGGTCTGCAAGAAGTCAGTCTGGATGCTTATCACAGCTGCTCAAGTGTACCCAAACAAAACATTTCTGCAAGTGCTGTGCACTTCAAGGACCAATCATCTCATGTCCATCGTATCTATCCTTTGTGCGCATTGCAGTTCTGACTAAACAGATGCTGTCTTCAAAATTCATCTTCCTATTTGGCAGGTAAAATGATAACAGGCAGATATGGACATCTTCACAGATCACCCCATGCCACATTCACTGTCTGGCATAATCCCTGCTGGAGACCAAACTACACCAAAACTGCCCACAAGCACATGCTGTGAAGGTGTTTGAGCACTGACTTTGCCTGATGCTTCTACCCAGACAAGTTCTGTGGGGACTCCAAGCTGCTGATGAGTGAGTCAATATGCAGATCTTATAAAATGTTGGAGCTTTTAGTCTCAAGGGTGCCATATAGCCTCTCAACATAGCTGCCTGTGTGAAAAGTACAGTTCCTTTATATTTAATGAGGTTGGTGAAGAATCAACAGTCTCCACGAGGATGTTGAAGAAACCAACAAAAGTAAAATGTATTACAAGGTTAGATGAGCTGTTAATTTTCCTTTCAGCAACTTAGTAACATTTGTGAAAGAAAACCTGCCCTTTAGGTCTTCAGGATAGGATGTTAGAGCAAAAGAATAGCAGAGGAAAAAAAAAGAAAAGAACACAGAGATAAAAACTACAAAGAGCAGAACAAGAAGAGTAAATAACAGCATTTATACATAAAATAAGCAGAAACAGCTGACATATAAAGGTGAAAAGTGTTTTAAAGTGTTAAATATGTGACAAAAATGCTTCTCTTCAGAAAAAAACAAAATTAAACACCCCATTTCATCATCTCTAGAAAGAGACAGAAAGAAACATTCAAAATGTAGACAAAAAATAAAAACTATGCTGTTGCAATGTGGAAGTCCACAGAAAATCACACCTGAACTTGCCATGCAATGTACTTGCTACAGGTTTCTGTAGGGTTTTTCTGTAATACCTAGTTATTCTATTTTTTTTTCTTGTGACACTTAAAAGATTGGAAACGGACTACAAAATCATTAAAAATTACTAAAGGGATTTTTTGTTATAAAATAGACCTAATTAAAACAATATAACATAGAGATTCAGTATAAAATGGATTAAAATATTCCTCCTATTTGATTGCTTCATTTCCTACCCTGAGTGCAAATCTTTATAATTTTTTTGAAAAATATCTCCTCACAGACCTGGGTTAAATTTTGAAGTGCATTAACTTTGCTTTTCCTAAATATAGCATTCTTGCAAAGGACATGAAGAAGCTTTATTGCTTAAAAACTGGACTCTTAGTCTTAGGACATGGGAAGAAGGCTCTATTCCCTGCTCTAATACACTTCTCATGGGATATTGAGCAAGCCACTCTTGGATGGCTTTGCAAATGTGCTCAGCAGCTGCTTCTTATGATCAGATTACCGAACTGCTGAAATCTTTAGAAAATCTGGCTATTTATTTTGTTGCTGAATAGGATCAGAGATCTTTTGAAATCTAGCTCCAGTTGGAGCACTGCGCTCTTTTGAAAAGCTAACCCTAAATGTGTATATGCCTCAATTTCTCTATTAGCATTATCAGCCCTGTTCTGCACAGTAATTCAAATCTGAAAGGGGATATATAAATTTACAGTTTCTCTGATAATTGTAGAAATATAGTGTGTATTTTATAAAGCAAATAAAAAGCCTGTACCTGATTTTTCCTAATCTTTACATAATGGGTTTTCTTTAGGATCTGACGTGAGGTAATGTTGGTGATATTATTCTGTTTGCTATACGTAAAGTTTTGGAATTGTCTACATGTATAAAAATGTGAGCAAAGATATTTCTCCACCTTTCTTTTATGATTATGAATATTAATTCAATGACTTTACAGATGATGAAATAAGACATAGAATTATACACCTGCATGTGGTTCCACCACACACAAAGCAAAACCAATTTTAATAGGATACAAGCAGAATGCAAAGTGACAACATGCACATGCTTGTGCAGATGCACTCAGCTAACTCGGTGAGTAAGAATTACAGGGAATGACGTGCTCCAGCACTGGAATTAAGGTAAGAATTTTCTAACAGCTCTGTTTAGGAAGATGACTCTGGCACATCGGTGTTAAGTAGTTTGTTAGGTATTTACCTTTCTTTCCTTTCATAGTAACAGAAAGCACAGTATGACTATAGCCTTTGAAATTAAAAATAAAAATATTCAACTTGGCTTAAAAGCTAGCAAATAAACAGAAAAAGATGTTTCTTAAGGGAGCTTGATATAATGAAGCAACACAAGTTCCCCAGCTGTGTAGAGATTCTTATTTTGCTTGCGATCTCGGATAGTTTTAGAGGCTTACATGTTCTCTAAATTGTAAGCTCTCTATGAAGAGTGTTCTTTAATTACTGACAGCTAATGGAAACAGTTTTTACTGATCTCTCTAATGTCCTGGGAAAGTCTTTACTATGGATTCATTGTATTCTACTTTATACCCCTGATTGAAATGGGAGACCACAAGAGTATAGGGATTTGGTAGAAACTTGATTTCCTTCCTCAGGCTTCAAAGAGAACAGTTGCAGAAATTTAGCTGCGTTGATATTGTGGTCAAACTTCGGTCAGACTGTGGTTATACTTGCATATTATATAGATATAAAATCACTGCACTTTGGTTTTTAAGATTGCTGGATCTACTTGCAGCATTTAAATCCTGCTCTGTTGACCAAAAATATCTAATATAACTACTACAACATCAAAATAAGAATTAAGTCCATATACTTCTAAATTCCCTTCCAGAGCTCTATTATTTACTTCAAATATTGAGACATTCACTTTAGAAAGTACTAATAAATATATAATTGCAAACATGTGAGATTTACTCTTCCTATTTCAAAAAGATTTTTTGTTTTCTTTCATTTCAAACAAAATACTTTCTTTGAGTCATAAATTTTTATCTGTAATATGGAGTGATGTAACTGTTGGTAAAACAAGTATATAAATGCCCGTTCATTCATACTGCTTTATTCCTTCTTGGCATTCCCTGTCTGGGTTTTTTATTTGTTTGGGGGTTTTTAAGTTTCCACTACATTCATTATCAGTTGGTTCATCTATTTGTTCATACAGATGCATTCATTATCTCTGCAACAGACTCAACAAGATCTAAAAGCAGCATTCATTCAATGGGAGATATATGGTAGAAATTCAGATGACCTAGAAACCAATAAACTAGAATAAGAGAAAAAGCAAAGGCTAAGCTATCTTGAATTTAGCAGGGCTTTACATATGCCCCTATATTCTCTGGCCAGCTGAGGAGAATAAGGTATGAAAGCTATACTGAAACTGTTAAATCCAAACACAAAATCCAATTCCTCAACAGCTTTCATTTTCAAAATGGTGCACAACGATATTAAGCTTGACTGAGACTTTCCCCAAATAGTCTTCATAGCAAAGGTACTTTCCCTCTGTTCAGAAAAGGACAAATAAAAAGACAAAAGTTTTATCAGATATTGCAATCCACAGATAGCAACAGCCTTTTTCATTTTACATATCAGAAACTAAAGAAGTGATTACTGTTTCTGACTACTAAAAGCAAAAAGCAGAGCAAGCACTTTTGGCACGCCGAATTCATTGCGTATCTGTAATTGGCTAACCCCATCATGTGAGTTATTTGGAAAAGTTTTGTAGACTGCATATTTCATTTAAGATATTCATACTTCTAAAAAAGACCACCTGGAGCTAAACCAAGCAATATAAAACATGAATCCAAAAATCATATGGAAGCATTTTATTAAGAGCTTTGGAAAAGAGGACTGTTGTGGCACTGACTTTTACATAGAAATTTCTACTGGATCAAAATCCGTATCATTACATAGTGGCAAGAAATTAACTTGGTTTTAATTTGAAAGTTTTCCCTGGCCTATTTTATTTTCATCACTAAGGTTGGAGCCAATGCAAGTGTCAATGCTGTTCTCCTCCTGAAAAATTTACCTCTGCAAGTCTGAAGCCCGTGCTCTTGCCAAAAACCACTCAGGCTATACCACCAATGTTCTCAACAATCAGTTTTAATGACAACACCCATCATCTTCTTGCTGGAATGAAGAAGGTATGTTCTCAACTCAGGAGTGAATTTTTAATCACATGATATGGACTACTACCCACAGAAAGATATAAACATTGAAGGAAGAAAGAACAAAGTGAGAAGTTAAAAACTTTGGGGTTTCTTTTAAATAACAATAGTCTTTGTCAGGTTGTTTTCATTAGCAAGACTGCATTAAGAATGCAAAGATGTATGGAAAAATGCAGGACTACAAAAAGGAGAGAGTCAGCACTGGAAGCTGAGTACATGAAGACATTATGCATATTCAGTGTTTCAGCTAAAGACTAAAAAGAACTCCAAATGGCTAAGAAAAATAAGCTGTATTAAAGAACATACTGAAAATGCAAAAATGACCAAGTCAGTGTAACAGCACAAGAAGACAAAGGAAGATGAATTGCAGTGTAATAGAATGGAAATTCAGTAGTGGCTGGGAGTGAGAGAAAAGGTGTTAAAGCCACCTTTTCCATTTTCTTTCTCTTAAAAACACTTAATGTGTTGTTGTTTTCTCATTTAATTGTTAAATTGTAAGGTGGAGTTCTAGCAATAAACTCTTCCAGGGACTGACATCTGATTGACAACATTTTAGAAAAAGTATTAACTTGTTACCAGCAGTAAATGTGTTGTGTCTCCACAGAAGTGATGGATAGAACTTTTTATGATACAAATAAAGCACCATGAGAAACTAAATCATTCTATCATTTCTGCTAGCAGAACTCGAAGGATCAGGTAGGCTCTTTTCATGCCTTTGTTCATGCAAGAAAAAAGAAGATCTGAACTTGAAATGCTTTTCCCATTACTCCTGTTCTGCTTCATAAAAACCCCGTAACATTTCCAAACCTTTTAACTCCAGTAGCCTGGAGTTTAGGACAGCAAAGACAAACATTACATTAACAATAATAATCATATTAATAATAACAATATTCTCATACTGAAACAAGTACATCTTGGGAAGTTTGATTTACTAAGCTGCATAGATTGTGGTTTATGATCCAAACATCATTGTAATTTGCAAATTTTAAATCACATTTCAGCCATGTTTACTCCCAGTTCACTGATGATCATGCCCAGAGAAGTTTCTGCAGAAAACCACAGAAACTCCTTTCTTGACAGTAACATTCACTTCGATCTGCTTTCCAAGATCAGTTAGTTATACAGTTGATGTATTTAATTTGGTTCTGCCTATATAACTTTCTTCCAGTATTTTAAAAAAATAATTCTTATTCACTAGGACAGCAAATGCCTTAAAAATATTTCAGGATGCAATGTATATCCTAATTAACTGGACTTGCAATTTCAGATAATTATCCTGGATTTGTTTTATAAGAATTACTTCCTATTTACCCATGTTCATTGAAAAAAACATACAATCTTACTTTTATCCATTTAGTGCAAGAAATTTCCCAATATTTTGCCTACAATTGATTTGAGGCTAAAACATCTCAGTACTACAAACTTTACACCTCCAACACTTGGAAAGAATGGATGATCCTAAAAACAGTATCAGGCTGATATCTCAGAGGTAACCCAACTGTTGTCTGATGAACACAGACAATTTATTCAACAGTTCTGGAATATCTGAGAAACATTGCCAGCTGGTATTTGGGATGATGATGCCCAAAGGTTTCAGATTCCTTGGCTTGTACCATAGCAAGTAACCTATCCAAGCAACACAGAACTGTGGCAACTACAACTGGGACAGGCCTGTGGATATTACGGAGATGTCAAGGATTTTCTCACTCTGGTTTTTCAGCACATCTAAGAATTACATCCTTTTACAAGTATGTTTAAAAGTTTGATATAGGCACTAAAGAAACATTTCTTATTTTCCCAGCAGAAATGATAGAGACAGCATTCATCATGTATGGACATGACTCAAACAGAGGACACAGTTCTTGGAGCTTCATGTTTGGGACTCCAGCTTTTGTATTCCAGCAGCAGAATCCTTTTGCATGAGAAGCTTGAGGGAGAAACAAGGATGCTCAAACAAGACAAAAACCACAATAAGCTATAATGATGTCATTTTGATGAAGAAGATACGATACAGAATCAGACAATCATTCAGATTGGAAAAGACATTTAAGATGATCAAGTTCAACTGTAAAGCTAAACCTAACTCTGCCAAGTCCCCCAAACTATGAACTCTGAGAAGCAAATTCTCCTCCCCTAATGTTGATGGCTTGATTGCATATGCTTCTTCAACACTGCCGTTAACTGTAACTTGTAGAATGGATTCTGTGCAGGCAAGCACTTTACATAAACTTTATCAAGCTGTTCTGCATCAGTAGGAGATTTACTGTACCCTACTGCTAAAGAGCCTATACTGTTGCCAGAATGGTCTCACGTTTCTAAAACACACAAACCCATGTTTTCTAATCTTCTCAGATTTTTCCTTAGTGTCTCTACCTGTCTTTGCCAACATTCTGCACCTCAGACATAGCAGTTTATCTTGCTATATATTTCCCTTTAATTCCCTAAGTTTTATATAAATAAACATACATGCTTTCTCAAAATAATTATTTTACTTTCATTCTCAAAAAGGATGTAATTTTAGAGTTCTCAGGTGCACAGAAAATGATAATTTTATAAATTTTTTTCTTTAAGAGTTCTAGTCAACTTTCATTCTAATTTTTTCCATCAAAACTTTTCCTCACAATCAATTTCACCTATAAGTTTCCCCATTAGTCAATTAAACCCTCAAAAGTACTAAGTTTATTAGTTGGCATACTCCTCCATACTCAGAGACTGAAAGCAATCAGGTTGTGATCACTTGTCACCAGGCAACCACCAACTCTGAGTCCAATAATCAATTCATCTTATCTATCACAATGAGATCCAAACGGAGCTACCTTATTTTGGGTTCTGTATCTTTCATATTAGAAAACCACCAATAGTTCTCACAGAGAGCATTGGTGTTTTACCACTGACCTCCTGAAATTTTCAGCACTCAATTTCTACATTCAAACAACACCTAATCACCTGTAACTTATGCCAGAGGTCAGTGACTAAGCTATCAACTGCCACAGCTGCACTGCCCCGACAGCCACATAAACACGTTTACAATGGACAAACATACTTACAATCAGTGTTTGATACTGATACACAGTCAGAGCACTTTATAGTGGCCTATATAAACACAGGGATCAGATTCTCATAAGCATGAGAAACATGCCATTGTCCCACAAGATGGGGAGAAATAAATTACAGGGCTATCAAGAATTCTCCAGCACAAGAGGAGAAGTTCTGCACAAAGTGGGATGGCAAGATTCGGAGACTCTTTTCATAACAAAGAATAACACCAATTCATCTGAGTTACGCTGTTTTCATCTGATTGCCTTTTTCACTTTCAACAGTGAAAAATAATGTCTTAGGCCAAAATCACTGGTGAAGAAGTTAATTGTCATTTCTTTGCCTCTGTAGATGGTTTCCCTGAGACAGAATTGTGTAGTGGTTCAGAACAAAAGGTTGGTCTTACTGGAAGGCTTGTGGGTTTTGGCAGGGAAATGGTTACACTACGTGACACCTCCTGCTCAGAAGACAATGCTCCATTTAAAATAGAAAAGGCTAACAACAGGTAATGCTATTTAAAGTGTTTCCACAATGAGATCATGCAGCAGGGAACAACTTATTTATCTCTTATTAACGCATACATATCCAGTACAAAAATTATTAGAAAAAGATACTTAAATTAATGAAAGCAATTCCACTTGACATTTGGAATAACAATTACCATACTTTCCAATTATCATTATTGCTTGTTTTCTTTCCCACAGAATTCAAAGTGCTGGACTTATTTCCTCAACCCCAAGTCCTACAGTACAATAAGACACCAAGTTCATTTTCAAGCTACACTTAACATACTTTGTTTATTTCGAGAATGGATCCCTGAAAAACATGCTAGTTGGAAGGAAACAGGTGTAATTTTGTTTTAACTTTTTTCTTCTTGTCATTATCAATTTTTTTAAAATCTCATTATGAATGCAGAATTGATGTAACATTGAGTGATTTATTGCAAGTAGTTTTTAAGAGCAATATTTACTTAGGTTAAGCAAGAACAATTTGGATGAGAAATATTTCAGTACACTACAAATACTTCTGACAGTGTCTGATTTCTTCTCATACTGATATATCTTAATTCCAGAATACATGTGTAAAACTACATAATTGCAGAGCATGGAACACTAAAAGCAGAGATGTGTAAACTAGAAGGGACATTCTTTAAGCAACCCATCAGTCAGTCAGCACTATTTACTGAAGTCTTTTTCACTCCTCAGCTTTTCACCTCTGCTCTTACAGCAGAATAGCAAGATTATTTTACTTATACAACATAAAATGTAAAGATTCAGCTTCTGAAAATAAAACTCATGATAAGCCCACTTTTAACTTGACATGCCCACAGTTGTCTTACATACTCTAGAATCCATGTGCCACTTCATTCAGCAGGAAATTAGAATCATGGCCTTGCACAAACACTTGCATCCCCAAAGACAGAAATTAAACCTCTCTTCAATGAAAAAAAGAATTAATATTCAATAATGATTTTGATATCATCATGACAAATTTCCAGGATAAGGGTTGGCAAAATTAGGCATAGACTACTAGGTTTAATTGCTGCTTCAAAATAAACAGAAATGGTAAACGGTGGGAACTTTGTTCAAGACACAGTCATGAGCCTTCTTTTTATAGACACAATGGTCACAAGTCAGAACCAATGTCCCAAAGACTGCCCGAAACCAAAATACACAGCGTGACTTTACCTCAGCCAAAAAGATTCAACACACCAAAGAATATCATTGTGCCTCACACTCCTCCTTTCCCTTCCTCTCCTCACTTCAAAAGAAAAAAGGATCTTTGAATGCTTGGAGAAATAGTTTGTGCTAAAAATTCAAAGAAACTTGGAGTCAATCATTTGAAGGCAATATTCTAAAATAAAAAGGTTCTCACAAGAGTTTGATGGTGGAACAGGACTACAGGGCCTACCATCAGAATGCAAAGGATGTTTTCAAGTGCCACTTACTGGCTAAAAAAACAGTACATACCATGAAAACACCAGTATATACCATGAAAATAGCTACAACTAAAGCCCAAACTACCACACTCCATTCCCAGATAACTTTCTGAAAACTCACCTTTTTAGTTCAAAAACTGATCAGCAGATTATATAACTCAGAACATACCCAAAACTCAGAATAAAGACTTTTGGAAGGATCGAGATAGAGGTACTGCAAAATAGTGCGTATTTTATGTACTATCAAAAATGGCAATTTTATTCCTACTGTCTCTGAATAACTTTCTTGATTATTTTTTTGCCATATAGAATCATGTTCTGGTCTTTAAAAATTGTCTTTAAAATCATCTGCTATTAGTTATGTGTATATTTGTTTACATGGACTGAGAATTCCTATACACAGAAAGCCTTAGACAAAGGACCAAAAGAAAAATAACTGAAGTCTGCTGTATTAAAAGATGGAAAATATTTCTGTTTTTAGTAAATGTCAAATCATTGCCTATTGTTTTTCAGATTAATAAAGTATATAATGGTTTCTAGATCACCTCTAAATAAAGATTACTATGAATGGAGAAATGATTTACCAATAGTCACCACAATGAGATTTCTTTAAAGGTTACAATCATCAGTTATTTAGCTGAAACACTGGTCATTTCTTGCATAATGCATAATGTTTATCGTTGATTTGATCTGTATTATAACAATACAGATTTTTCTAAAATCATGGAGAAAACTATCTGTTACTTTCCAATTGCCCAAGATATTTCCATGAAGTAATTGACTCTGAAAATATTATATGGAGATACCTGAGTGCTCATTTGCAAGCACAACTTGTACTGATCACTACTCAACAGGCATAAGAAAACAAACTCATCAGCTTTTACAGACTTCTAAGAAAAGCTGTGATAAATACAGGGCAGAGTAAAGGACCTTTCTGAAATATTAAATTAAAATTATTAAATTGCTGTACAGTACTGGAGGAAACATTTAAAACTAAGCTTTTAAATTTAATGATTAACACAAGCAGACCAACACATTTGGGAGAAAGAAAAAAAGCAGTTGCCTACGCAACGTAAGTACCTCTCATGTAATTTTCCAAATACCTTTAAGTCTATTCAGAGGATTGCTCAGGCGTACACATAGTATAGTTTCCAGTGTTTTATTGTAGGTTTATCAACCATACTTCACATGAAGCTGCAAGCTATTTTTGTGAGCTTGTTTATACAAATGAACTTCAAGGGCAGCAAAAAGCAACCTTAA
>JAOXXN010000065.1:37366713-37378602 GCA_026770055.1 Myrmophylax atrothorax | reverse complement strand
GGGGGGAGTGGAAAGGAGAAGAGGAAAAAAACAAAAGGAGATGTTTGTGACATTACTATGATGGGGCTGACTGTGGGGTTTTTGACTCATGGACAATCCCCTTGAAAAATCCTTGTGTCTCCGGCACACATGTGAATTTTATCCATAAATTATTATTACTTCAGTATTGAGTGAAATATTTTAAAATTAGTCCATATGACTTATTCACACAGATCCAATGCTCGTATAGTTACATAGATTGGGAAACCTCCCCAAATCCCTTGTGCTTAATCAGTTTGACAAAGTGGCATTTGCAAAAAATATAAGCTAGAACTATTATAAAAGTTTTGAGAATTATGTTACTATTATACAGCAAATGATAAAACACTAAGAAACATTCTCTTCAATTATCCATTTAGCACTATCAGAGACTATGCATATGCCATCTCTGCCAAATTAAAAATGAGGGTTGAAAAACACCTAAATTCTATACATTCATGAAATAAAAAAGAACAAAGTGATCAGATGATAAAACTACACTAAATATATACAAGCTCAATGGCCTCTGCGCATCATTGTTGGTAAAGCCATATCCCATAATTATTTCTCTGAAGTCAGTGTGACACCACAGAGTGCTAAATATTCATTCTTTGGAATAAATATGAATTGAGAACTATTTATCTTTTTTCAAACATCTGACAGGCTGCATAAACAGAAAGTATATAGGCTTTTTTTAAGTAAACAATATAGTAAGTAAAGTGATTTATTATGTAATTTATCTCTTTCCATCTTTGTGCTGTTCATAATTCAGATCCATACAGGGCAGTTCATATACCATTAATATTTCCCAGATGTGTTTGACTTTAAGGCTATGATCATTTTAAATGTTTTAAAATGTATGCCATTTATCATTAGTGTTATGGTGGTGTCATTCGCATTATTATAGTTAAGGTTGTGTCAGCAGTTCCATGAGCCCTTATTTTCAGGGGTTCAGAACTTGGCAGTAAGAAGTGGCTACAGGCTGAAACCTGGCATAAAGCATCCTAGCTTGGGATCAATTAAATTTCTTTCTGAAAAAGCTAACAAAGGATTTAGTCTTGAAATTCTGCAGAAGAGAAAGAAATGCGTTCGTGGTTTTAAGATATGAAATTCTGCTGGCAGATCTTAGAACTGATTTTGTGCTGAAATGAATAAAGGCAAAGAATGTCCTGCAGGAGGTGGAAAGAGTCAGGAAGTTGGGGAGGGTACAGGCAAACTACTATCCTTTTGAGCAACTCAGCTGTGTGTATGTCAAACAATCTAAGAAATACAGCAGGGCATCACAGTGACATCTGTAGCACCTGGAAATTCAGTAAGTATCCATTTTGCACATGACTTCAAATATCAGAATGGAGCATTTCCAGAAATGCATTAACCTAACAGCAATCTTGCCACATGGCAATATCAGGATAAGCATCAATTTAAAGGGTCCTGTTTTATTTGCAACGTCACTGACCTCCCAGCTCTGTCTGTCCTATCTTAACTGGGGTTGGAGTCACACAGAATTACTACTACACTGAGCTAATATTCAAACAGAAATCCTGACAACTATTTCAATATATTTATGCTGTTCTGAAATTTTTTTGAGTAGGTACTTCTGCAAAAAATATATGTTAGACTCTTGCAAAAACTTGAGTTAGTAGTAAAGGAATGGATAATATGGAAAACCTTACACTGCAGTGCTGGTCCACCATCTTTCCAGTTTGAAGTTACAGTTTTCCTCTCTTCCTGACACAGCATAGGATTTGCTTCTACTGTCTTACAAAAATAACTATTTTATTTAAGAGACCAGGAACACTGGTAAACAGCCTATATGTCTGTAGACCGACCATGAAAAGTGTTTTCAGCTAATCAGCAAAACTATTACAATTTGCTAGGTCCACAATGAGAAAGGTTGGACTACTTAGAATTGCCATTTATTTATTTTCCTGGCTGCTACCAACTCACATGCTATAGATTTTGAGATTCTGTGAGCATTTCCTACTGGCAGTTCTTAGAAAATTGAGATTAGCAAGCTATTTGTTTGGGGTTTTTTTATAATACCAGCAGGGCCATACAGCTTTTGGAATCTGCTTTCTCCCAAAAGTACTCCTGTTTTCCTCCTTTCCAGAAACAGTTCTTGTAAAATCAGAGTTCATGGCCCAGAGGAGTCACGTGTTTCTTCACACCAGAATTGACTACCTTGTCTTCCTTTCATCATCACACAGGGATTCAGCAGATCTTCCTATTCCCAAAATGCCAAATTTTTATTCTTTCCTACCATGATTTTATTTTCATTTACCTTTCTGTTCACTCTGACATGACTGCCTCCATGTACATCAACAGGAGTCATGCCACAGGGCCTTCTCTAAAAATCAACTGGAATGAGGTTATGCCACCTGAAAAGTAGGTTGATAATGCCTTACCACTTCTTGCAGGACTGCTGCTATTGCTGTTCCCCACCTACATGTTAGAAAGGCCTGCTGTTATGTTCTTCTTTCACTTCTGTTATACTAAAGGAAACTCGTTTCCACTCCTCTTTTTAAGATTGCATGATTTTACACTTCTAATAAATCACTGTCCCTCTCTGGAGTGGACACGTTGCATTTCACTCACTCTCTCAGCACAAAAAATTCCTTGTCAGAGCTATGTGTCAATTCCTGACCAAATACAACAGCTGTTCTTAATAGAACCATCTTTTCAGGGAGACAGCCTGAACATCTCTGATCAGAAAAACTGAACTTTTCTGGTCAGGACCTGGAGGCTTCTTGTAGCCCATCTTATCAAGCAGTGTCTCTCCAACTAGTCAAGTTACGTGAGGCATTTTACCTCTTGCACCCTGAACTGTTGCCAAGATGCAAAATTTGAACAAAAAGGAAGACCTTGACTTCTCAAGCAATTCTTGAAAACAGGCTTTATGGCCGATTGCATCATTTCTGTTTAAATAACCAGGGAAAGAATAAATGACTCAGAGAGCTGGTAAAACACGACTGAATAACAACTGATTATCAAATATTTTACTTGTAGATTCTCCTTACATTCCACCAGAGGGCTACAGAACTCCCAAAATACTGAAAAACAAATTTGCCAACTTTTCCCAAGTAAACTATGTTCTGAATGTCCTTTCCAAATTGCTACAAGTATATTTTTCAACTGATTTTAGAGATAAATCAGAAAAATTCAGCAGAGCTGTTTGACATTTTGCAGTTGGCAAACACTTTCTAAATAAAATTTGAGACAAGGCAGATTTAAAGAATGGTTTCAACATGCCTGAAGCATCATCCATGGATTTTGATTTCAGTTCTGTCTTCAGAAAAAGGAGAAAATCCTGCCCACCTTTCTACTTTTCACCTACTTTGCACATCCACCACATAGAGCTACATCAAGCACATTATCCATGTTAAAAAAGTTTCCTTTTATTTTCAATTCATTTTTGTATGAAAAGTTTTTACTTTTCACTCAAAAAATGTAAGATCCTACTGCTTCTGAAGACATGCAATTCACTCATCCCTTCTATCAAGTGCTCCTACTTGTGAGATCATGAGTTGGAATGATAAGAAGCCATGACACATGCAGAAAGAAGTTTAAATTTAAAGAAGGAGAGCGAGAACAGGAAAAAAATGTGCATGTTAGATAGATAATGACATATAAAAGGTTCTTGAGGGTCATGAGTAAATTTTTGAAAGAAGATTAATACACACTACTGATTTTCCTGTTGTAGAACTGGACTTAACTTTCATTAACTAGCATCAAATTAAATGGATAGCCAAATAAAACTTCTTGAGATCTTCAAACTGACTTATGCCAAAATCTAATCCTAGGTAAAGAGAGTGACAGTAAAAGAACTGATCCCTAATCTCCACCTAGCAAAACGTTTAGAGCAATGAATAGCAATCAGTTTAACCTCTTTCCCTTGTATACAATGCACTGGCCATTTTATTTTTGTTTTATATGCTACATGGAATTAACTATTTTCACCTCCCATTATATATATGACAATCTACACCATTCATGCTGTCAGCTATGAAATAGCAAGATATATCTCTTCATTCCATACACAAAGGGAAGTTAAATTTATGAATCCAGCAGTAACACTAGTCAGTCTTTTATACTATTTTTCCCTATTAAATTGGCAAAGAGCTTGAATGCCAACTTAAAGCAAACATGCCTCCTCGATAAATCTCATCTAAACAAAATAATTTTCCCCTTGTAATATGAACATTTACAACTAGTAAAGGCAGAAAGATGCAAGGACTTGTTTGCTTTCAAATGGAAAGACAAGAAACAATTGTACGATTTGATTGACATTAGAAAAGAACTTTAAGATATTGTATTTTTACCAGATTCGGCTGCATTTGCCAAACTAGAAATGCTCTGATAAAGCCTGCAGATTATAAATATATTGTCTGTTGTATTTATGTTGCACTGATACAATTCAAAGGCAAGTAGAACTGCATAGCTCCGTGTATTAGCTCTAAAGCTACTATAAGCTACAGCTGGTTGCTCTGGAAGCAACAGAACAAATTCTTTGTGGTCACCATAGAAATCCTATGGAACGTAGTTCCCCATCGTTCTGCAACGGTGTTTTGGAATATGTATAACGTAGTCACAGCCTTCAACACTATAAATGTTGCATCTAAACCTTACACCTTCTAATACACTTGGAAATAGAGAATTGTTCCCTTCTTTGAAGAATTAAGCTTCCTATGTATTACATATAAACGCAATTATATTTATGTATACCATCATATGTAAGTTAGGTTATACATTATGTTCCCTTCTGTGGCTGAAGATTAGCAGGCTGATCTCCATTTCCACACCCCCTCCCAGTTTCCATGTTAGCTATCTTTCTATGGTACCCCAATTTTATAAACCACAAATCTCAAGAAGTAAAATACAGTCATATTTGTACAAGAAATAAGAAAGAGTATCTACCCTGGCAACCTATACCATGTCCTCTCTTCACAGCTTGAACAAAATTTCACTAATAAGGTTAACTGTCATGATTTCAAAAACCAAAAGGTTAATAAGTCTAGGGATTGATTTATAAAATGTATCTGATAGAGAAATCAACTTTTGTTTCTATTTAGTTCTCATTCATCAAAAACCAACTTTCTTTTTTGACAAACTAGAAGAAAAATTCTTATGTCAACCCTGTTTTGTAATGTCGGAAAGAATTGGGCAATATTTATTTTATTTACATTCATGAAATTACATGCCACCCATACAAGGACAGACTGGAGTCCTTTTAAAAGCTGCTTTTGTTATCATCCAATCTTGAAGGCAATGAAGGGGGAAAATTCTCCTGATCACTGGTGCTATCAGCAAAGAGGTGCACAAATCCTTAGTGGAGAAGACAGTAAGTGCCAAATTCATCCAGGTTAAATCAGTGGGGTGATACAATTAAGAAAATATTTGTCTCCCCAGACATGAATTTAAAGGAAAAAAAAATCCCAGTGCTATCACAGGGCATAGTTACTAACTTGAACAGGATAACCAGGCAACACTGAACAATTTAATTTCCATTACTAAAAAAAACATTTTGTACTATTTCTCTGATTTGTGTCTAGTCTCATTTCATTTAAATTGAGTGTTTTAAAGAATAATTCGACAATGAGTGGAATTAAATATTAACACAGTTAAGACAATTCACTTAAAACATTGTTTATTCATATATTTGACAATGTTGCAACAGTACAAACCACTGAGTACAAATTCTTCATATATATTCTCCATACATCTTACACAATGTGTTCTTCAAATACAAGAGGGTTGTTGGCTTTGGCAGGTGGCAGGCTGGGGTGGGTGTTTTGGTTTGTTTGGTTTGTATTTGGGATTTTATTCCCTTATTTGCTTTTAGAATTCAAACTCAGATAGTACCAAAAGGTGAGATTCACTATGTTGAATCCCATATATTGATTCATGTTGAAGCACCTAATGGGTATTGAAAGAGGGCCAGCATAGAGTGAGAAAACTTCAGGATCAGTTTACAAAGAAACATAGCTTGAAAAGTCATAAATTGAAGAACACGCAGACTTCTGAAGTGCTAGATTAAAACCTTTAACATAAAATCCTATCATCTTTTTGAACTATTTGACCGCACAGAGAACCTCTTTCTAAAAGAATCCTGTTATTTCTTTCCTCCTCATAAGCACTTCCAGTTTCCCAATGCTCTTGTGACAGTATAATCAGTCAATTCAATCAGAGAAATTCTATAGTACAATGGTAATTTTCTCTCACTTTTTTTTCTCCCTTTACACTGTCAATTCAAGCCACCTGCTGTAAGCATTGATGTGGAACAGCTTAATATTAGCTCTGAAATTAGTACCAGTCCCCAGTTAAATACCTGGCACATTCAGTGTGGGACAGACACTGCTAATGGCACATAAACCCATCAGATGCAATTGGTGCATTAGTTAAGAAAGTCTCTTTCCAAGCTATTCAGAGTGCACCTTGCTGGTATCACTGCACTAGACTTAAAAACCAGCCTTAGAGGAATGATTTAAGGAAGGAGGGTGAGAACAAACACAACCACAGAATGTATGTCTTAAAAAGGGAATTTCTATGAATATTCTACTGAATACATTAGGTAGCTTCCTATGGCAACATTTTATTTATTCAAATACACCAGCAATGCCTTTAAAAGCACATTTTAAGGTACGAAGCATAGAAAATGAATTGTGCACTGTTTTCAAATAGTAGAACCAAATACAATTCATGACACTATATAACATTGCACTTCTTCTTAAATCCTAACACTGGGCTTCAACTATATGTATTAACTTACACCACTTCAACATATAAAAAGACTATTGAATCTAATATCTTACAAATGCATCAGTTCTTCTGGCCTGTTTAGCTCAGCAGGTAGATCCATGCACATGAGTCAGTCAGCAGTGATGAAAGGCATTTACTATAGACTCCTCACAGGGTCATCAATGGACAACCTGTACAAGATTTATGTTTTAAATAATATATGAACTAAACACCTTGAAGTAATTGGCTGTGTGAAGCCTCACACTAGGCCAGATAGCTTGTCTGTACAAAGTAAAATAAGATTAAATAATAAATGAAAAGTGCAGAGGTTTTCTAACCAAACTAATTCTACATGATTTTTTAAGTGCAAGTTGTTCATGACTTGAGATGCTTTCATGATTTCATGCTGGTGTCATGGGTCCAGTCTCTTTCTTTGTCAACAGTAACTATCTCGGGGGACTGTGCTCTTTCTGGTGATGATGATAGAAACTCAGTGCTCTCCCTCCCTATGCAAGATAATTGAAGTAGCCTACATAACTATGTCAGGGGTTCATCAACTGCTCATTCTCCATTTCTGTTTTGTAAAGAATGAGCACATCAAGATTTTGGCCACACTACCTGTAGCAAGCCTCTAGAAAACTGGCATCAATTCATTAACTCGTTCACAAATATCAGGACAAACTCTTCACTGATGGGATTGTACTGATAAACAGTCATAGGATTTTCCCACAGTAGTTATAATGTAGGGTTTCACATTCAACCTTTTTTATTTAAGGCTGGCAAGGGTTTCCAAAACATCTTCAAGCTGCAAACTAACATTCTAACTGACAGCTTTGTACAGATATTCTCCCTCTTAAATGTGATGCTGTAGGCTATCTCACTCCCAGTTCACAACCACATAAATCCCTGTTAAAACTACAGCTTTATTATCCATATAAGTACTAGTGTAAAATATTTAAATCAGTTTGCAAAGCCTCTTTTAATACGATCAAGCAGTTTAAAACTAGTCAGAGAGACCTATGAGACCAGTCGGTCACAGGCAGTCCACAGCAGATTTGTTTTCTAATACAAAGCAAATTAATTTCATTTATGCAAATGCAAAACTTGTTACAAAAAATGCAGATACTAGGCATTTCAGAGAGAAGAAACAGCTTGAATGGAAGAAAGGGGGGATATATTTAAAGGGTTTATAGGCCAATTCTTAGCTGGTGCAAAGTAGCTTAGCTCTAGAAAACTAAATAGACTTTCCTAGATTTACAGAAAACAAAGGTCTTGCCCTTTATCTTTAGGGAAGCTACCTTCACTAAAAGAGGTGCAGGGTGTAATTAATGAAAACATTTCATATTCTGGTTTACACTGTTGTCATGTCTCTGAAATGTCTGAATCTTAATATTTATTCAAGGCTCCTCTACTTTCAATGTATGGCAGTGGCATCTTCTAACACTGAACTAGAGGAGGGCTCAAGCAGTTCTGGTAGGCTCATATCTTCCCTCACCACTCATATTTTCTATGCAAGGCTGATTGATTTATATCTCATGGAAAACCCTATATACTGTAAAGCAGCAGTTCCAAGGGTTTCATTCACAAACCACCTCTGGGCTCAGCACCTCACATTTGGGAACTGCTCCTTTACAGTGAAACAGAAGTAATCTAGAAGCAATTCTACCACATTGATATGAATGACAAAAAGGTAGAAAAATAAGGAAAGAAAAAAAGTATCAAATATATGAATAGAGAAAATGCAAGCTAATAAATAAATAAATAAATAAAATTCCTTCAAATAAATGTAACAAAAATGTTGAGGCTACCCCTTTAAAACACACAAGCAGCATTTATGCAGCCAACAATCTAAAGTCCCTGTGACCTTGGCAGCCTTACAGGGGTAATCTTCACGTAAGATGAATTATTCTTGAACAATTGCTCTAATGTATTAGGCACAAGCATACTGTCCTTCAATATTAGGCATGCTTGTCTTTCCACATCCTTATTTCTATACAAACATATTTATTAAGGACAAAGCAGGAGGGAGTGTGTGTTAGAAAGAAAAAGAGAGAGATTACATTCTATGCAAATATGCACCACAATAAAAGAGCAAACAAATATATTATAGCCCATGGAGCTGAAATTACTTGTCAGAATAGACTTTCTTAAAGATTTCAGAGCAGAGGGTAACTCCCAGTCAACACTGCACATAGAAGATTCTAAAGCTTCTGGGAAAAAACTCAGGGAAATCAGTAGGTAAAGAATGAACAAATCATGCTTGTTAGTGACCCAGATGTATCCCACAAACCCATTCACTGATGTCCCAGTGCCTATAAAGGAAACTCTCACACTTGTTAAGAGGACCAGCACTTTGCCATCCCTCTTCCTGTGCTGGTCTCTTTACCTACAAAGAGAGTAACAATTTGGGCCAGAATTAAGAGTCAAGCATCCTCCATGATCTGAAGAGGGAGCCAAGCAAGTTTATAAGAAAGACTAGGATTGCACCTAATAGCAAAAACCTGTGCTCAGAAGTACATACCCTTTGTTAACTGTTTCCCCTGCCACCCCTGCAACTCAAGTCCCTTCCAATTCTATTTCTTAGACACATTTGTAGATTAAAGCACTTTGAAGATGATCCATGTCTCTACAAAGAGGACCTAGATTAAGATACATCACTACCAGGACAAGCATAACTACCTATACACCTGTTTAAATAAAATAACCAGAGGAATTTTCATGTAATACTTTTGCAAGCATTAATTAATTAACAAATATGTGCCACAGAACTGAAACATAAAAACCTGGAAATGTGGAAGGCGCCTGGGATCAGAACTGCATTTCTTCAGCTTCATGCAAATCTTAAGAACTTCCAAACACAGAGACTGCTCAGTTCCCACAGGCTCCCTAGACCTCTACAATTCCTGAAACATACTCGCTCTCACCCAGGTAAGGTAAGGCCAAAATCATTTTGCAACTACCTGACAACCATATCCAGTAACAAGCCCTGATCTGATGTGTCCTCAGATCCTGCCTAAATCCTGTCTCTGTGGGTAGGTTTTGCACAAAGCACCACTGCAGTTATGACTTCATTCAAAACCAGAATCCAGAAGAAAATCGCATGTGCTTATATTCACACAGCAGCTTATTGGTTAGAACAATCATGAAAAATAGAGATAACAGGTTCAATTTCCTCCCCTGAGGGACCAAGCCCTAAGGGCTCTGACTGTCAACATCACCCCTTCTCAGAGAGGGTGGGCACTGCTAATTCCTCCTGCACTCTGCATGGCCAGAGAGAACAAATGCATAGATACGCACAGCCCCTGGGCCTAGTGATCAAGGCATACACCTGGAAAGCAGGGAAAGGGGACTCTGATTTCCCCCCAGCCAATTGTTATATTAGTAGCTGGTATACAACATAAGATACACTGGAAAAGCAATCCACAGTATGAACTTGCAACCTCCTGCTAAGAGATTTTTTTCTTCCTCCATTTGGACTCTCTTGGATTTTAAAACATCTAAAAATAGGAATTGCTAGGCAGGGAAACCCTGCTTCCCCAGTGCCACAGGCTAGACAGCAGTATCAGGATATTTACACAAACCTTTCTCCAGGCCACCTGGTAGCACCCCTCTGTTGTGTAGGTCAGGTGAAACCTCACAGGCTTAATGCTTGTTATTGAACCTCTGCACGCTTAGCAGCTGCTGAACAGTATTATACTGCCATTAACCTTTTCTCTTCTTAGTGTCAGGAAGAGTAGAAAGAGCTCAAAGTGGAAGGGGATCTTCACGTGAGCCAAACACAAGACAGTGTGCTGTTTGGCCTTCTCTGCGATTCATCACAAACATCCCATATTGATTCCAATTGTTTTTTGGCTCTTAAATACCTGGGTCAATAAAAACTGGATACATACACCTGAGGTCAAAATTTGCCCCTTGGATTTTATATTGTTGCTGAGTGTTTCCTATATAATACAGAGAGTTTACATCATACTGGCCAGTGATGTACAAAAACTATTATCTCTGTGGGAAACAATGACAATACATGGGACGAAACATCACCGTTTTACACTTCTTTCCAATAACCACTTTTCTTGAGGTTGGTAAATTTGTCATATTAAAATACATCACACCTAGCAAACCAGCACCAGAGGTCTGCACAAATAAATAGTCATATACTCGTGTCATTAATAAACAACATAGGAATTCTAGGAGCTCTGGTATGTGTACAAGACACATTATATTTGCTGAAGTACTATGCATGTCATGTTATCCCTCAGTGATTCATAGATCACGTGGAAAAGAGACAGGTTTTGCAAATCGCACTATTGAAAAAAGATAAGTGATGAATTCTATATTTATACTACTAAAGGGAAATTTGCAATCATGATACAGCAATGCTAGAAGAAAGGGGTAATATGTGTGATATATTGGCCAGCCTTGACTGTGACTGTTCCTGCAGTGTAAGAATTTCTTTATCCAAGGACAACTACTTTCACCTTCCCATCTGTCCTGTGAATTTTTTAATGTCTGAGACAGGTGGCCTGTTGGAAACCTAAAACCCTGTGGGTACAAAATATGATTAAAATCTGATGTGAGTCTCTAAGATAAAGAAGAGCTCTATGTTTAGTTGAGAATTTGTAACTAACCTGCAAAAATATGTCAAAGGTAATTTGAACTCTACATAACCAAAATCTTTTTAATTCAAGTTCAGCATATGCTATATCAAAACTTTGCTTGCAATCATTTCCCTATAGATCAAATATGTATCTTGATAAGTACACATACTGCTTTCTTTTAGAAAAAACTTGAAAGGAGCATTTTAATTAATGCTTCATTCCTAAATATAGCATTGAAAACAATAACATGAAAGATTAATATTTTGAACTTCCTATTTAATAGCTTAGAGAGCACATAATTAATGAATCATTATAAATTCTTAACAATTATTAAAACAAATATCTGAAAACTTCTGAAGGCATATCAAGAACTCAAAAACTGCTGGGTATGTAATCTTGCCCCTTTTTGGACAAGGGGTTACTTATTTAAATGGGTCTTTTATATTTTAAATTATACCCCCGAAAATAAAAACAACCAAAAAAAACCCCAAAAACCAACAAGAAACCGAATTGAAATCCATTTAGAGGAACTTCAGAATCT
>JAOXXN010000065.1:37340838-37366703 GCA_026770055.1 Myrmophylax atrothorax | reverse complement strand
ATGCAGAGTTTTAAACTTTGGCATAGAATACTAAATACTGATTTCTGCTGATAATTAAAATTTAAAATGTTAAATGATTTATCTTGTTGTAAATAATTAAGGGAATTTTAAAAAGGCAAGCAAGAAAATGCAGTATGTGACTATACTGTGTATTGCCAACCTGTATTTATCAGAAATGGTGTATACTAGATAGTTTTCTGACTGTTTTTCATAGTGATGTGGTATAAGGAGAAATTAAAAAGTCCAAAGAATTCCAACAGACATAATGTATTCAGTGAAAATCAACTGAAGCTGATTTACATTCTGGTCTAATAGGTTATAAAACACATGAAAAAGGCCCTATGAGACAAACTTGATAGATGACTTTCCAGCAATATTGAAACCAAAGGCACTGAATCTTAAGTGTGAAATACCATTCCACTGTCCCCTTAGTTAAACCTACACACGTGCAATAGAGTCTATAACATCCAGATGATTCTCAGGCTAATTGTGTTTCCTGGTTGTACAGCTGTGGACTCCTCTGGCTTCTGGGAGCTGTTTCTGATACACACTGGAGCAAAGAGCAAATGCAGCAAGGTAATACAGGCGTTAGCACAAACATGGGGAAAGGTTTAGGCTCTGATTCAAAGCTAAGGCCTGTAATCTATGTGACCTTTCACCTTACTTTATAAACATTTTTGAAAATTAATTCTCAGGAAGAGTACTCTGGAAATTCATTAAGTTTTTGTAAAGAGGTTTAGGCCCTAAGTGCTCTGAAGGGGGTTTGCTTTTTTTAAACAGTGATATGGGTAGTTTCACTGGCCCCATCAATGGAAGAGCTGTCTGGAATACCTAAGAGTATTGTCCCACCTGCTCTCCCTCTCCCACCTCCTAGCACGGCCTGCAAAATGCACTTTGTTTTCTGAACTGTGAGAATCAGGTAGGGCTACATGCTCTCCCGAGTTGTACAGAAAAAAATTTATTTGTTCACAATGTTTAACTTCATTACATTAACTTGAAATGTAATATTTCTACCATTTCCTATTTTTCCTTACCACAGAGTTTATCTGTAAATTTTTACATGATGATTTTTGAACCACAGTTCACTTCCAGTGTTGGAACTCAGTCCTTGAGCAACATGTGCAGAATCAGGGAATTCCTTTTTTAATGATAATACATGTACCCAAACTATTCATCAAACCCTACATGACCTGCTTCTGCTCTAATATTAACATATGGTAGCCCTGCATTTACACCACATGGTTGAAATAATACACTTTGGGCCCATACACAGGCAAAGGTTCCACTGAAAGGCCAAAATCCTTCAATGGCAAAACTAGCTGATTTTCTCCTTGAAGCTAAAAAGGTTAGAAGGAATGTCTGGCTTAACTAAATCTAAGAGGAAAATAGTTCCAAGAAAATGAGAAAGAACTTCTCTAATCTAAGATCCAACTCGGATTTAGAGAACCTTAACTAGAGCACTCTTTACCCTTTGCGGGTTTGGGGGGGGTTTAATAACAAATTTATAATAATAAGATAGTTGGTACCACTATTCTCCAAGAATCAAAATCAATTGCAAAGTCAATTCCTTGCATGGAAAACACTATTTCCTCATTCTGAAAAAGATGCCAATTTTTCATGTAGAAATTTGGAATAATGGACAAGAGCAGTAAAGAAGTCAAGTGATAGGAGATAACAGGTGATACAGAGAGGATGTCGCTGATGGCTAGCAAATAATCATTCCCTGCAAAGAAGTTCCAGAACATCCCAATATGAGATCTTCTTATATAAACAATTTTAAACCATCCCCAAAGCCTCAAAAATTAGAGAAATGAATGTTTCATGGGGGCAAACAAAATCAGAATAGGCATAAACTGTCATATACTCAAAGCCTTAAGTATATCCAGGAACAAATAGATCAGTCTGAGACTCCTTGAACAGTAAGTCCTTCCAGATTTGCAGTGGCACATGGGATAAGTTCTGGAAAATATAAAGCACACACAATTCCCTTCATCTGCAATATACAGCATAACTCGAAATGAGAGCTGCAGGTGTTCAATTCCACTTGGTATTAGTCTCTGAGCATGGAGCAAGCACTAAGGCAAGAAAAATTATAAAGGGATCAAAATTTTTGGGACTTTATATTGCTATTCACATTTTACTTTGTTACAGGAAATGTAAGGTTGGGAATGTATTATTTATTCAGAGGCTAAAACCAAACAAGCTTATTTGAGTCACAGAAACCATATTGTATAACTTTTTTTTTAACTACCACACAACTGCAGTTTGAAGGAATCAAAGAATACTTCCTAAAGTTTCAAAGGCCACTATACCATCCTGCCAAGCTCTGCCCACGACAGCCCTATTATGTGCCCCCTTCTTTCTCACAAGTTTAATTCACTCAGGATATAAAGAGGACAGAATGAAATTCTTCTGCAGCACCACACAAACTATGTAGGCAAAAGCTCTCCCTCTACCTTAGCTGAAAAAGTATAGTATTTTATAAAGTGTACATCATGCCATATCTACATAAAAATTGTGACTATATCATGCTGAGAATAGATGAAGCAAATCTCCTTTTTGTCTGCATTAGTTTATTTAAAAAAAAAGTTTTAGTGTTGTTTGCTATTCATTGAAAGAAAAATAAAAATTATTACAAAGCATTTTGGCTACTATATATTTAAAGTAGACCATGCATTGGAATTGACCATAATTGTCAGATAGAGTACCAATGGGCTTAGATGCATGCAGTTGTGAATACTAGAGATGTGGGAAACCCACCACTTATCTGCTACTTTCTGTAGGAAGGAAAAATTTTGAAGACCATTTATAAAACCAGAAACTCATCTCAGCTATTGTTGACACATCAAAAATGATGATATGAAGGCAAAGGCCTCAGGAGCATGTAACATCAGCCAGTGAAAACAGGTCTGTGCAGCATTTTATGATCTGTTTTTAAAAAAAAAAAGCTTAATAATTTTAGCCATCTGATTCACACCCTTACTCTCACAAAAAATGAGTTGTTATGAGTGCCACCAGTTATCCAACTACAGTTCCAGCAGTGCATAGAGTCATATCCTTTACTGCTATGACTATACTTCAGTGACATGCAAAACAGTGAAAAAACACATGAGAACTCGCTTATTTTCTCAGCATACAGCCATTGTGCTACTTGGCTGTACGCCATTCACCCCAGAGCACGTCAGGATTAAATACCCAGAGATCGCTCACTTGCTGAGTGGGTTTACAGCAGGTCACTTCTGGAATTTCAGGCTGCATTTGGCCTCAGTCAATAGCTTCTTCTATTGCCTTCATCAGCTTCAAAATGCAGCTGCTCCTAACACATTTTAAGGTGTCTTGCTCTCTCTTTAGCACTGGTCCTCCTTCTTATTTTCCTGCTTTTGTAAACCAGGAAATTAAAAGACTACACTATCAGGAAAGAGAAAGATTTTAATTCCTGCTGAGTGCTTGGCTGTAAGTGTTCAGGCTTCCTGGATTTATGAATTATATTCTGACTTATTTTTGTAAGCCAAATAAAAATAAGACTGAAATCAAACGGAAGTAAAGCCTGAAGGACAGAGGAGGACTTCGGTGACTGCCTACAGAGCAAATGAAATTTGTGGGAGAAGCAAAGAGATTAATACCTCAAAAAGAAACACAGTCTGGTTAAGCACAAGGCAGCCAAATTGCAGCAGCAGAGGAAGAAACTCTTCCCGTGAAAGAACTGTCCCGGCAACCATCCATCCATGGGGTGGTCCAAGAGTTCAGAGGATGGTCAGCACTGCTTTAGACAATGTCCACTACTGTTCTTGCTCTGGCAGCACTGTGTGGAGCAAAATATTGCCAAACCCACAACTGAACACTTTCCAAGCTTCCTTTCTCTTTTGTGCTGCCCAGATCACATACTACCAAAAAGCATGTTCTGTTCTTCTTTGTTGTTGCTGCCTACATATGTGTAAGTCATTTGCTGACATCTGAACAAAGTATTAGCATATAAAAACTCTTAACTGCTTTCCTTTAACTTAAATAGGCACATAAGTTCTGATAGGCCTCATTTATTTGATTGCTGTCCAATGACACAACAATGAACACCATGAAGTATGTGATTAAAGAAAAACAAAAGGGTGAAGAGTTGTGAAGATATTTTCTCCAAAACATTATGTGGGGTATATGTTCAGGTTGGCATTTTGGTTGGTTAGTTTTTAAACTACATGGCAAATGTATTCCTAAAACATAGCACAAACTTAGGGAATAACAGGGGGACGAAGCCTGGAGCAAAGTTTTGGGATTGAAGATTTTGGTATGTAAAAATAAAACACTGTACCTAGAACTATGTGTGCAAGGGTGAAGACTCTGCAAAAGGTCAGTTCTCCAACATGTCCCATACAACAGGACTGACAATGAGATCAACCTCTTCCTCTATAACCATTCCTTTAAAATATCAGAATGCTTGTTTTCATTATATTTGAACTTTGAACAGTCAAGTAACAAAACAATCAGTGTCACCTTTTTTTGCTTAAAAAAGTTATAACATGACCTGAACCCCCAGATGGTCACATATTGCAAAACTAAACTGAGAACAACTTCATTTCATACAACGTTTTCTGCAAAAATTTAACATTTCAATTGCACTTCAAATACCTGTACGTCGAAGTGGATGAACTATACTAGACATTGTTTTAATTGGCAGAAACTTTGCATTTAGTTGGTTGACAAAAGGCTGCTAATACCTCCTATGTTACAATATTTTCTTTATAATCCACAAAGAAAAAGAAACTAACCTGTTAGAAACTCAGGTGAAAGGAAAATACTATGATGATAAAGCCTTTTACATTAAGTCATATTTTTATGCACTAATGGTGCTCATATATACACTACAGTACACTTAGCAGTCAGTTAAATTCTTTAAAAGTAACATATTCAGTTATTTTGAAGAACCACACACATTTCCATTTAATAATGCCTCATTTCCACCTCTACTCTCTCACCTTCTCTAGCCAAAGGAGAACAACTGCTATTTCTTTTACAAATAATTACTAACTTTTGGGACAAAACCAATTGCTACCACCCAGTTTGGAATTTAATTTCACATTTGCATATAAAACAAGATGACTGGAAGTTCCACACAAATATCAGCCAACCAAGTTTAACAGAAGCAGATATATCACTGAAAATGCCTCCCTTTTTCTTCCTCATAGTCCTACACTACTTCCTTTCCTTCCTGACACAGTGGAAAAAACATCTTTTTCATATAAAAAAACTATATACATATAAATATGTAATTATTATGTAATTTTTAAATATATATAATTCAACCCTTTTAGCCTCCCCATTAGCACTGCCTTAGTCTGTGTCATTGCACAAACCCTTGTCACTCACCTGGGCACTGCATGAAAGTTTAAGCTCAGCTTTGGTAGCAGCTGCACAGAACCTGTCACTGCTATAAAGTATATCTAAGTCTATTGATAAGCTGTTGAAACAAACATTGTTAATAACAAGAGCCCAATATTCATATCCTGAGAAGGCTTAGCATGTAGACACCAGCAGGTACTGCTGTTGCAGGTAGCACAGTACGAAACCAACTAGAAAGGCAGCATCTGCTGGGAAAAGGGAAAAGAACCATCTGTCATCTCCCATTTCTCCTACCAAACCTCACCAGTGAAGTGGTCATTTCTGCTGAACTCCTAGGTTGTTTACTATGTGATGCATCACATTCTCAAAGCATAGAATGTAAAATTGCCATTTGAATTTCTCACCCATCTAGACAGTCTCCATTTGACTCCCACAAATGCACTTACTGTAACTCTCTTCACCAGAATCTCTAATCCCTTCACAGTCAGCAGTCTATCTCCACACCTTACTTTCCTTTCAACACAGTCCATATTCTTTTTCCACAGCTTTCTCTTCCTTTTCACCTTCTCCCTATTTCCAGTACTGCATCATTCTAACTCTTCCTACGCCTCTCTAATGGGTGCTTCAGCATCTCCTTTTCTCAGCTGTCAGATTCAGCTTATACCTAAATCTTGCTCATTCTTTCTGTATGAGATCTCTGAGGTCCAAACAGCTGAAAGTCTCATCCAGGTTGTCATAATTTTCTGTCTATAGCACTATTTTTTTCACTTTTTCTGTCTTTTAAGACATGTCTTTTAACCCACTTTCTATCCATTTATTATACGATTGCTTCAAAGGAAATTTTTTTCTTGGACAATGACGCTCATCCACTTTAGAGGAGTTAAAGTATTTTAATATTAACAATTTAATTTCTAGTGTTTACTCTAAATGTTAATAAAATACACTTTTTCTGCAAAGAACACTGGCTAATAAAAATAAATCAGTCTCTTTACAAGAAAATGGAGTATCCATAACTTTCAACAAGCAACTTCAAAAATTTGCTCCTTCTATGCCGAGATGGAAACTAGAATATTTTATTTTTTCTCTAGCAATCTAACAAAAGGTTGAGGTAAAAAACAGATATTTACTCTAGAACAGCATATTGCCTGTAGCAAGATGTATCAGATCTAATTTCGGGTCCAAGCATCAATTAACCTTAATTATATGAACAACACATTCACCGTGGAAGTGGCTTAAAAAGCCTCACTCCAGAGTAGCCAACATATTGATAATTAAAATATTTCAGCAAAGGGAAGATAGCTAAGTTTGCCTTTGAGCTTTCTGAATCCAAATAAGCAACTAGTTATTGGACAGTGGAGGGTTCAGCAATCTTCAGGCTCTCTTTGCTTTCTCCTCCTAAGAATCTTTTCCTATTAACTGCTTTGTCTTTTGACAAAAATGATTTATTTTTAAAAGGTTTTTTCAAGCCAATGAAAAAAAATCTTAAGTAGCTCTGTTTAAATCTACAATTATCACTTCATTCTGCATAGCAGCATAGAATATATCACAGTCCCCACATGATTTGAGTTATGGTATATAAAATGTTACTCAATAAAAGAAGGAAAAAGACAGACAAGCAAATCTTCAGAAGAGGAGATTTAAGCAAAGAGCATGAGCTTCCTAAACTGAGAAAGGAGCTTATTCCTTAGCTTTTGGGCATAATGGTAAAATCCTCCATCACGCAAGGTTTGTAGTTTCATAATTGGAACTTGCACTAAGAGGGCACTGAAGAGCACAGAGGCCTGGAAGCAATATATCTCAAAATTAAATCAGGAGATATATTCAGGACCTTGACCATGAAGGGGCTGACAGGTCAACTTCACAATCAATCCTTTGTTTCTGAGTAGCCAATGCAGCGATGCTAGGATTAGGGAGATATGCTGTCTTTTTCTCTTTTTTTTGAAAGATATACTTCTCCTGCCAAAGAGTTTTGCTCAAGCTTGGTAATGAGACCACTTGGCAGGCCAGTGAGCAAAGCATTATAGTTGTCTAGCTTGGAGGAGATAAACCCTGAGCCAGCTTCTCCTAAACAGACAAGGATAAATACAGACAAAATATGGTTTCATTTTTCAAATGACAGTAGAAGTCTTAATAATCTGCCCAATATGATGTTTAAAGGACACTTCAGATTCCAACAGGAATATGGATGTTGAAGTGGTAATCCTGTACTATGAATAATATACAGACATAAAAGCTACATCAAAAATTGAGGTGGCGTTAAGCTTATAGCTGGAGACACAAAATGAAAAACCTTCATTTTACTTGAATTTAACTCAAAAAAATCAACATAATTCATATTTTTATCATTTACAGGGAACTGATCCAGACAATGAAAGCACAGTTTGGATTTGCTGATTGAACTGACAAATGAATTAGCTTGTCCTCAGAACAGAAATGGAACCTAATATCAGCGCAACGATTAATCTGGCCCAAAGGCAGCATATAGGTGTTAACTCTAACAAGGTGAAAAGGCAACTCTAAAACATCAGACCCAACTATCACAGAATCATAAAATAGTTTGCGTTGGAAGGGACATTTTAAGGCTCTCCAGACCAATTTTTCCTGCAATGATCAGTGACATTTTCAACTGGATCAGGTTGCTGAAAGTCCTGCCCAGCCTGACCTTGGGTATTTCTAAGGATCATCCAACACCTCTCTGGGCAGCTTGTTCCAACGCCTCGTCACCCTCACTGTAAAAAACTTTACTCCTTGTATCTGATACGACCCTCTTTTAGTTTAAAACAATTACCCCTTCTCCCATCACAACACGACCTGTTAAGAAGTCTGACACCACCTTTCTTACAAGCTCCCTTTTAAGCACTGAAAGGGGGCAATAAGGTCTCCCCAGAGCCTTTCCTTCTCTAGACTGAAAAACCTCAGCTCTCTAAGCCTTTCCTCATGACATTCCGTCCCTCCAGTCACCTTCATGGGCCCTTCTCCGGACCTGCTCCAACAAGTCCACATCTTTCCTGTGCTAAGGGCTCAAGAGCAACATGTGTTACCCAACATGAGGTTTCACCAAAGCAGAGTAGAGGGGAAGAATCCCCTCCCTCGGCCTGCTTGTCACACTTCTTTTGATGTGGCCCAGGATATGGTTGGCCTTCTGGGCTGTGAATGCATATTTCACCACTGTATTGGAAGATGGGAAATCATTCTCCCAAATTTGGGAATCTGGGCTGGGTATTTAAAAGCAGCTTGTCAACATCTCTAGGTAGGGCACAGAGTATGGAGCCAGGCACTTCACAGCACTATATGGTGGGTGGTGAGGGACAACAGGCAAAATTGTAAATGAACAGGTGTCAGACTGAAAAATAACTTTTTCACTCTCACTTTTGCCAAGACAGTGAAGTAGTTGCAAAGGTTGTACAGGGTGGTTGTGGCATCTCCATTCTCAGAGGGTTTCAAGACCTGACTTGAAACATCCCTGAGCAGCCTTGCAGCTGACCCTGCTTGAGCAGCAGGATGGTCTAGAGACTTCCTATGATGTTTTCCAGCAAAAGTTGTTCTATGATACTGTGATCCAATATCTTTTACAAAACACAAAAAAATACTTCACTAAACTTTCCCACTCGATTTAAGTTCAGAGTAACAGATTCATTTAGGCATAACTTATATAGATGTCTAGATCCCAAAACCAAAAGACTCCTGTATTACACAGATAATGGGATTCTTAAACTGATTTTCGTTTAAACTACTGCACACACCTTAGAAAACCATCAAAACTGATTTTGTTTTGAACTGCTAAATACCTGAAGTTGTTTCAAAAATTTATATTGAGTTACTAGCCAAATCTTTCTACTGCAAACAGACAGGGAGATACTCTCTTGCCATTGTTTAACATACACTCGAGTTTCAAAGAAGACAGAAGTATTTCTGTTACACACCAATATTATAAAGGTATCAAGTTACTCTTTACAATGGTTCAAACCAAGTAAACTCTATATGTCTATGGACATGCATGTATGTCTATATACTGCTATTTCCTTATTTTCTTTTCTCAGCTGTCATGCTGAGCAATAAAATTCTGTGAAGCTGTACAGCAATAAGGATTTCGCAAAAGGAAAAAATCTTGTTTGATTTTTAAAGTGATTTTTGATTTTATAGGTTTGAGGGTTTGCAGACATATATTACATATTTATTTTCTTAGGGCATATCCATAATTGGTTGCTTTATATCTTTTGAAGCTTAGCTCAGTTAAAAAAAATACTAACACAAAACTTCTCCACAGCCACTATGAAGTTGATTAACTCTGTATTAAACAAATTCTGGGCTAATTAAACTCTAAGTCAATTCAGCCCATGACAGAAGGTTATTACCTCATAAACAGGATGTACTTTAAAGTTATTATTAATACACTAACACTGCCTTTTCAAACTCTTTGATTAACAAAAAAGTGAAAATTAGCATGCGAAATTCTGTTTGTACAGACTGTAGATCAGATTATGTAAATTTCTAAATCTCCATTTTTCCAAATGAAGAGGAAGCAGCCAGCAACAGCTGTACAAGGGAGAAGACAGTACAGATATGGGACCCAACTCTCAGCAACCTCTTCTGGTGAAGATGTTTGCACCTACTGAATTCTACTGTATTTTCATGCACAGATGGAACAAAACTGGAAAAATGCTTTTAAGTTCTTTTAACTTTTTCAAGATTATACTGGGAATGACTAAAATATTTTAAAATGTACAAGTTATGTAATTTTATAAAATCACTACATCACATATGCATACCAATAGTCTTTTATAATTTTTCTTTGTTGCATGTCAATGTTGAGAAAATTGAGCCTAACAAAAATCATCTACTTATAGGAAAATGTGTTCTGAAACTCTGTTATTAGTATTTCCATCATGGAAATATACCTTTTCAAAAAATAAATGTCCTATTTTTACTAGAGTTTTACTGCATAAATAGGTTGTGCAATGCAAAATTAGAAGCTCCTCAAACTTATGAAGAGCCTACAGCATTTTTTTTCTTGCAGAAAAAATGCAGTAGCAAACATTTTTCTTCTGTTTCTATCCTGTGATAATAGAGAAGCTGCAGCCTTAATTTACAGGTTTGGCCACAGAGGAAAAAGGGGTGCAAATATAAATTCTTACCTAATGCTCAGTGTCCAGATCGACACCAGTGATAAGGGGTGTCCCTTAGTATTAGGACCAGTACTGTTTAATATCTTCATCAATTACACAGTGGGACCAAATTCATCCTCGGCAAGTTTGCAGATGACAGAGAACTGAGCCACGCAGTTGACACACCTAAAGGATGGAATGCCATCCAGAGTGACCCTGACAAGCTCAAGACCTATGTGAACCTCATGAGGTTTAATAAGGCCAAGTGCAAGGTCCTGTACCTGGGTCAGGGCAACCCTTCAGTATCAACACATGCTGAGGGATGAACGGATTGAGAGCAGCCCTGCAGAGAAGGACTTGAGGATGCTGGTGGATGAGAGGCTGGACATGACCCAGCAATGTGCACTTACAGACCAGAAAGCTAAACATGTCCTGGGCTGCAGCAAAAGCGCAACGAGGGGGTTGAGGGAGGTGACTCTGCCCCTCAACTCTGCTTTCACAAGACCCCACCTGGAGCACAGCATTCAGCTCTGGGGGTCTCAGCACAGCGAAGACATTGACCTGTTAGATTGAGTACAGAGGAGGGCCATAGAGGTGGTTGCAGGGATGGAACACCTCTCCCACATGGAAAAGGCTGAGAGAATCGGGGTTGTTCAGCCTGGAGAAGAGAAGGCTTCAGGGTGAACCTTTCAATACTTCAAGAAATATAAGATTTAATAACAAGAAAGATGAGGACAGTTATTAAACCACTAATTACATCTAATTCCTGAGCATCCAATTAAAAGTGTGAATTATGTTAAAGAAAATTCCAAAAAAGTATCAGATAAACAATTCCATATTATTTATGAAACTGTGCTTTTGATGGAGAGAAAGTAATACATACACTTCTTGCTTTGGTTTGGGAATTTCATGGGAACATCCTCAGAGATCGGAATTCAGGGAATTCAGTACGGGAACTATTGGGAATTCAGTATGTTCCCTCTGCAGCATGTAAAGGAAGAATTTTCCCCTCTTCTGTGTTCAGATCACATTTAATAGAAACTACAAGTGTGCAAGAACAAACAATATAGTTTATCCTTGCAAAGAGTCATTGACAATGGAATTTAGGACAAGAATGATTTGTTATGTTACCTACTTTTGGTCTCATACATAATCACTCACTGAGTTTCAGTTGATAGCTTCTGAACTTCTCTCTTGAAGTCAGTCACTCTGCTGGTTAACATGTGCCCTACTGAAGGTTAGCTAACATAAACCTGAAGACACCTACAGATGACAAGCTCACCCTTTTCTCAAAGTAATTTGCTGTGAGCATCACATTTCTCTGTTAAACACATCAGGTTTCATCTGCCAGCCAAGAGCTCCTGTTATCGCTGCCTGTTCTTTTATAGCAACCGTGGCACCCCAGGTTTTTGCCCCAGCAAGGTAGTTTTGCAGTATGAATCAAATAACCTTTCAATCATCTTTGAATAAGATATGTCATATAAGTAAGTTTTCCCTGAAATCAGAATATTTTGTCAATGCCCATCATCTGAAAAAGCAGAAAGGGCCTTTTTAGAGGTCTTAATGCCATGAAAAGACAGGGACAATCAACACACTCACTTCTTGTGCATGAATATTTTAAATTTAGATGCTCACTATCTTTCATACTCCAGTCCTCTATAAATGTTGCTCCTGGATAACCTCCAGGATTATTCTTGCATGAGCAGATCCAAGAAGCATGTAAGAAACAAGATCACAGGACCAAAGCAAGAGGAGCCTTTTCTCATATGCCATAAGATCTCACCTGTTACAGCAGAAAGTACTGTTTGTAACTGCTACAGTAGGTGTGGCTGTACTCTCCTGCGTATCAGCTAAGTGAGCTCTTAAGCAGGCAAAATTGTCTTAAACCCATGAAGTCCACTAAAATACTAGGAGAATGATGCAGCTCCAGCCCTCTAGGACTGCAGACCTACTTCTCCATACCAGATTTCTAGCAATCAGTAGTACTGTGGGGAAATAAAAACTGAGTAGGGCTCAAATTCTGGCCAAGAAAATTTCCCAAATAGGCTTTCTCCACAGAGCATCCATCAGTCAGCCACAATAAACTACTTTTCTCACAGGCAATGAGTAGCACTGCTAGCAAATATATACATTTTATCCCCTCTCATCTACTTTTAAATGACTACAGCTGAAAAGGGAATAGAAGTGCTCTGTTACATTACAGGCATTCTCCACTCAGTCTGGCCTAACACACAGTAAGTTTCAACAGGAATTTGTGCAAGTGAAGGTATTTTTGTTCTCCAGCATCAGGATTAACAGTGAACAAACTGAAGAGACTCAAAACACCACTGGAACAGCAAAACTCATAACCTCAAAATTTCTGCTGTTTAAAGCATTAAATTTATTCTATTAATTTTCCTGAAATTTATTTTCTGAAAATTCAGACAGTTTATACTAAAAGAGCAAATACCTGGAAGTCGTGTGCTGATACTAGGAAGCTTATTTAATAACTGTTACTGCAGGAACATGGTTTGATGTTAAACCAGTATGATTTGTGCCAGAAAAAAACTGCAATAAAATACAACATAAAGATTTTGTCTTGAAGCCTTAATTTTGTGTTTTTATCAGCTGTATTTATGTAAAGCAATACTTCAGAATAATTTGTCAACAGTTCTTTGTAAAGAATAAATATTTCATTTATATACACAGAAAAATTCCCAATCAATATAAAGATACTGCTAAATTTCAGCACTAGAACTTTATTTATTTTTAATTGCTTTAGTTAACAATCTCTGCAATCTAGAGACTACAGAGAATGGGTCAGGATACTGACTGTGTTGAAGAACTTGTTCACTCCTGAAAAAGCCCAAATTCTATTTCTTTGCACAAAGAAAACTTTGATGAGTTATATGTTGTTGCATAAATCAGGATTAAAACAAAATTGTTTCTAATAATTACATCAGAGCCAATGAACTTAAAATTCTTCGCATATCTCTGGTGAGCAAAACAGAACCACAAATAGACAAAAAATGTAAAATAAGATCCACATTAATATTTTATTACATATAGCTAATAAAGAAACCCAACAGTCTAAAAGTAAACAGAAAACTATATCTGCACTTTGTATTCATATGAAGTTCTGTCCTGCAAGCCACAGAATTTCACTGGCTGTAATATACTCTTCAGATACATCCAGCATTTTGTTTGTCTAAATAAATAAATAAACATTGGAAAGAGCTGCACAGGAGATGCACACTTTAAATCAACTTATGAAGCTTTTGGGGAAACATGATCCTAGGGTAATCAAAATGGTATTTTGATAACATAACAAAATCAATAATAGAAGACATGTTCTTTTTGTTCAAAGGTGCTGTGTTTTGAAAATATTGCTATGTCGTATTTACGGTAACAGCTGTACAGTTAAACTTTAGGCACAAACTGAACTGCAGAGGATCTGCTGCATAAATAAAATTCCCATGGCAACTAAATGTGCTACTAGATAACAGAGAAAAAAGGATTTATGTGTTTGCTGAGCTGTCTTGCCCTAGAGGAATTCTCTAGGCAAATGCAGGCCACCTGCCACATGTTATATTAAGCTCAGCCTTCTGGACTTATTTCCAAATCTACAGCAAAAAGGTCCACCAAGTTTCATTTAAAAGTTTCCCTGTCATGTTTCCAATCACTCCAAAACATATAGTTCACTCTTCAATATGTTTCCTGTATTCCAACAGGGATGTTTAATAATAATTAAGTGTATTTCTGATTGTAATTTTAGTCTAAATCCTCTACACAAACTGGACAAGCAACCTCAATCTTCAAATTCATGCATAGTTTGTTTATGTTCAATTGTACTGAGGGACATTATTAAAATGTGTGTAGTTTTTAAATTCTATCAAAAAATATTACTTTTTAATATTGTAAGAAAAAAATACTCAGATCATTTACACTGTATCTTTCTATACAAGAAATAGATTATCAGTTCAAAATAATTACCTTCTTATGCAGGAAAAAACCTCCAACCATTTTCACTAGACTACACTGCTAATAGAGAAGCAATGATTGGGAATACTTTAAGTTGGAATATTGTACTTAGAACGACTGAAAAACATTAAAAAAGTATGAAAAATAAAATCAGCTGGCAAGCAATAGGCAAACATACTGCAAATAATGTCACCAAGTTATCAATGGACCAGAGTATGTATGAAAGGACAGAACGTTTACAGCACTTTCCTTGTCAATTTTGCCTCTTGGTGATTGACTAAAAAACTTTTAAGAAAAAGTATTTTACAATCAAGACTATTCCTAGGCATAAGCTCTAGAAAGGAAACTTCTTTGCTCAACTCTGCTCCCTTGGAAAGCCCTGTGAGGCAAGGGCAAGGAGGCAGAACTGCTTGCCTCATAACAACACAAACCACCACAGGGAACACACACCATACCTGCTTTTGAATCTAACCTAATCATTGATTCCATGGTTAGCATCAGGCAGCATTATGAAACTAGGCACCTACACTTGTGGAACACCTTTGTGTTCTCCTTCCAAAGCCTCCATGCAAGAGATACATGGACAAGCCATTAACATGGCTTTCCTACTGTCTTACTACTTGGGCTCACCTCTTCAAAGTTGTCCATTTATATCTCTGCTTTAGCTTACCCATCTTCCTGCAGCTTCATGTAAACCATGAGCTTGAGCCAAAGTCTACAGAAGTTAAATCAAGCCTTGTGCTAACATGAAGACATCTTGACAATAGGATGGAATACACTTCCATTGCCATTTCTTCTCCTTGGTCTTGTTTAAGTAGGTAATCAATAAATTCAGTGTTTTAACAAAGAGAAAAAAATACTAATTTTTATGAACTTGTGTTGCAGTGGTCACCACAAAGTAATCTCTTTTCAGGACAGTCATAGTATTTGAATTAAAATGTAGAACTCCTTGTGCAAGAAAAAGGGGAACACTTAATGGAACACTTGCACATCGCTGCAAAATAACATCTGTGTTATATAAAACCACTAAAAAGCAGTATATAACACAAATTAATTGAGTGTCAATATGCCATTACCAGATAGGAGTTTGCATTTCTATTACTAATAGTTTATATGCCCTAATGATTTTTTTTTCCTTTTTAAAAGGGGTAAAAATAGAAGATTAACATTGAATATTACTCTGACTTGAGTTTTGTTAGAAGCAATCTCATAAAATACTCCACCAATAGATATGACAAATGCACTTTATATTTCAATGTGTCAAACTATTTCAATACTCAGAAACTATGTTGAAGCTGGCAGGCAAGCAGACTATATTAAATTTTTCTCTGGAATCGACTTCAATTCTGTACTGAATTATTGGAATTTTAGTGACCCTAAAAAAGGCTGTCAAAAATAATATTCAACACAGAGTTTTCAAATCTAATGCTCTATTACACATACTTCACATAAAATAATATAGTTTCAATATGAGCAAACCAGTCAAGAACAACATTCTATTTGTATTTGGAATTTTAGATACAGTTTTATATTGATTTGTCACAGCATTTTTAAATGTATTTTCTTAAAAAAAAAAGTCAGAGGCTACAGTTTGTAATTCGATGGCTTTGTTGCAGATTTGATACAGTTGGAAATTGTTTTCAAACAAATAAATAAAAAAATTAGCATCACAGGACTGTAAACATGTTAATAGCTATTTCCAAACTGATTTTTCAAGACACCTATAGACTTGCACATCACAAAATTCTCTTAAAAATTTTCTAGTGCCAGAAAAACAGTTGTATTTACAAAGCACTTAACTTCTTTTCTTTCCATTTAACTCAGTGCTCTTTCTGCACTATGAAATTCAACAGCAGTATTTGTCTTCTTTATTTTTTTGGCCCTCATCTGCCCAGTAATCAACATTTTTACTATCTTGCTTTTAAGACATCTTCAGCTCTAGTGTTTTACTATTCATATGAATAATGTAAAAAATTTAAGAGTTAAGTTTCCCATTTACCTGTTCGCTAATAATTCCAACCACTTGTTTCTGTTAAAACCCTACTGTTATAAAGTGCTGTAAGTGAAGTGATGGCACTAAGTATAGCAGTCTCTTTCCTCTTGTATCCACTGATATGTTACATGTATAGAAGTCGCGAGATCTCGGTGTGCTTCTCTGAAATAAGGGAATTCAATCACACATCACAGCTCAGGAGGAGGCACAGTTAAATCCACAGTAGCTCAGTAAGCAACACAGAAAGCCCATCAGCAGCTTTACTCTATGACAGACCCAGAGGCAACTTGAGAGCTGTCAGAACAACTGCCTGGGAAGCTCACAAGGGAAGCAATAGCCAATTATGCCCCATGACCTGCTAGTGGAAAACAATGTGAGAAAGATAACAAATCAATGGCTTGAAAAAACTTAAACTTTTCAGAGGAACTATGCAATTTATGTCCTACCAAATATGCATCTTACTTCAAGCCTTTAAGAACAGGGTGACATTCAGTGACCATGCTCTGCCTGACCCTTATAACTCCCATTAACGCATCCCAGAAAGGGGATCACACTTGCAACATTCCCTATCTGGGTAAAAACGCACACTCCATTCTCCTGGAAGCTAAGCTTGAGTTACAGCTGCAAAAGATTAACACTTGGATCTCTATTGTGGTTACTTGGCTCTGATATTAGTGTGAATGACCAGCATCAAAGCCAAACTAGACTCAATTAGAAAGGCATCAGGCCTACTTGGAAACTTTCTTTCCATCCAGCCCTTCTGACAAGTTGGTCTGAGTAGCTATAAAAATTAATTGTGAAGAATACTTAATTTGCTCACAGCAGCAAATAAAACCAAATAGAAAGACCTTGTCTTGATCCTCATTAATTGATATACCTTATTCCTCTGGCCAGCACTGTCTCCCCAACTTCATTGTTACATGGGTACCTCTGATCCGTTACTCTAAAACCCAGCTTAAGTGCAGGCTCCCTGAACTACACTGAAGTCATACACATAACACCAATGCCAACAGTGCCCTGCAAACTGAGCTCAGAGACATTTCTAATTATTCTGTGTCTGGCAAGAGTCATTCAGGGATTGAATGTGAACTACAGAAGCTAATAAAAATTTCAGCCTCCGGTTTCAGTGAGAATAGTATCAAGCCCATGTATGTCTAGGTTAAAACAATCTTGTTGAGGGGTGTAGTACACAGTTTACGCCTGTGCTTTACTAAAAAACATACTTACAGTCTATTTGAGGGCTTATGCAGGATTTTAAAGATATGCAGGCTTTTGGAAAGCCATCAGGTTGGATTTCACTCTCACTCTTTCACCGAGGTAAGAATACTTGATTTGCAGATAACGTGTAAAGTAGTTAAAAACCATAAGCAAATGCAAAGTACCTGAACATACCAACTGTGGGTTATTTAAATAAACACAAAGGGTAAATAGATTAAAATGCTTTAAGATGTAGAATAAATAGTTGTCTCACACACACAAAAATCTAACCCTAAATCAACCCTCAAAAACAACAGAGGAAACTGTCATGCTGGTTTAAACTTTTGTAATTTTAACACATGAGTGGACGAAACATGTGAGAAGTTACTGAATGCAGACATAGCATTTGAAGATGATGATAAGGGTCATTTTTCAGTTCTGTGACCATGCTGGTGTCTGGTGTGGCAGGAGCTCTATCTAGGAGCAGTGGTCCAGAACACTTTGTTCTACAGGAAGGAATTGTGGCCTTTTAAAATGACTGGATCTCTAAAGGTCATGATGTCAAACATCAAACAAAATAAAATTCAATCCCTGATTTTAAGTACTTATTCAGTTTAGCCATAATCATGTAGCTGATTTTCTCTAGTCAACACATTATTAAGTCAATTAGAAAACAGGTTAAATTTACTAAATCAGCCACTAAATTGTTTTGATGGCCAATTCCACTGAAAGATAAAATTTCCTGAACTGTGAACCAAAGTAAGCTGTCAAAAAAACCCCATAAATAAAAAGCACATCATTGTGAAACAGAGAAAATAGCAGATATATTTCCCTTCTAGTATTTGTATTTGCCTGAAGTTAAGGTGACTAAACTGTGAACACAAACAGCCGGCACCATTTTTTCTAGAAACCAATTAAGCATCTCTCTGTTAATGGTCACATCCTTGGGCATTTCCTGTGGATCCACTCAGTACACAGAGCTTTTCCTCTTTACCTAAATAGCTTGGTGAAATAGGAAATGCTGATTGAGCCAGTAACACTGCATTAGCCGGTAACACACTGCCAGCCTGGCCTTCTATAGGGTTTGCTGCCAGGGAATTTGAGAACTTATCAGTCATCTAAGAAGCAGAATGAATGCTACAAATCTCTGTTGACAAGAAGTGAGGCTTGTGTGGATAAGGTGAAGAAAAGGGTGTGGAATGATTCGAATGGTTCCTGGCACAAACAAACTGCAAAAAAGATCTCTGAAATATGCTTTAGGAAGGTTCTTACTCCAATCAAGTATTTCTACACAAAATAACAATATGACCCTTTAATTAAATATTTTTAAAGGTTTTAATGAATATAAATTAGATTAGGTAATCAATACTTATTACTATGTTATATTTTTATCAAATTATATCCAAAAGCAACCTCTCTCATCCACTTTGTAATTTCCAGAGTGGTTTGTGATTGACATTCCTCTAAACAAAGGATGCCTAATATACAGCTACATTATTGGCATTTTGTCAATGGTAGCAACTTAGAACTTGTCTAATAACTGAAAGCTAATGATAATCAGCTCTCACCAAGTCTAGTAATGTATCCAGTTACTATCTACAACTCAGACTGTAAAAGCAACAGCTCTGTTTTGTGATATCATAGCAGTTTTAGAAAAGAACCAAAAGATTGGTTGCATAATTGCTGTTCAAGTCAAAATGAAATTAAATATATCACTCTCTTTTGAATTCCTTGATGACTTGGACTTGAAATTAGAACAACTACAAGATATCTGGGAGTCAATAGTCACTTCTTATTTATATGGCTTAGCTGAGACAATCTTTTAACTTTACATAAGTCTTTTAATTATTCAAAAAAATTTTTTTTTCAGAATAAATTTATAGTCAGATCTATTTATGTTTTGGCAACTCATTCAGATTTTATGTATTGTGTGGAGAAATTCTTTTGTGAACTCACATTGTATTCATTGATAAAAATCTGAAACCTAATATTGTTTAGTTAGGAATTTAGTGATGAAAGTTGCCTCACCACATCCATTGGACTGCACTTATGAAGAGTCACACAGTACAGGCCACATAAGTGGCATTTAACCACAGCATCTCAGCAAAATGTTTTAACTATGACCTAGAAAACTAATCTCAAATGAATATACACAATTAATTTTAAGTAGTAGGAGTGCTTTACCTGGCTAGATCTGCTTGCAATGCTTACAGAAGTGGTTTCTGTTCTTTGCTTGTTTGTTTCTTCCCCAGGGAAAAGAATTTTGACTACAAAACATACAAATATCTCCACTGTTTTGCATAGATGAATACAGACACTGTGACTATAAATCTACTTGGAATTAACAGAAACAGGTTTTACACAATATATTCAATTATTAATATTCTGTATTCTTCACACACACAAAATAAATTGCAATTTTAAAAGGAGAACATTTACTGATTTCAAGTTTACTGACAAATCTGTGAGCATGTTCAGACCAAAAGCAGTCAACACTCAAAGCAGTGCATCCTGCCCAGAAATGGAATGGAAAGCTAAGAAAACCAAACCCAACCAAACCAACAACAATAAAAAAACAACCAAGGAAAAAAACCCCAAACAAAAAAACCCAAAAACCAAACAAACAAAAACAAAACAAAAAAGAAAACAAAACAAATAAACAAAAAACAACTGGAAACACAACCGAAAACAATGTAACACTTTAGTTCTGTACATCACAGAAAGTGTTTGTGGCTAGTAGAGGTCTCAAAAACATAGAGACAAGAAAATGTGGATAAAAAAAGGATTTTTGCATTGTAGTGTATTCTTTTCTCCATCCATTTGCTGAATATATCCCAGCATAAGTGACAGAGCAAATGCAGTCTGTAAAACGTGAAGCAAATAGTTTTGGACACCAGTTGGAACATATTGCATTGTGGTAAAATTGAAAGTATGCACAGTAAAACATGGCTGGGCAGATGAGCAACTTCTGCGACTCAGGAGAGCACTCAGACCACTCGCTGCACTCACAGTTGAGCTATGTTTGGATGCCACCTGGAAGTACTTCTCTTTGATGACATTCTAGAACCAAATGAAGTTGCTTCCAAAAATGAGCACAACGTTAAATATATCCTTCAGACGAATTGCCTGAAGGACAGCACAAGAGTTACCGTAAGAGAACCCAAAGATAGGCTGTTTAGCAAAGAATCTAAGTATTGTGATGTTTAAGATCTGTTCACCTTCAAGGCAAATGGCTGGCTCGAGAACATGAAGTGTCTGGTGGACAGGGTATGACCCACAGGTGTTAATCCCCACCAGTGCTCTGACCAGCTCAGAGGAGGAATACCTGACTGCAGGCTCACAAAAGACTCCTCCTGCTGATCAAAGGTCAACCTTGAAACTTTGATTTTGAGCACTATAACATAGCACAAAGTGAATGCATGTCGATGGAAAAAAGGTATTACTCTACACTGAGCTTTCCTTTTCCTGAGGAGCAAAGAACAGATGCTTTTTACTATCATTCTAGATATTCTTTGTTGGAACTATCTAGTTTTGGTTTAAAAGTCATTAAAAGTTCTAATTCATGAAACAATAGCTGACATAAACACTGATTTATTTTGTTTAACCACAATTTTTCTTTCAGATTTTTAATACCACATTACTTTGATACATTATTACTAGTACATGAAAGCCAGTAATACTCTTCATTCACAAAAAAAAAAAAAAGCAAGCACAAACCCATCTCATACTTTTTCACTGATACTATGTTATTGCTGTGAGGAAAACTTCCCTTTGCCCAGTTGCATTTTGTCCCTGGCTGCCTTTGAAGTTTCTTCTGAAGGTAAAGAACTTCTCTATAAAATACCCACCATAAAAATGACATCTTCCCCAATACAGTTAAATGTCTAAGTTTGTGTGGTGAAAACTCTTGCATTTATGAGCATTCAGAACTTTAATCATAATTTCTTTGACATGCAGAAATAAACAGTGTGTGTGAAGTGCCATCGTGTAGAAAACAGAATCCCAAATCAAAAAGATACAAGTCAAGGCAAGGTTCTGTTTCCTGCTAAATTAATTACAATGGAAGCCATCAGAATTTAGCAGCACTGAAAGATTTATTTTCATGCCTGCCTTCACTCTGACAATTCTCCCTAAAAGAACGAATGCTGCAGGTGGTTTGGATCCCTTCTCCCCCACATCAAAGACCCAGAAAAAAACCCCAACAATAAAACTTCATCCTACAGGAAAGTCCTGGGACTTATGTCCCACTCCATGATATTATTACTACCTCAACAAAAGCATCTCACTTCTAACACTCTGCCCCAGCACGCTGAACTGTGTTACATCAATGTTCCTGCTCAGGCACAACCTGCAGATGTTATTCTTTCTATCATCATGCAAACACAACTCTGGAATAAGGGTACCGAAGCATGAATGACTAACATAGCTGACCATGGGTCTGAAGGGGTAGGATCAGAAGAGAAAGGATTGAAATCAGATAGTTAAAAAAATTAACTCAAGCAATTCTTGGAAGGCCTAATAGCTGCAGTTTTTATGGTTAACATACTTAATGTCTGTTGGTACCAAAAAAGAACTCTGAGGATAATATTCAAGAAGTGAGTTTTTAAGATTTTTTTCGAGAAGAATGCTGTCTCTGGTGGTCACCTCTAGCTAAAGTCAGTTCAGAGACAGGAGTTTTTGCTTACTACAGTGTAATTTCTCTGGTAAGGTTAATCATGTTCTTTCCAATTATTATGGAAAACCTATCAGGCATGTTTGACTGTTATAAACAACACCAGTCTATTACTGACAACAGCAACAATTTTCCAAGATGTCAGTAAATCACTGTATCCCAGCTGTGTGCCAGCTCTTTTTGGCACTTACTTGTTGAACTGAATTTCTCATACAAGAAATGTTTGTTTGAGAAGACTAGGAAGTGTTCTCAGCTTGAGCTAGCACTGCCATGAGAGCAGATAAGTACAGGGACAAAGAACTGAGTGAATCCTTAAAGACAGAGCTGAATAGTTTGAACTTGATTGAACTGAAAAATGAGGTTAGAGAGAAAGGAACTCAAAAGGGAAGGATACGGCGCCAGTACAAGAGGCAAGGAACATAAGACATTTCACATCTTCACTGATGATCTGGATGATGGGGAAGTGGTACCCTCAGCAAATGTGCTGATAGCACAGAGATGACACTTCCCACAGCTGGAAGGAGTGGCTAATATGTCAGAGGATCACATCCAGAGGAACCTTGAGAGCCTGATAGGAACCTCGACAGCCTGACAGGAACCTCGTTAAGTTTAGCAAGGAGAAGTACAAACTTTTGCAGCAACATAATACTGGGAGTCACCCAGCTGGAAAGCAGCTTGGCAGAAAAGGACCTAGGAGTCCTGGTGGACAGTAAGTTGAACATGCACCAGCAACATGCAAGTCGAACAAAGAAGGTAGATAGTATCCTGGGCTGCATTAGCAATTCCATACAGCCACATCAGAAACTGTCTTCATCTGCACATAGGCTGGGAATTTAAAATAAAAGAAAAAATATAACAAGGAAAAGTTTTAATACTAATGACACAGAAGCTTTCTTTGGCAGATGAAGCAATCAGAACTGAAGAAACTGGGAGTATGTGGGAGTATGCACACGAATATGACAAAGGACTTAAAAAATCAAAGGTCATTTTATGATCAACAGTCTACAACATGAGACTTATATATAATCTGGTAAATTCTGAAAGATTACATATATCAGTAAGTGGAATTTTTGGGAGAAACATTTCATTGTCCTTTTTCCCTGCACAAATTTATTTTGTAAGTACTTGAGAGCACTGCAGCCATTATGTGAAAAAAACTTAAACCCTATGAACCTTAACACTTTTTTCCCCTCGCCCTGATTACATTGGGTACCATGTAAGTACATAGGAAGATCACTTTTATTGATACAAGCGAACTTCCTAAGTGGGGCCAATCCTACCCTTGCCAGTTACTGTGAAATATATCTCACAGTCTTGCTTGTCCTAGACAACACAGATCTCCTAACAATTCAACCAGATCTTAGAGACAATGCTGAATCACAGCCATAACCCTCCAGTCTGCCATCTACACATTAATCTAGGAAAGGAAGAAAACTTCAGAATGAAAATGAACTGAGAGATGCAATTAAAGAACAGCCCTGATTTACTTCATTTGTTACACGTGGAGCAGAATCACTGAATATGCAGTCACACCTAAATCATCAATGAGACTGGGCACTGGATGGAAAGACAAGATACAACTGCTGGGTATCTGTAGCATGACAACATCATTATAAATGGATGTATGAAGTAGGACTTCAGAACAGGCCACAAAAAAAGAATTGGGGGTGGTTTTGGTAATCACTCAGAGTATTTATCCTTATGGTCTTCCCAAACAACACTGTGATCCTAGACAAGATGTTCTTCAAGGTCATATCATATGTAACTCCTCTGTTACTGTCAGGTTATTTTGCACTGTACGGCTGCTTTCTATGTGGATCCAATAAACTCTAGTGTTCTGTATTTGTTTAGACTTTCAATTTGTATAGAACCCTGATCAAAAAGATTAGAAAAAGATAAGTGCATTTTCATGTTTCCCAAAGCCACTACTGTTATCACAATCCAAAGAGATGGACCACAGGAGTATTAAAGAATGCTTGTGGTGCAAGCCAGCAAAAGAAAAGGGGTCCCATCCACCTACCAAACTTAAAAATTATTTGAAGATAGTAAATGATATTCTTCTAAATATAAGCCTTTTTTACAAGCTTATTTTGAAGCCAGAGGCAGAGCCTTGCTATGCTCACCTCCAATCCCCTTCATGGTAAGAATAGTTTGAACTATATCAATCTTAATTTCATACGTGGACATACAGGGTAGCTGAAATCAGGAGCTGGTTTTGAAATTCTTTTCTATGTCAATAAAGTAGTAAACCTAGAAAAACTTTAGCAATCTCAATGACTCAAAGTTACTGATATTCCACATATTTCTGTACTGAAATCTTTTCAGTCAGCTACCCCAGGAAGAATGGCTGACATACCCATTGCAAATGGAGCTTTAACTCACTTGTTCTGTCCAACACATGCAAAGACTTAATTTACCTCACTCCATGAACTATATCAGTGCACCACATGAATTTTATTCCTTTCTATGTGATTTGAATTTACCACGAAAATATTTTCAATATTTGACTGCATCAGTTCAAAATTGATCCAACTGAATATCCAATTTTAGAGCTTGCTTTCCTTCCTTGAAATAGATTTGAATCTTGATTCCTTCCATTTTTCCCATGAGAGAGCCCATGAAGTGTGTAGCCTGACAGGAGCCGCTGTTGGAGAGAAGTTTTTGAAAAACAAGCAGAGCCTGTTAGAATGATAACCAGTCTTTGGGTTTTCTTGTTACCTTACTGTTTTCAGGGACCTCATAAGAGGACCAAAGTGGCCACATTCCTGATTACCTAATCTGGGAAGGCAGTAACAACCAGCAAAGTGAAAAAATAATTCTGCTGAGTAAAGGTCTCTCTCAGTTAAAAAATCCTGGTTCCCTGGTAGGACAGTTATGTCAGCTCATTAGTGAGGCCAAAGCAACATGATGAGGAATTTCTAGCTTTATAAACTCTATGTGAATGTTTCACACAAATAAAATTAGAAAATGGCTAAGAAGCTCTTTATCATCTGCTTTTTTCCCCCCAGGATTCCTCTCCTTAAGTTGGGAGTGGATTCTGCAGACTAGAATTCTGCAGGGGTAACTGGAAAAGAAAACTCAGTCATTAAGTTATGATAACCAACAGCAGCAGGTTTTTCATGACAGCTGGGTATTTCGTCCATTACTTGAATGCAACAAAAGGCTATCTATTGTTCTCTTTCAAGCAGTCTGGGGAGATACGTAAAGCTATTGGCATAAAGATGGTCTCGTATCTGCAACCACCTACATCCTAAGAGTGGTTTTAAAGTTATATGCCCACTTAGGCAAAACTCTGTGGTCAGGTTTGTTTGTGTTTTGGTTTTAGGGTTGGTTTGGGGTTTTCTCCCCCTTTTTTTTTTTTTGGTGGAGGGGCGCAGGGCTGCTGGTTTAGTTGTTCTCTAGTTCTGCTTTCATCTGCTGGTATTCCCATGAGAAGGAAGTAGGAACTCCTCGGACATGCATGTACACCTGAATGCCCTGAAAGTTCAAGCCATATTTTACAATCCATTCTTCTCAGTTCTGACCTCTCACACTTCATTCTGCTGAGAGGAACAGGGGAACAGGCACTGAAGATTATCACCATAGCTGCATTTCAGGAAGGCATGAG
>JAOXXN010000065.1:37311633-37333299 GCA_026770055.1 Myrmophylax atrothorax | reverse complement strand
AGGGGGAAGGCGCCAGGGGCAGGGGGAAGGCTCCTGCCATTTCCTGAGGGGAAAAAAAAAAGCAGAGAGCACCTGATGAGGCTGCATTTACCCAACCATGCGAGCTTCATTAGCTAATCAGGACTACGTTCAGGACAGACACACAAGCCACTATGCATAAGAACTCTAAGAAAAGAGGAGTTCTCTGGGGGTTGGAAAACAGAACATGTTTTGCCATTTCTCACAACAATTAAATTTTGAGCACTGATTTTGTGCAGTAATTACAATTAAGAGTCTTTCACTGCCTCTGACAAAAATATAACATGTATTACTTTCCTCCTCAAGGATCAGTAGAACAACTTGAGACTGGTGACAAAATTACAGGCAGAAAAAGCCAAGGGATTCAACCATTTAAATTCAACTAGGAAAATTAAACCGGAATTATAACACAGAGTCTGGAGAGGTTAACATGTAAAAGTTTCTACGCTGGTTTTGTCCATTTTTTTTTGCCCAGACCTTCTACTTATAAAGGAGCATGCAGCGTTTCTCTGAACTACCCCGTAAGCAATGATAGAGGGACCAAAACATAGCTAAACAGTTCTGGAAGTGTATTTACAAGCCATACCTACCCTAATGAGTTAGAATGGTTTCTACATTCTGTTACACAATTATGCTTCTTGTCTGACCTACACAAACTACTTGAGGTGCAGAAGGAAATTCAGTGCCCAAACCTACTCCAACCACTGTTTTTTCAGCAGAATTCCAGCAAGGGTCCCAATCTGAAAGAACTGTGACGCTAATTCTGCAATACTACTGTCTTTCTCATAGGAAGTTGGCTGGGACCACCAACTCATTTCACATAGGCCATCCAGGAGCCATCAGATGATAATGGGATTTAGTTTCCACCCACCTGGACTGCATTCAAACTAGTGACCTAAGGTGAAGGTCTCCACATCCCATTATGAAACCCTCAAGCCATTTAGTAGCCTCATGTAGTAAGCTTTTCTTGCAGCAGAAAGTCAAGAGACAGTAAAAAGCTGTCTATATTTGAAATCTGTTCTCAAGTGCATGGTCAGTGAAAGATTTTTGGTGCAAGTACAATATTTCAGGTATTAAATTGGCTAAATATTTTTTCAGTCTGTGTGCAAGGAGAAAATAGATAAAAATAAAAATACAATATTTTGCCATAAAATCTGAAATTAATTGTTTATATAACCAAAAGTTAATTATTGGTATTAACAGATACTAAGTCTCTGCACAGTCCTGTTAAAAAAATAAACCATCAGCAGGAATTTGAAAATGTTTTAAGACATTAAAGTATATGTATTTTTAATAAAGATAGAGCTACATGTAAATTATATGTTTAGTATTTAATGCTATATTCACATACAGTGTATTTTCTATTCAGTAATGCTAGGATTTTAATACACAGTTTAAATATTAGGAACTGTAAATTATCTTGTGTTAAATATGCCAAGTACTTCAGAAGTGTTAATTAATGTATTATTAAAGCAGTTTTTAGGAGGAGTGAGAAGATATTTTAAGCAGTATGAGTTTTGTTGAGTAAATGCACATATATTTGCAATTATTTAAAAAATTATTAAAATTATCTTGTACTAAATAATATAAAAGGGGTTTTTGGGGGTGGGATTTCATGTTTTCTAGGTTTGTTCAGTTTTCTTTAAATAAACATAACAAATACTATGCTAGGTTAAAAATACTTTCTCTGTAACACTCAGCCTTGAATTAATCAGATAAAGATGAAAGTGAAGAATTTTGCCACCAGTGTTTCTTACTTAACTCATTCAGTTATGCCTTTCAGCTTGGTATATTTTATATGAAGGGTATCTTGTTAAAACAACTGTTGAAGGCAAGTCATGTCATATCAAGCACACACCATACCCTATGGGAGCTCAGATATTCCAAAATCCATGTTAATATAATCCTGCCACACAATTCAACTAAGAAAATACAGCAAGTTTTCAGTGGCATGCAAGACTTCATCTAAGTACCATAAAGTTATCTATATGTCTTCCAGAAACGAGGTAATGCCATAGCAAGGATTATAGTGAATCAATTTAGGAAGGTAAATATTGTTAACAAGCACTACAGTATAGCCTAGTAGATTATTCTAATCTCTATTTATCAACTAACAAATAGGCTGCAATTCGCAATGCAGTTTCCAACAATATATCTCTAGGACAGCAATATTCTCTGGCTCGGGAGACCAATGCAACTTCTCAACAAGGGTTTGCAGCTTTCTAATACAAGATTTACTACGCATTATGCCATGGGCTTCCACCATCCTTTTTCAAAGTAGTTTTAGAAAAAATATGTAGCATCTTGCCTATCTAAATCTTTTGAGTGTGCTTTGCCCTGGCCACAAAGACTAAATGCAATTGCCAGGACATCCAAAATATCTTCTGGAACACTTCCTACAGAGAAAGAGTAATGCTTGTTGTAGGATTATGAACGTAAGAAACAAAGAATTTTACAGCCACTTAGCCTTCACTGAAAAAGAAAACAAAACAGGGAATGCAACTGAGCTACTGAAGTATGTAAGTTCTTTGCCACTCCCAGAACAGATTGAAAACTTCCATATTACAGACACCAGAAAAGTGGAGACAGAAACTGAAAAAAAACCAAAAAAAAAAAAAACCAAAACAAAAAAGCTAAATTAAAAAAAAACCAAAAACAACAAATCAAAAAACTTGGCAAAGGCAATTCTCCTGTTTAACCAGGCCACTGAGCAGGCTGACATTCAGCTTTTAGACTGTATTTTTCAAAATATTTTCTCTTTACTGACAGAAGCTGCTATAAAAAAATTTGTCTCAGCATCCAGCTGGTGATTGACGGTGGGGCCAGAGAGACTGTGGTAGGTTTAAGCAAGGAAAAAGAGCCCTAGCTGTGCCACAGTGGTGAGGGAGTACAAGGTTTACACACAATAATATGGTGAGGTAAAAGCATGTCCAGGACACATTTCTGAGACAAAAGAATGAAAGAACACTAATGATACAATAATAGGCGTGGCATTAAAATGAAATTCTAGAAACACAACGTAAATAAAAATAGAAGAAGATTCCATTGTGCTTTTTCCTAAAATGTTTGAATGGAAAAAAACCCAAATTCATCTTCTAGATCTGAAAACTCTTTACGTCTTCCAGGATACTGGAATACGTGGGATCCAAATTCTGAAGTCACAAAAAGCTGTTTTCCCTGTCTTTGTGTTTTTGTTATTCCAAATTTTTATTAATCAAATGTTCTGGTTTTAAAGATCATTATTTGATTTTAGCCCCCAACAAGATAACAGTTTTGCAAAAATCCTGATATTTAATCAAAACCAGCCACAGTAGTAAACAGAGGTAAGCTTACTGTTTAAAACTGACTAATAACAACAGCCTTGGGTCAAATTTGAACATTTTTGCTGTTTAAATACCTACATTTTCCTGTCCAGAGAAGGGAGAAAACTGCACTACATAATGTGGAAACTCTTCTTCATCCAAATTGACACCAGAAAACCCCATAGCAAAAATCCCCCAAACCCAGAGAAGCCAGAAAACAGTGTTTCATTTGTCATTATGGAAGAGGGCACTGAAGTGTTTTAACCAAGTGTTCCTCTGCTGGGTCTTGATTTACTCTGCAACTGAGAACGCAATTAGCTACTTGCACTGAGCAGTTAAATCTTGCCATAAGTGATTTCTAGATGGATATGGAACTCAGAGGTCTTGTTTTGTTTTCCAGAAATGTTAAATCTGCAGGCAGCACATTTTCAGTGTATCTGATCAACCTGTAAAATCTAAACAGTAAGCTGTCACACAACAGATCTTCCATCTGATGCATAACACCACAGCAGCGTTAGAAGACTCCTTTCCACTCATCTTGCTATTGTGGTTGAGTTTGACTATGTTCACAAGCTTTTAAGCTTCCTCTAATCTGAGAAAACTGGATCATTGTCTTTCATGATTTCACTGGCACAATGACCAGGCATGGACTTCCCTAGTTCCCCCTCCACAACAGACTACTATATTCCTGCAAGACAATGCCAGCCTTGTTGACCAGCTGTCAGGAGCAGAAGCAAGGAGCATGAACCTCTGAAGTTTTGACCTCGCTCTTTCCAGTCCACACAGAATCAAAAGATATACAGATTTTTCCATGTGCTTCATTCAAAGTACCCTTTACTTCTGCTAGTACGCAAGGCTGTGGGTGATACCGTTCTCCAGTTTCCCCATCACCCATGAGAATGGCTTGAGCTTCAATTAGTGTCCTCTGAGGACCACAAGACTCTCTACATCTGCCTCTGTCCCCTCACCAGTGCAGCAGTCAGCCTCTGTTTGTGCTGTTCTTTTCAGCCACATTTCTTCTGCCTCAGCTGACTTTCAGCTAACCAGGGACGCAGCTCTGCACCTTTATAAGTTTCATTTTTCCCAGTCTGTTACACATTCATACCTCCCACATCCAAGCCAGTGTTTCTGGCTCTACAGTTCTGAAGACTCAGTTTTAAAGAGTTTTAAAGACTCAGAGCTAACAGGCACCCTTTTTTCTACTGTTCTGAACACTCTTCCTATAGGCATGCTCTGAATCAAATGGGAATGATTTAACTTTTCTGTTGTACATGTTTGTGTGCCCCTGAATATATATACACGTGCAGAGCAATGTGATAACCAAGCTCACACATGTCTGCAGATGGAATTTGCTACGTAGGGCAAGCTCCAGACTTATATGGTGACCCATCCCCTCACGTGAGCCACATATCCAGAGAGTAATCATCCTAAACATTAATTACTTAAACTGAATTTTTAAATTACAAGCAGTGAACTACCTTCAATCACAAATATTTTTTGATTCACATGCTATAGCTAATTTATATAGACTTATTTTAACTGAATTATGAAAAATAACTATGAAAAGAGAGTTTGCAGAAGTGGTAAAATGCTACTGTTCCAATTAGACAGGATTTTATGCACTCAGGAATTAGTGACTATGCAAGGCACAAGGCAAATGAGAGACCAGTCATATGGCAACAGAAATAGTAGTTGCTATTACCTTTAACTATCTAATAAAGACCTATGCATCTCAAGGAAGGTAGATCTTACCGAATTTTTATTATATCCAATCTTCCTCTGATAATCCTTCCTCTGGAAAAAGAATTTCTGGAAAAGCCACCCAATTACTCTAATAAGAACTTAAAAAATAGAAGTGTGACCAGCTTTAGAGAAAACAACTTCTGTCAAACCACTTCTTGTTTTCAAGAAATACTACTGAGACAGAGATTGTTGGGTTTTAAGGACATAAAGGACTTTAAATCATTAAAAAAAAAAAAAATAAAATTATTCAGGGCATTTTGACTATTTTCTTAACAGTTCTTGAAAGGTGGTAGGGACATGGTCAAGAGTTAAAAAAAATGTCAGAGAAAACGTGGGCACTTACAAAAATTGATATCACATAGCAGAACACGTTTTGAGAAAATTGTGTCATACATATACACATATAAAATCAAGGAGGTTTTTTTCACCTGATTAGAACAAGAATAAAAAAGTATCGTGATTTTCACATTCTAAATCTGCTTTCAGATACACCATTGAAAAAGTCACATGCCAAAAAGATCTGTAAACAAGAGTATGATAGTTCATTTCTTTTTCACCAGTGTGGCAAATTACAGCTCTGACCTAAATTTCCGTATGTTTACCGAGTGGATTGTTCACTACCATATAATAAACACTGTAACACCAGTATTTATGTTTTAACTAGTATTTTTGGAGTCCCTTGCATCTGAGACCATAATGAAATTATGCAGTACAGTTCCACAATTACCTCCCTGCTTTGTTCTATTTACCTGTTTTTTCCGTCAGACAGTGTTTGCAGTGCCATCTGGAATGCATACTGTGGTCTCCTGAACACAAGCCTCAAGCCAGGGGAAACATCCTTGGAAGTGATAAGCACATTAAAACTGGTATCAGGCACCAGCCTACCTGTCCAAGCACTCCCCAAAGCTCTACAGAGTGCTGTCGCCCCTGCCACAACAAAGAATGTACCTGCCTTTCTAGGGCTGGAGGTTAACAAACAATGAGTGCAAGCAGTGAGAGGGAGCTACAGGAATAGCAATGAATACATAGGAATATAGGGTAGTGGTGGGGAGAATTTCAGTATCAAAACATAAGCGCAAATCGAGGGAGGAAATATTTAATGCTGGTTCATAGTTACTACTGCATTTGGCTTAAAATAAAATAATTTTCTGTTTTTGATTGCATCTTGCTACCTTCATGCAATATACAACACCGGTTATCAACTCAAACTATGTTTTTCTGTCTAATGTAGACGTAAAATTTTGTTTAAACATACCAGTAACGGGCTGGTATTTGCATACATTGGATTTGGTCATCCAAACTGAATTTAGTTATTTGTCAATCAAAAATATCTGCACATAAAAGACATCAAAGCAAGTCAGACTGCAAAGGCACAAATATGGAATTTTGGGTACACATAGGAGGGGCATGATGACCATCAGCAAGCACTTAATTATTTACTTTGAGATTTACAAACTAGTCTTAGAGAAACCTGTGGAAAAAGGGAAAACTATATACAAATGTTAATCTAGAAGAAGCTACATACCAAAATGAATTGTAATCTATTTCAACAAATCACCAGCATCTTCTCAAATATATATCTGTAAACAGGTAAGTCTTACCTTTAGAGAAAGCTGTACTTGCATTTAGAACAAGTACACTTGGCACACGCAGAGCAGCAAAACTCTCAGAGCAGGAGTCCTTGTAAAGCTCTACTTCCCCTCTGCAGAGCCTGACATGGGACACTTCCTGCTACACTCAGCTTATTGCACACACCCCACCAGCAACTGGATGGAGGCTGCTCGTTGGCAGCCAGGAGTGAGACCACACACATCAGGACTGTGGTGTTCTCCAGTAGCAAGTAAAACCAAACAACGGAACTCCCACTTGCAACCATGAGCATATTGCTGCTGTGCCACGAAGATGCTGTATTCAGATGCTTGCAAGAAGAGCTGTATGGCCAGTGCTAACTATCCTTTAAAAAGCACCGAGTTCAGGAGGCTCTACAAGCCCAGAAGCTCAGAGAAGCTCTCCACCTCCTTAAACTCTTCCTGAGGAAAACAGGAGTTATTCTAATAAAAGCCAGTGCATTGAAGAGTCAGCCAACTCCCATATAAAAATTATCTCAACATCTGCACAATATGGTATTTGATCACCTTTCTTATGAATCCTTAAGAAGATTCTAAGAGCAGTCTCCCTCAAATTAAGGCAGAAGATCTGTTCCCGGGTTTCAACCAAAAATAAATGGCATCTGGTGTAAACTAGGAGGAAGGATGAATAGTTCATTGCTTGGACTAGTTTTATTCTTGTGAAGTAGACATTGCTGCAGGAATGCATCAAAGTATCTAAGCAAGAGAAACTGAAGAATTTGGAGTGTACAAAAGTCAGACAAGTCAATGCAACTTTCTATATTTTAAAATATATTTCATGCCATTTAATGACAACATCAATAGTTTTATTTCAGTTTAACCTTCACAATACAACCTAGACCTGGAGCACTTTATTGGTTCTTGTGAAATCTCACCAAAAATCTGTTTATAACTAGAAATGTGCAATTAGTGAGAAGGTCATGTAAAAATAAGCCAACATCAACAATGGAAAAACCCTATGTAATGAAGTTGCCATAACCTGTTTAGTAAACTTCACAGCTTTTGCCTATTACACAGTACCATAACCCCATAAGATACAAATCTACCAGCTGTGAGCTTCATAGCCATTCAGTAGTACTCCTTTATGGATGATTATCTGATTCCATGCCTTTTCTAGCAATTTCTATGCTACAGTCACCTCTGATGCTGTTGATGATGGATACATGCCTGATGCTCCCCAGAGTGATATGATTCAGAACTGCCTTTCTCAGTCACGCTGGGTCCAGCACGTAACGTAACCATCACCAGTAATCAAGCAGTAATGCAGTGGTTCTAAAAGCATGCTGCTACCCCTGGAAGCAAGAAGGCCTCCTGCTGTGACAACCATAAAATGCTCTCTTAGAAATAAGATCTAGGTGTTGCCCAAAGCACGCACCGACGCATTGTGCCTGACTAGATTATGATCACCAGGCCTTTCACTGCAATTTTGGTTGAGAGATTTTTGAGGGGATGAAAAAGCTCAGAATACTTTCAAAAAGTTTTTTGTTTACATCATTTGATTTCAGGGCAAAGGAGGAGCTCAGCCATGTGGGATTTAGGACTGTCACCATGAGGCAAATCACACCATCAGCAGGATTCTATGGAGACCAAAAGTGAAATACGTAATATGTATCAAATATGTGAAGCAACTCAGAAAATTAGGTTTTTCACCCTTAATTCAAGTCTACAACAAGAATAAAATGACAAAAAACTTAATTATATTATGAAAAACAGGATTGATTTTTAAATGCAGTACAGCTCTTGAGTTTCTTTATTCCAGTGATTATTCACTACAGAGTTCGTGGAGCAACTAATGTCCCTTCAAATTCTACAATAGGAGTCTTATTTTGTTGAGCTTTGAAATCAACAAAAGTGAATTACTAAAATCAGATGAAGTCTGCATTAGGAGCATTTTGCCAATAAAGCAACCTTGGTACACCACTATGACAAAGCACCAGGCATGCTATCAGCTATATCAGCAAAGGTCTGCTTTGGACTCATACAGGAAAATCATCACTTATTACCAAAACAAGCAGTATCACTAAAAGAATAGTTTTACAATTAAAATAGTATATTCTATGCAGGTTTCTGCTGATGCAGCTTGGTCCAAGTGGGATACTACACCACTTAAATAGCTCCAATTGACCAAGCTATACCAAAATACAGCATAAGTTTGGCTTGTATTCTGTTCTTAATCTTAGTTCAGTATTTCTCCCCAAATATTTTAATCATTTTCCATCCCTAGTGAATAACAAACCCCACTCAATTCAATTTGCCAAGTTAGCAAAACATAAACGCCCTTTCTAATATAACATCAGCATTCTTGAGACAAAGAAAATACTGCTAGACAAAGCAACTATACATGCCATACCAAAGCAAGTTATCCTCAGTACATTGACCAGTACTAGTCACTGATTGCACAGGTGTACACTGCTCAGTGCAGAGAGCGTCCGAGACCTTGCGGTGCTTCCAGACAGCCCTGGAATTACCAGGCTGCCAAACTATGGCACCTTGCAGTGTGGCTGGTTACACAAACTGTTTTGCAGTTTGAAAACCTTTGCAATGCCTCCCTGTGCCTGGACCAGCTATACATTCATCACTGAGAATTGCCAGTAGAGAGTACCCTCAGAAATAGCAGACTTCCTCCAGGGGAAAGGGGAACGGCAAAACTGCCTCCCTGTCCCAGCTCAGCGAAGCAGGATGTACAGTAGCTTACACAAAAGGACACGCAGAAGGGGACATTGCTAAAGTTCCCTGTCCAAGAGCTACACTGATCTTAGAGGTAACAAAGGTGATGATAATAATAAGTAGTGAAATTCACTGCAATCACAAGGCTTGCGGAGCTACTGCCCCAAGCACATAAACAAATCACTGGAATTTAGCAAGAGGGTGGAAAACTATGCAGGACACTCTTAGGCAAGAAACAATTATCAATGGATAGAAATTTAGCAACCCAAGACCTGCACAAAGATACGTAGAGGCTCTGGCTGTGAGTCAGCTGTGGAGGAAACACACTGCAGTGTCACAGCTAGCTACGGACAGCTACATGAAATTAATTCATTCAACTGCTGCTCCATTCCCCACAGTCCATTTAGCTGACTTTTGTGTGGAGGTAGGGGAATTTCACCTTTTATATAGATGCAGCTGGAAAGACTTTACACACAAATTATTCCCAGTACACAACACATACTCTAAGTAGTGCAGCCTGATTAAATGGTACATGATACAACATCTTAAACTACTCTGCATCACAGACTGCAATCTCAAAGATGGCACAGACCCAACATCACTTATGAAACTGTAAGACCAAGTTCAATGCATCTGTAACAGGCAAAGGTATCTACTTTCACGAGTCTTCTGTTACTCAACAAGCAGAAAACTTTGAAGTGGGATAGACTGTGCCTTTCCTTCTTGTTGACCAAATATTTTGCTTCGTATCCACGAGAAATTTACTCTCTCTTTACCAGAAAAATTAAGAGCAAACCTTAATTACATACTTTTTAGTTCATATGGTACTGTGGGTTTGTTGCTCTTTCCTTTTTTTTTTGTTTGTGGGTTTTGAAGGGCAGGGGTTGGCGGTTTTGAGGGAGGAGTTTCGGAACAGCAACACAGGAGCACTTCATGCCTAAAACAATTAAAATTTGTCACCTTCTTATTGCACTCAGTATGTTTTACGCTGTAGTTGAATTATCCCTCAAAGTAATGAATTTTCTTTCTTTACAAAAGTGTGTGTTTTATGTATGTGCATGTATGTACATTTGTGAATACACACATGGAAATTTTAAGACCCTAAACACCTGACAAATTGTTGGCCAACAACAACAACAAAAATTTTTAAAAATGCAACACAAGTCTTGTTTTCTGTATACCAGACTGAGGTGATGCAGACTTTACTAAATATTTGCATGTTTTAGCTGGAGCACTATTTATCTTACATGAAAAGCAAATCAGTATGAATACTTTAAACTGACTAGAGATACAACTATCATTTTAGCCAAATGTCAACAGTTTAATAATCATTAAGTTCAAGGTTTAGTGATAATATTCCATCTGGATATGAAATGAGAGTTGTGTCACTTTTACATCACAAAGTCCTATGGCTAGGCAGAAGAATTCATAGATTGCTAAATATCTTAACCTAAGCCTTAAACTTAAACAATACACAGCACTGCACAGGGCTGCTGAGTAGCCAAATAAAGAAAAAAATCTTTAGACCACAATTTTGTGGTTTGTTCAAAGAAATACTTTTGGGAGGTGGAGGGAAAATGACAAACAAAATGTTATAAGAAAGGTTCATTTCCAGTTAACTCAACTTATTTTTCAATAAATCCTTATGCTTGATGCCTTCATCATTTAATCTTCTAGTCATCTGAAAAGCACATTTAGCTCTAAATAAAAGCATCACTTCGAGGAAAAACTAAAAATAATTCATTCGGTAAGAAAACCGACATGAAATATTTCAGGGTTTCCAAAAAACACCTCTTTGCCCTTCTTTTTGGGTAAACACATTTGTTAAATTTACTAACTATTTGCAAATAATCTAGATTTGTTTCCAGAAACAGGGTTGTTTTTTTTTAAAAAAAAAAAAGAAAAAAAAAAGAAGAGAATTCACTAGTAGCCATCACTAAACCCAGAAATCTTCAAGGGAGAATTGTCTTCATGTTTCAACAACATCACTATGCAAAACCAGCCTCACATTACTTTAAAGAAAGACTGCAGCCATCTCGTACTGCTGCAAGTAAAGAGAGTGTGCTCATGACTCACTGCCCCTGCTTGGTTGCAACTCATCAGTGCCGGCAGCCCTAATCTGCTCCCAGACATTATGACCAGCAGCTCTGATATATGGAATAGATATACCCCAAGTACTCTGTGCAGGGAAAGAACTCCTTGAGCCCTTTATTCCCTACGGAGTACCTGTGCAGGAGAATAAATCAGTGATATGAAAGAAAACATAAAATCCTTCCCAGTAAAATTTGCAGATGACACAAAAGATAATAAAATGGTAAATACCAGGGAGTTGTCAGTTCCACAGATTGCATGGCAGCCTGGGCTCACCTGAATAAGATGTGTTTTAACACAGCTGAGCACAAAGCTGTCTATCTCATAACTAAAAGCACAGATTCCAAACAAAGACAATATAATAACCTAGGAAGAGGCATATGGATGATGGTGGATAACCAAATTAATATTAGCCTACAGTGCAATACCCTGGCTAGAGCAGTGAAAAAGATCCTTTGATGTACAAGAAAGTAAACACAGAGAAGCAATAGGAAAGGATTATATAAATCACTACCAACGTTGAGACAGTGAATCTTTCTGTTTCAAACAGCATGTAACAACATGGTTCTAGTTTATATCTGTGATCCCCCAGCATTCCCACAGGAACAACTGTGGACTATACTGGTATTCAAACTAGGAAGACTTAATCAAACAGCTACAAGAAGCCTTCAAATTTTTGATAACTTGCCCTGCTAAGAACAAAAAACCTGTGTCAAAGAGGAGGATAAATGATCACTTGTTTACTGTCTACAAATATTTAAATGGGAGGGTGGGGGGAAATGAAGAGTATCATGAATATTAAAAGAGGACTTTGCAGCTACTTAATATTGGATTTCATATTTTTCTGCTGCAGAAAATTTAGAAAAATTCAGACTGAAAATAAGGTAACAATAACTAATAGTAAGTACAGTTCATCTAAACAGAGGCAGGATTTTCTTTCACCTGAAGTTCTTATAATCAGCATTTGCCTTCTAACAAGAAGCAGAAGTAGTAAGACTCTGATAGTATCCTATACTGACAAAGATGACAATGAGTTGGAACTCTGCTTTTCCAAAGCATACTTAAAATGCGACAGGACAGGTCTGTTTACTGCAACTCATGTCACTTACCTGAGCTTTACATCAGGTATTTAGCTAGCTCCTCGTAATTGGGGAATAATTATTTCCCCTTTTCCCAAGTTGTGGAATGATCATTTAAACTGTAAGTAAGCCAAATGAACTGCTCACTGCTTGCCCAAGTAATATTTTGGATATAAGTATTAGTGCTTCTGTATTTGTGCAAAGTAGTAAGTTACTGAAAGAGCACGGGACAAGTGAAATATTGCTGAATACAGAGAATAGCTCAGCCACAGATAATTTGAATTGATTTTCCATTTCTGAAACCAGTAATATGACTTGTGAAAAAAGTCCAACAAAACTACACCACCAAAAAAAAACCCAAAACAAAACAAAAAACAAAACACCATGAAAAAAACAACACAAAAAGAACCCTACGTATCTAAAATGAGAAAGAAATGCAAAAGAAATTTCAGTAGAACATAAAAAAAAATCCCGTCCTAACAGAGAATCAGCAAACTGTGACTAATATCCTATTGAAAGGGGTGTGGTTAAGTGACCTGAAGACCCAGACAGTTTAACAAAGGTAATTGCCTAATTGGTCAATTGACCAGTACCAAATTCACTTTGAGATTTGATTCAGAATATGTATTACAACTAGATACTGCAAAGCTTAAGTGAATCTTCAAAATTTTTTTTGAACTATGGACTGAATGGTATTTTGCAAACATAAACATGGCCCTGTACTATTCAGTGGAAGAAAATTTTCAGGTAACATGTAGGCATCACACCTGTTCTCTATCCAGGCTACATTCCATCAACCTCAAAGCAAAATTTTAAAGCCAGTGTAACACCCAACTGCCCCATAAGCAAAATATGACAAAACTTCTGTTACTAAAAAGTGGTATTTTTTGAGTGCTATTTTCTCAAATGCTCAAATCAGCCGAGGATTAGATGTTCAACTTAATGCTAACCAATGATCATTAATCATTTTAAAGTGCCCCAGCTAATCTCATTTCTTACCTAGAGAAAGCCCACTCATGTCTTACGTGTAATGGAGATGCTGGGTCAGTTTTGAATGCGTTTTAAGCTTGGTTAATGACTCCTCTTTTTCTTCCTGCAGAAGACCTCTCTAACACCACAGCACAGAAAATCCACAGATATGCTCAATGCTACACAAAGGTAAGATCAAACAGGCAGTGTTAACAGGGATAAAGTTTTTCCAGGCAGCCTCACACTGAGGCTGTAAGAATCAGATGACTTATGATAAGAGGCCTTTCACATGAGTATAGCAGTGGCTTCTCTGCTATTTGCTGATAGAGAATGAATGAAGTTATTAGCTTTCAATATTTTCTAAGAGGTCAAATTTATGAAGAGATGATGCATAGAATCTTCTTCAAATACACCTCTCAAACTCCCATTGCGAAAAGTAAAATCCAGCTGACGTGAAGGAACTGCTGCAAAGTGAGATCCACTGAAAGATGATGTAGCCTCTCCTTCCTGTTTTACTAGAGAGGGGCTAACTGAACAGCAGCTTTTTCGGTATGTTCTCTTTTAGGTTAAGGCCTAAACATGGGATATGGAAGTCACTGCTGGAAAAAATACTTGTGTACTTGACAGCATTAGCCTGAATGATAGCCCTGTTGTCCTACATGTTATATGTTTTCCCTGGAGCTAAAATAATTGTCTGAAGTATTGAATCTTTTCCTCAGTTATATGGTATTAGATAAGTCAGAATACACAAAGTCTGGGAATTCTTACATTTTTCTATGGCAATTTATGTGCAGCACCACAACTAAGAAACAAGTAGATGGGGAAAAATAATGACCTCTCAGCCATCATCAGCTTCTCTATGCTGCTTATGTGACTATACTGAGCTGAATCAGCAGGCCCAGCTACCAAGGAGCCAGTTGTGAGTTTTACTTTCACAAGGTGGTGACTCTCCAGTTGGAACCACTAGCTCTTCTTCTGAAGGTTTTTTACTCTTCTTTCTGCATTAAGGTGATGGTGGGCACTGCAGACCACTTCAAGAAACATCTTCCTGTATTATTTATCTGGTTGAATTCTCTCACTAGTAACCCCAGGAGGGTTATTTGGTGCATTGAAAGGTTTATATTCTCATTTGCGTTGTCTAGTAGGGCCATTAGATTTCTTGTGTATAGAAACCAATTCTGGCTTTTTTATACCCATTTATAAACAAACAAATTTAAATTTCAGCCTTAGAGGCTGAATCAAATGGTTTAGCCTTGTGCTTCCTTTTCTCAGTTGTACAAATATTTATGGGTATGGTCTAAGATGGAGTCTGAGAGATTACTTTGGTCTGTCAAGTTTGGAGGTTTAGAACATTTACACACTCAGAATGACAATGTGTATGACCAAACTACACCTTTCAGGACAAATTTCTGCACTTAGACTGAAATCACTGAGCCTTCTGTCCTGTGATCATTTCAGTAACTTGCCAAGAAAAGAAAAGAGCTAATAAGACCATAGCTGTATTTTGGTGATTTAAATGAGCTAGGCGTTTTCCTTACATATTTATTCCATGCTCTTGATTTCAGAAGAAATAGCTTCCTGTAGAACTCTTCCTTACTCTTGATATTCCTGAAGAGAGACATGCTCTTTACATCTGCTTAATACAGACAGGAAGAAGTAAGGAAGAGATGATTCTTCCGTCCTTGTTTGGGACATAGTACACAACAGCTACCACACTGACTATTTCCCGTCAAGACCCAGGTGATACCCTGAAGAGTCACTTTGTGAAGTTAACTTCCAGGCTGAAAACACAAAAAAGCCCTTGAGATATCCTTGTCCTGTAAGTAATAGAGACTCCCTGCAGACAAGAAAAAAAACCCCTTTTTTTCACGTCATAGTTCCTTGTAATTTAGCAACAAATAAAACCAGAGCATGGGCAGGGAATTCTCCTCTTCAGCTGTCTCTGGAGATCATCTACCCAAGCTTTGTTCACTGTTTGACACTCTATAATGGCAAACAAGAGTGCAAACCATAGGTGTCTGAGCAAGCAGAAAAAAAAGGGTTTTAACCTGGGCAAGAGGGAAAAACCTTGGCAGTTTGGTTATAAAGAAGTAGTTCAAACTGAACAAGAAATATTTCTTTTTGTTGTCAATCTTGTTTGACATTACTGAAGAAGAGCTGGACATACCTTGCTACAGCTATGTGTACTAGAAAAGAGGAAATATTCCAGAGTTGATGAACATCTGTACTTCAGGCCAGCAATTGACAGGCCTCTGGCTTTACCTTCACAGTTCAAGACGTGTCATCTACATGCCATTAAACACAATGGTAAAATATTTTACGAATGCTTGGTGTATTAGTCCCTACCACTAGTGAACACAGAAACTACTTGTAATTACTTAGAGCTTTTTAAAAGGCATATTTACATGTTTAATGACCTAAAAAACCCCATAGACCCATGGCAACCAAGGCGGGGGACAATGGAGCAGGAGAGGAATCTGCTTTTGCCAACAGCTTTTGAAACTGTATGTTCCTCTCCATTCCAAGCAAGGTACCTAACAACAGTTATGAGACTCCACTGGAAGAGGATCATAAAGAGTCTAGAGAAATCTATATTGGAATATTTAATGCTTTGTCAATTTTTTATGTATTAGCTACTGTAAGAAGTAGTCCAGCTCCTCAGGAACTTGTGCTGCTAAAAGCTTTTTGCAATTTTTTTCAGTAGCACTATAATGTATTTACTAATCTATACCTTTAAGAACTCTTACAAATTTATTTCAGTATTTACTAGCACTAAGATTTGTCTAAAACTGTTATTTCCCCAAATGTTTTCTGCAAAGTATTTTCGGAATAGAAGGTCATGGTGTGATCCTTTCAAATTTTTACAGAAAGGATCAGAATATCTCCATTTCAAGTGCTAAGTAGGTTTACGCAAAATGCCTTTAGCAGGTACATGCTTAAGCATCAATTCAGAGTAGGCTCTCTACATAATACTTCTTTGAATTTTAAAAAGAGTTAGAAGAAAACCAGTCAAGCTCCAAAATTCATGATTCTCTATCTTGTCCTACTCTGTATGGCCAGTCCTTAAAACTCCCGCAGCTCTCAGAATAAGTAGTTTGCTGCTTTGTGTCCAGCGCAAAAATTATCCTGCAAGAAAAAGGAGAATCACACAGCCCTTTCTGCTGACAGCCAGTAGTGGCCATTGTACACCCATTCTCCCTTTCCCAGCCTAATCAGTGGAGAGACTGAGCCTGCACAAGAGATGCACATGAACATCTAGTACCAAACGTCCGTGTGTCTTGTAGCATTAGAGTAAAAGCTTTAAAAGTATCATGAAAATTTTTGGTCTTGACTAGTAAGAAGTTTTCAGTAACTTGTTGTTATTTCTTTCGAAAGAAATTACTGGGAGTAAAAAGTACAAAAGAATCCAGTGGGAAGAAGGTAGAAAGTGAGCTTGAGTAGCAAGGAAGAAGTACCAAGAAAAAAATTCACAAATCAAAAGGTGATTTATATCCTCTGCAGAAAGACCTAGCTGTTAGCTTTCCAAAATAACCCATGTTTTTCACAAGCAAAGTGAAATGGGCTATAATACTTCATAATTCACATTTCAGGAATAACAAAATACTTGTCAAAATCAACACTATTTTATCACCAGTATGATTTTTGGATTTGACTTTTTTTGTTCAAAAACGCGAACATTTATTTGCAATTGTACATCTACTTGTAATGGAACATCAAGTATTCCATTTTGTTGGTTGCACAGCTAGCTGTTTTTAATTATACTGACTACAAATTCTACCTAAATAAAAGAAATAAGATAATCAACTATGTTGCAGTGTACAGTGTGAAGTCATCACTGTATTTAACACTCATCACAAACTGTGCCAAATTTTCTTATTTCCACAAAGTTTCAAAATCTTGAAGTTGTTCTAAAAACTGATATAAATAGTGCACAACAAATCTGTTTCATATGTTTAAACAAATGAATACATTTTTATGCTTACTGAACTGAAGTTACAACAGAAGTAAAACCACTGAAATGAAGTTCTGTGGTGAAATTTAAAATCGTACTAGATGTAGATTGCTTCAGTTACCCAGGACACTGCCATTATTTAGAGAGGTAGAAGGGAAAAAAACATCAAAAATTCAAAAAGTCCAGGAAGTATTTATAAGTCAATGCAAACCAGGAATAAATCATATCTCACATCAAATGCAGCCATTCACAAAAATAGCCAAAGAAGAGGTCAGATTTTCATTTTGGCTCACCAAGTTACACTGATGCTGTAATTATTTTGATAAATCTAGATTTCTCTTTTCCTCTCACTTCTGTAAACCAAAACGATAGTCTTCATTTACAGCGAAGTAACAGCTTTTACTGATGTGGTTGTACCTATTACTAAAAGAAAAGATTCAGGAAACAAGCAGCAGGTTATAGAATAAAAAGAGGGGATGAGATAACATGATAAAAAAATTGTAATGAGTATGACTGCCTTGCCAAAGAAACATTTTGGTGCACTGCAAAGTACAAAGGATTCTTAGAAGTTAAGGGGTTATTGGAAAATGAAATGTTATACAGAGGATGATAATGGTAACACTGGTATACAAAACAGGAATGTAGTTGGAGCATGAAAAGGAAACACTAAGTGACAGAATGCAGCTTCAAAATCCAGTGAGATAACAAAGAATTCATAATGCATTTGCAATATATTAACACAAAATCATCTACAATACACCTGTGAAATATATACTTTCCAATTCTATGTAGAAATAGATAATTAAATCCTTATTACAGTAAAATAGAAACGTCACTGCTTGCAAGACTAACAGAAGTCAAGCACTTTGCGTTTGCCTGCCCACAGCAACAGCATTTTTGTCAGAAGTACCAGTAACGATCATGAGTTACGCACAAAAGAAGGCTCTGTTAGGGCAATGGACAAAGGCAAATGACTGCAAAGAAAGAGGACTCAACTTCAATTTAACTGTCCTGTAAGGTACATACTAATTAGCTGCAAAGCTATGAAATACTAGCTAGCATGTTAAGTCTGCTACATGACAGTATAATTTGACTTCTTAAAGGATTATGCAAATTACAACTCATCATTCCATTACATGACTGAAAAAAAGTGACAGCTAATTTATACATAACACACCTTTCAAATCCCTAAGATGTGAAGCACCTGTGCAATACATTTTGCCTAGATTTTCTAGCATGTACACTCTTGTTCATTGCACTGTACAGAAACATACCTAAGAGATTTAGTAAAGTCTTAGAGGTTTTTATTTGCTTTTTAGGTTTTACAGCACAATCCCAAAGAATTAAACAACACAATTCCGTTCCTGCTGTAGAGGTTTTGCACACAAGTAGAAGTGCATGGTTTCAACACGTGAAATTTCTGAATAGCAGGAGAGCACGAGCACTAAATGCACGAGCTAGAGGCAAGACTCACACAGATTTCAACATACTTCTGGTAGGTAGATTCACAGTAGATTCCATCATATCGGTAGATTTTCCTACATTCTGATTGGTTGGGCAGAGGATGCTGGACAGTTATTCTGTAGAGGCATCAAAAACAGATAGACATGACTAGAAGATCTCTACAGGTAACTGCAATGCAGGACAAATCAGTATCTTGAAATTGATTTTTTTTTTAATTTTGTTTTTAACTTAAACCCCTTTCTGATCTCTAAATCAACTGCGTTATGCACATAACACCCACAATTTCCAATTTTCAAAATTTGCACTGAGAGTAAACTGAACTTCAGTTCTCCACAAGAATGGTATTATTTCCCCAATCAAATAAAAGTGAAAAAGGTATGGAATTTTATAAATCAAATTGATACTTCACATAGTTTGTATCTATAAAATAGTGCTTATAAAACTGATTATTTATTGTTTACTGTTCCAGCCCTTCCTCAGGCAGAACATCCATTTATGTCAGCTGGGAGTTTGTCCAGACAAAGACCAAATAACCCTCCAATTTAAAATGTCAACAGCAATTCTCACATTTGCACAGAATGAGGATGTTGTGGTATTATGAGGACTGTGATTGAAGGTGCTCAGCACCATCTGAATAATGCCATATGTTCTCGGATTGACTGAAAGAAAATGAAAGTGATTGGCAGCAATCAGGAGGTGCGCAGCATCTTGTAAAATCAGGCCCTAAAAGATTTGTCAATCATTCTATTATTCATCCCTCCCCAGTTCCCTGTTAGCAGAAAATATAATTTGGCTATAAAAATTCAATGTTGTTTTTAAAATATACTTGGGAATTGCACACAAAACAGTACCCACCAATTTTCTTTTTTTTTTTTTTCCTCCCTCTTCTCTGGAATAAAAACACATTTTAGATGCTTTTATATCTTCCACAAAATAATACCTTTTTGCCTTGTAATATAATGGTAGTTCACTAGAGTCACGCTAAATTATTTGAGAAATTTTACACATTTTTCAAATGTAGAATTTTAGGCTGTGATTTTTAAAAAATAAATATTCTTGTCAATAGAGAATTATTTCATGTTACCATTATTTTTATAATATTAACATCTACATAGCTCTAAGCTAATCTTATTGGGTTTTTTTAAATCGTGTATTTTTGAGACTGCAGGTTCAAGAAAAAATTAGTATCATTATAGAGCAAAAAGCTTTATGAGAAATTGAAAGTTATCTACTGTGGAAACTGAGGACCTTCCTCTACGAGACTGCACCTATGCAGTGTGCCAAGCGCACACCAGTTCACATCTTTACAGCCCTGGTCCTTTAAATTGGAAACCTGGTCTGAGCATGCCTCAGCACTGTTTTCACACCATGGGACCTCACATGCCAAAGGCAGAGACAGCTCTGTGATGAAGGCAGGACCAAGCACCTCCACATCCTGAGATATTCCTGCAATCACTAATTGAGACGATACCGGAGAGACTTAGTTTTTGTGATACCAGGGCCCTGTAAGTTAGATGTCTAAGCACTGTGCACAGTGTACAAGGAAAGCTAAGCATCTTAAAATGGGATTTGCAACTCAAGTGCTATCAGCAGGGAACCATGCAAGCTAGTACAAGAGATCTAGGAGAGTTTCTTCTATGTTGTGTGTGCCCGAGACACACAAACCATTTACTCTGGGTCACCCAGAAATGCCTACATCAAAGTGAAGTCAAGCCTCAATCTTCAGTGCACCATCCCACTGGCTGATTGATGCTTCAACTTTAACTCCCTTCACCCTTTTTCTTTTTTTCTTAATAGTGAAACACAACTAGAAGAGATGCCTGTTTTCACATGGCTTCAGCAAAGACACGGGAGAATGAGGTCCTCAGGAGAACATGCCTCTCAGCCAGAGGATATTCAAACATGCATCTGCCATCGCTCCAAAGATTACCACAGAGTCCTTGATAACAACTATTCTAAAGAGAGGGACATGTTAACTCCACGTGCTGAAAAAATGGCACATTAAAAAAGAAAAACCTCTGGATTCATTGGATGAAAGAAAGGGAGACAGTGAGACCATGTTGTATTAAGAGTCATTCAAAAATGCATAACCAGTCCTTGCAAAAATGATCAGAATCCTTCCTAGATGAGTGCCCTCATCACAGGCCTCCAGAATTATGCTATTCCACCAGTTCTTCAGCCAAATGAACCTTGAATAGTAATACTGATTACTGCTATTACTCGAGTAGTTAAACAGGTGCAGTAGAATATGGCTCACTCCAAAAAAACCTTTATTCTGAAGCAGTTGTATTCTTCTGGGAAGTAGAAGATGTGAGTTTGAACATCCTAGTAACGAAGCAGGTCATAAACAAGTATTCACTTATTCGTTGCACCAAGCTACTATAGAATACTTCTCACCCAGCTTTTGTTTGGTTAGTTTATTTTTTTCACGTTTTCTCAGATGACAGACAAATTGCAACACAGGAGGTTCCGTCTGAACATCAGGAAACACTTTTTTACTGCCAGGATGACGCAGCACTGGAACAGGTTGCTCAGAGAGGCTGTGGGGTCTCTGCCCATGAAGATAGTCAACACCTACCTAGACATGAACTTAGGCAACCAGCTCCAGGTAACTCTGCTTCTCCAATCCAGAGGGGTTGGACACGAGGTCCCTTCCAACCTCAACCATTATGTAATTCAAGCCCAGATCCGTGTTTTGGACTGTCCACATTCCTACTTCACATCTAGCCAGAATTAGGATGGATGTAACCTTT
>JAOXXN010000065.1:37270208-37280673 GCA_026770055.1 Myrmophylax atrothorax | reverse complement strand
ACTTTTGCTTTGGGGTTTTTTTCCTTCCCTTTTGCTTGAATACAACTGAAATCAAAATGGTTGTTTTGTCTATATGCAGCTGCTATTTATATAATAAATCATCTCACAGAACAACCAAATGTCCATGTTCAGTGCTTGGAAGGCTCATACATGAAGCACAGGGGCAGGGAGCTCTCCTTTCCCACTGCTGCTGTACAGAGGCCAGTGAACACGCTACATCTTGCAGACTGTCAGCACCAGACACACAGAAGTGAATGTGTCAGACTCTCTCCCACACTCTCTCACTGTTACCAATTGCACCTGATGGCACACTTCACTTCATTCTTTCCTGTTCACACAAATACTACGGTTCTTCTTTTACACTATTGTGTTGCAAGACCAGTGTCAGGAAACTACAACTGATGTACCAGATCCATCCTACAGAGTAAAATCCACCAGTTACCTTAGTCAATGGCTCTGCTCTCACTACCTCTGTTGAGTGACACCACCTGTATGAGTGGGTATTCTATGTAATTAAAGATATAAAGGGACAGTGTCAAAATTAGCTGTAGGGAAAATTATCAAAATATTGTTGTTTCTACTAAAAGTTAAAAAAATGTTTCTAGATTTCTGTAGACCATTTGGTGATCTAGCCACCAAGACACTTCACAAAAGGCACCACTATAGTAAAGAGATCACAATAATTGTGAAGATATGGCAAATTCTGATGACAGCTATTGGTAGAAGTACTTCAGAATTATGGATAAAACAGCTCAGGCCCAAATCTTACATGAAGACATGTATCATTCACTGAATGCCTGCCTATGTTTCTCAGGCTTTGCAGAAGGAGTTGGAGGTGGCACCCAAGTGCAAGACTAGAATCTAGAGGCATGGGGTCTAAGGTTTTTTACTTCATAAGCATTCAACAAAATTACAAAACTCAGTATTATTTTTCAAAACTCCCTTAAACTTATAGCTCAAATTCTTTTAACTCTTCCATTTAACACATTCACGTAACTTTCAGGGTATGTTTCCTAAGCACTGAACAAATACAAACTGAATGCAGTGACCCATCTTTCTAAGCACTGCTGTGGCTTTCTTTTGATCACTATTACCCAGCTGTCACCAAAGAGCTTTCTCTTACTGCCTATAATACTCAGGTGGCTTGGCAAATATAGACAGTTGAATTTTAAGAGCATATTGATTACTGAACATTTCACTTATTAAAAACTACACTTCTCTTACATAAAGAGGAACAGACTTCTTTTATATAGCAACACCTATGCCCTGATAAGTCCTCTCAATGATTCAAAACTGAACTTGCAAAGATATCTGCCTACATTTTTAGAAACTTGCTACATTTGTAGTTTATGACTTCCATCTAGCCTTGGCATATGCAGGCACACAGAATACCAGAAGTTTAGCCAAATACATATGGATTCTCCATTGAGACACAAGAACATTGCTGTAGTTGCAAAAGACCACTTAAGATGATCTAATTACACACAGAAAACTAATATCGATTTAACTGCAAACATAAAGGAACAGCGAGACACACTAAGATAAGACAAAAGAATGAATATAGGCATCATTGAAAAATATTCTTAAAAGTTGAGTGTATTAGGCCATAGAACAGCTTGACAGGGTAGATGGCAGAAACCCACTAGCTTTTGACTGTTGTAACAGGAGAAAGCAGACTAGAAAATACACTGTGGAGACTCACTGTATATGGGCAGAAAGATTGGTCTTTTCCACTTCTGAATTACATGATTGATTAGCCCTGAGCTTTGTTTAATCTTTTTCAAAGCCTCAGAGTAGTAAACCAGAGAAACAGTTTTTATCTAACAGCAAATATTTTTAATTCAATTCCAAAGATCTTCATAAATATTCACTTTCTCACAAATCAAAACTGTTCTGTTTGTATCTAACCTAAAAAATTTGACTAAGCACAACATTTTGTAAGACAAATATATCCAAATAGAAGCATATTATAAGACAAATATGTTATAACCAAACAGAGAGGAGCAGAAGATGCTCAGATGCAGGAGTGGCCTTTAGGACTTTAACCTCTATCACAGAAAGCAAGGGAAACAGAAGGATCCTCTAGCACTGTCTCCCAAGTCATGGTGTGCCATAAGTTGAAGAGAAGTCTTACAGGGTTCTGTTTAGTGCAAAAAACAAAAGAAAACAAAACCACCTGAAAGCCCAAACCCATGGGAAAACACTTCTAATACACATGCAGTTTACACTTACATGCTACACTGATGCCACAGTACATATATAAATAGAATGTAATTACTGTATCAGCATTATAATACTAATACACAGATTGCACACTTGTGAAGTATCATGAACAGAGTGTTTATGAGTAGGCTACACATCAGTACATAACAATGCTAACTTTATTAGCTGTTGAACAAAGCATAGATATGCACACCAACGTATTTTCCTTTTATGAAAGGAATGGATCAATAAAATGAGCCAGTTTGAGATGGTACTTATTACAAGAACTGGGAAGCATGTCTGAATCAGTGCAAGAAGCTGCTGCCATTACTTGTACCCAAAAGTGATTTTGTTTGACCTTTCACAGTGTTTGAACATACTTGCGTGAGACTGAGAAAAAAAGATGTAGTTTTCTTTCATTTCCTTGTCCTATGATCCAATCTTTGTTTTTGTATTAACGTGCCACCTGAAGCTTTGAGTTCAGCTTGTTACCAGCTATCACAATCCAGAATGCTTTTTCTTCTAGATCATCTTCTCATCAAGTATTTAAAATCTTAGTATCATATGATTTAGCAGTTCCTTTCAGTAAAGTGTATGTATTTTTTTCCCTCAATTTATCAATATAATGTGAATTCTATTCCTATGCTTTAAAATGCACACAGATCTTCCCTTCTGCACGTAGCTCTAGCTAACAGCTACAAACTAAATATTTCCTATTTCTTCATTCAAGGCATCAGTGAAGACAACTATCCTATTACTATAGGTAGGCTTGTTGACACTATGTTTGTTGATGTCATGTTGATTTCTTCCAGATGTTTATGAGCAACGTATTTTTTTTCCAAGTTGGCTGACTGGTCTATTAGTTGGGTCAATGAGGTTTAAAGAGAAGAATGGCTGAGAAAATAGTATTCATAGACACCTTCTTCAGGAAAACAATTAAATGCCTAAATGAGAATTTCTGATAAGGAAAGACCGCCAGAGGAGCCCCCTGACTCCACTAGGAACCTGGAATTATCTCTAACCACCATTTGAGGCCTAGAGTCTTAACTTAGTCACTCAGCTTATAGGTTGAATTGAGCACAGCTGTACACCTGCTACTGTGCTAGGAATCTTACCAGTTCTCCAACAGTTTTCATAGATGTTGTCAGCTATGTTTGCTGCCTGACTAATTCTCAATTACTCTTGGATAAATATCATTAGTTGTTAAAACAAAATAAAAGAATCCCCACACTGCAACTCTACTGAGGTAGGTTTTCATTCCTTTGTTTTTCATATAGATGGCTGAGTTTCTCAAACTGCAGCATAAATGTTAATAGTAAGAAATCTCATGTCTATTAATACTTCCAGTGAAAACTAAGCAGCTACAAGTTAATAAATTATTCTAAGAATGTGAAGGCATCTATTGCTCTCTTACCTGCTAACTAAGCAATGAACAAGCCCTCTTTGCTCATTCTTCTTTTTTTCAGTCCTTCATCTCTTATAGTTGGATTCCACTTCCTGCCCAAGTCTTTCAAAGTCTATCTGCATTTGTCCAGACCATTCTTTTGTGATCATCCATAAAAAATTGACCAGTTTCAGTTTTAGACAACATCCCTCAAGTTTTAGGTCACTAAAGAGCTCATGTTTAGTTAAATCAGACTTGTGTTAAACTTTATTTGCACTAGTAAAGCCAGTGACTATTTCACTAAAGAACTGTCTACTGCCTTCATATCACTTTGCCATGCACTTGCTTCCTACAGAAAGCTACCTACCAATTTTCCATGTTTAATGAAGTACACTTTCTTGAACTCTACCATCTTTAATCATAGGATGCATTACATCTGAAAGCTGCACAAACTGTCAAACTATCTGACAGAGAGAAAGACAGTGGGGAAAATAGTCAAAAAACTGAAAACTAGCCAACTGGTACCCATGGAAATGCTAGAGACTGGCAAAAAAGGCCAAGCAACTGGAAGCATAGAACCAGAGAATTATCAAGGTTGGAAGAGACTTTTAAGAGAAGTGGCTTGAAAGTCACATAAGAAATAGTGACAATATAAAAAAAAATACAAAACTATTAGAAAGCCTCCAAAGGAAAGCTCTGAAGATAATGAAGGGCCTAGAGGGGAAGCCATACAAGGAGCAGCTGAGGTCACTTGGCTTGTTCAGCCTGGAGAAGAGGAAACTGAGGGGAGACCTCATTGCAGTTACAACTTCCTCATGAGGGGAAGAGGAGGGGCAGACACTGATTTCTGCTCTGTGGTGACCAGTGACAGGACCCAGGCCTGAAGTTGTTTCAGGGGAGGTTTACATTGGATATTATGAAAAGGTTAGGGAAGTGGTCACAGCACTAAGTCTGACAGAGTTCAAGAAGCATTTGGATGATACTCTCAGGCACATGGTATGACTCTTGAGGTGTCCTGTGCAGACCAGGAGTTGATGAGTCCCTTCCAACTCAGGGTTCTGTGAACGGCTATACATTGCATACAGCCCCAACAGTTTGGTCTTGGATTGCTGTAGTGGATTTTTGCACTTGTTGATTATATTATTTTATGCACATTAAGTTAATTCCACCCTAAGAAAGGTTCTGTTTGCTTGGCACTGTGCACAAGTGACTACCATTAGTGTCCATGACAGTTATGGGCCCTTGTTGAGAAGGAAACAAGCAGTATATAAATGCCTACTTTGAAGGAAAAAGGACGGAAGAAGCACAAATAACTCAGAAGTTCTTGGGAAGGTAACATATTTGGGAAAGTGCTCAGAATAGATTCTGCTTCTTCACTTGCAGCCATTTCATTTTCATATATTTCTGTTCCCAAACTACTGAAACTGAAAAATGTTCATTTTCATGGTTTATCATCTTTACTTCTATGATATTCAAACATTCTTGTGTTTTTAACCAGTGCTCTGGCAAACTTATTTCCTGATAGAACTGCATAAATAACAAGAAACTACTTTGCCTACTGCAGAATTTGTAATCACTAGTATTTGGGACACCCAATTTTCAAAGTAGTATCTATTCAATCACAGAATAAAACTGAAAGAGCTTAAATTTCACATCCCAGCTAGTCTCACAAACAGCACCTCCTAAATCAGTAAGAACTAAATTTACTTAAATTTGATTGAAACTTTTGAATAGCTAATGTGTTTGGGAAAATATTTACTAGTAATTCATCATGAGAAAATCTGTTATGAATTAGTATTTGGTATTTATTGCCCCTTAGCTGCAAATGAAATAGCTTGTTCATAATAATACATTGTAGTGTATGCCAGCTGCACACTAGATTATATGAGTACATCACTCTGCAAACTGTTGAAATGCCTTAAATAAAAGTTTGGCAAAAGTTTCCATTTACTAATGCTTTAAATGTTAAACAAATTGTAAGACTAGTAAATTTTAACAGCATACTATGGATAAGACAGGTAGGGAGAATATAGCAAAGCCTGGTAGGATATATTGCAAATAACTGAAACTAAATGCCTCCCACAATGGTTGCATGGGTAGTCCAGGATATAATAGATTTTTGCATCATTTTTATCAGTGGGAAGGTAGCCAGACCTGTTTATCAGTGGATGGAAGGCAGAGCCATGCCCTACCAGCTTCCAGGCCCCTCCATCTCTGTGTTTTAATTTAGGTTCCACTTACAGCAAGCTCTGCATCTGGCACACCCCGCCCCTGTGCCAGAAGGCTCAGGCAGAACCCCACATCAGAGCTCCACATGCTATTGTACTGTATTTAGATGATGTTATAAATATTTTTTTAGTATAAAGAGAAATTAAATTTCTATTTTGCTTATATTTCATAGGATTTCAGTTTTAAATAAATAATTATATATTGTGATGCTTTTGTTACTAGAAATAAACTTCAAAACTCAAAAGCATTAGTATGTCCAAATTTGCTGCAATATTCGCTTTCCAATAACTTTGGTTAGTTTCCTCTACGCAAAGCCCATTATGAAAAGAAAGAACAATGTTAAGTCTTTTTCACAAAATGGAAAGCCTTTTCTTTAAAGTCAGGATACTGTTAAGGTGTGTAAGGCTAGTCAGGTTACTTGTTTATAGTAGAAATTAAGTATTTGGAGATAATTACTTCTTTAAAGGAAGAAACACTAAGTTGGTGCAACAATTTTATGTGCCAGAAGGAAGTAAATCTTTAAAATCCTTGTTAAAGTGCAAATGCCACTGTGGACTACACAAACAGAAAACACAGATTTCTGGTAACCGGATTAAAGGCCAAGGCCACAGCTTTATTGAAATACAGTAACTCACACTACAGAATTATCTGACAGCCAGTAGTCCTTGCAGCAGTAAATAATGAGAGCCCAAGGCAAAACACCACATACTCTGGACCCCAAAGAAATGCAGTCCAGCCCAATAACAAACTCCTAAGTCTACCAATACCGATGAAACTTGTTTTGAGGTATGAAAGATGTGGTTCTATCTGCATATCGTAATAAAACCTTCCTTTGCAGTGACTCTTTTTCCCGTCTCCTTACTGCACATACAAAAAAAAAATTAGGTGAAAGGCACCTTTAACAAAAAGGGACAACCAGAAAAATCAAAAGAATTTGATTGTTTTCCACCAAATCTATTCAGAGTACTGAATTTGTAGCATCTTTTCAAAGGTATTTAAGAACCTCTGCCACATCAGATAAGGCATAAGTTACTTATTACTCAATTCAATTAATGTAAAAAGTGTGTGCATAATTTGGAACCACCTATAAGTTTATGCATGCATTAATATACCTTGCTGAAAAAAATAACGTTGCTGCTTGCTAATTTCTTACCTAATATACCTGTATCTCTTGAGCCAGCTTCACAAAATTACTTTAGTAGTATTATACAAGGTCAATATTACACTCATGTACTTCAAGGGTTATAGATCCCTTTTAATGTAAAAAATGAACTCATTGCTCACACCAAGTTTTTCCATTCCTAGCTCAGTATCTAAAATCAAGTCCATCAATGCTGTTTGTATCCTCCCCAAGAGTATTACTCTAGAAGGAAAGGGAGCTCGTCTAGCCTTTCTTCAAAAATATACCTCTTAGTCTGAAATTTTTATTAGTTTTGTAACTGAATACAAAGCAGAACAAAGCAAATTACAAAAAAAAAAGTAAAAAATTAGTGTTATGGCCTCAGGCAACACTGCTAGGAAGAGCTATCTTGCCTGTCATTCATATTAGCTTGAACAAGGTATTAGCAAAATTTTGCTATACATCATGGGTTTTATTTGCCCACATACAGATGAACCAAACAGCACTCTAGAACAAACATAACATGGGAAGAGCAAACTTTGATCTTTAAGGTCTCTTCTAACCCAAGCCCTCTATCCCTCTATGAACTATGAAATCCAAAAATAGCAAGAACAGTTACTAAACCCTGCTCAAAATCTGCAGGTATAGGATTGCTCCACCTCTGATTTAACAGGGATCTTTCCACAACCTTGTGACTTATAGGCTCCTACTACATACTATTGTCTACTAAAGTACATATGCAAATAAAAGGCTGGTCACTCTCAGTCACACACAGGTAACAGACCAATAATTCTTTTTCTGCAAAATAATGGTTCCTGTTGTTCTCAGGCACACAGAAAACTTGCATAGCTCCTGCTCTTTTTCAGGAAGATCTGCAACCTACTGTAATGTTATTAGCATTTGAGAAATAAATTACTCTAAGTTCTTCAAAAGTGGTCAGCTGTAATCAGTTGATATAACAGGGTCATAGGACCCAGAAGGAAAGCTCAGGAGAAAAAAAAGGTTTGCTGTTTTGAGTTAGAAAGTCTCCTTCTGAATAACCCTTGCACCAAGATCCAAAGGCTACGTGAGAAGTAACAGGTTGTATTAGATTTCAATTGTTTCTCTCTGCCAGGTAAGCACTATGTGTAAATCCATTTAGTCTTTGGAGTCCAAAACCTGTAAATGAATGCTGGCCAAAAAAGGTGATAGAACAAAGTTCCTCCTAATCAACTCAAAACATCCTGGAAGTGAGGCTTTGCTAATAAATTATGGTAATTAACTCTAGGGATTGGTCAGTGCTGGCGAACTACTGCTTGCTCTGAGCAATAGGAGGCATATAAAACATGGATGTTCATATGCCTAACTGTTCCTACAGGTCTTGGAGCAGCATCTCATCTCCCTAGAAACCTGAAGTTCTGAGGTAGCATCAATGACTAGACAGGTCCCTGGCACTCAAGTTCAACACAGGACCAATAGTCTCACTAGGATAGCATGAGAAACGTACTCATCAATTCCAACCATCTAACTAAAAAAAAAAAAGAGTAATTCAGTGTAAACATAACACTCATCTGAAGAGGTCCATGGTATTTATTTGACTGTAGCTAATTGCTGGAGGTCCTGAGGTAAAGAATGAGCACAGGCTCATCTTACAGCTGGGATCACCATCATCACTTGCCATGCAATGAGTTAAAGGAATATTATGGTCTAAATTGAGAGTTGGCAAATATACAGTACCACCTCAGCCCTATATCACCTTTAATAATCTTAGTATATAATTGTTTAATTTTCCTTGCCCAGTTTATACTTATACCAGGCAATACCAGAAACTGCCATCTAACCAATTTAAATGGACAATAATAAAGATATCTGAGAACAAGTTAAAAACCCCCCAAAACACACACACAAAAAACCCCAAAACCCAGAAAACAAAAAAAACAACACAAAATTCAGAAAACAGTAAAGCACTCCGCAGCCAATTAATGCTTGCCTCAGATTATGAGGAGAGCATAGTGTTTCCAGTGACCAGGCCACCTTATAAATACACTATAGTGACCCAAGAAGTTGGGTCTTTTGTGAAAGAAGAGTGATGCAGTAAGTCCTAGCATCACTTACAGCTCTGTGTGTACACACTAGAGAAGAAATACTACTGGAGATCCCAATGAGAACTGAAGGTGTACAGCACACCATGAAATCCAGCCTCTTTCATAAAGAGGAGGTGATTTTTCACTCTGAAGCTCCTCTTCCCTTTGCCACCCCTGTGGCAATGACTAAGGCAGTTCAAATCCTGCCCTTCTACTCAGGACCGAGCTCTAAAAGTAGCTCCAGCTTCAGATTTATGCATGGTTTTCCATTCCCTCCTGCTGGCTCATCAACTTTTAGCATGTACATAGCAAGTGGCTTTTTCACCACTGTGACCTGAAGGCATTGCTATCACTGGCAGACCTCATCTAAACTCTGTAGCATGTCTACAAACTATTCCATAAGCTGCTGCTGCCTTCTTCAGGCTCGCTGCTACAGGATCATAGAGGTTACTAGAGCCAGATTGGTCACTAGGATCAATTTTGCCTTCACAAAGATGCACACAGGAAGAAAAGAGATGGTGTGAAACCCAGGGCAGGTGTGTAGTCCCCACAGTCTTCGCACCAGCAGCACCTACAGGGTCATAGGAGTCAATTCCCATGCAGGTGGGGATTCTTGTTTCTGGCTAAGATGCTATGCCTTTAAAACAGACAGCACATTGAAAAATTTCTGTTCTAGTATTGTGCTGTTCCTAGTAAGAAGAATAGCCTTTCAATCTTTTTTTAACTGCTATGAAGCTTAAACAGAAGAAATCCAGCTTGGTTTTCTTTTAAACCAGAATAACCTGCCAAAATATTCAAGGGAAAGAGTTCATGATAGTGTTATATTCGTTTCTGAAAGCCTAAATTAGACAACTACCAGCAGATCCCTTCATGGAAACAGCAAACCCTTAAACTCTCTATTTGACTGTGCTTGCCTAAGGCATTAAGTTCAATCCACCATGTCGCACCTCAGTAACTCGACACAGAGTAGGAAATTCGTACAGTCAGCCTCCCCAAGGGATTTGTTAAGTTTCACATACATTTAGTTGTGCAGTTGGCCTGTTCAAATTGATAAACTTGTTGCTCAGTGCTTGCAGATTTTGTCACTAGGAAAAATAAGTATTGGAGTGGGGAAGAGAGGCTACTACGTTTCAGTAATAACTTTTTTTAAAATAATTACACATGCATTACTGCTTCTATCTCTTCTTGAGAGACATTTATTTTGCAAAACAGACAGGCAGATACTCTGGTGATGGGCACCAGTATAACACCCTAAAATTGATAGCCTAGATTTTTATAAATGATGAGAGCTGCACGCTGCCCTAAGGTTAGCAGAAGTGCGACGTGCTTAGTTTTATTTATGTTGTGTTTCTTTTCTTTTCTTTTCCAACAGTGAATACTGTTTAAATTACAGAAGAAACTTCCACCAGTCCTGATAATAGGGGTGGGGGATAAGCCTGGCTTGTAGCTCTGAGTAATATATACCCC
>JAOXXN010000065.1:37248946-37265732 GCA_026770055.1 Myrmophylax atrothorax | reverse complement strand
GCCAACATGAAGGAGAAATTAGGAAAGCAGTATGACTACACATTTACCACAATACAGCTCACAATAAAATCAAATGAGTTTCCTGATATTAGATGCTCGGTCCCATTCCTCACTGCACCCTGATGATGTAAAACCCTCCCAGGAGGAAAAACATGGAGAAAGAAGATTGTTTCCACAGAACCCTGCCCACTGTTAAAAGAGCATCTAAAAAGAAAAAAACTCCAAAACAGATATGAGAAAACTGATTTTATGTGTTTTAGCTTTGAAACTCACATCTTTTTTTTTCCTCAGGTATATTCTAGGTATCTCCTCTTATAACTGTGTAACAAATGCAACTTCATTATTCATTCAGATTATGGTAAAATGAAAACATACAGCAAAACTTTTTCTATCCAAAATAGTCTGTTGTACAGATATGAATTGATGCAGGGAGTCCACATACAGAACATTATATCTCCTTTCCCTGTTTTGCTGCTCATGCACTGTGATGCTTCTCGTGCTGTCAAGAGGTGAAAACGGGTGGTGTCTCATTTGGTGCAAGACATTGCATGGATTCATTGAATAGGTACACAGTGCAGAAGGGCTTACAAATGGAGCAATGAAAATCTCTTGAAGTGTGTAATAAAAATAATAAAATAATAACAATAAATTTCAAGGTATAAGTCTTCTTGGGTTTGAGCCTATAAGGTTTTCAGAGTCTCTTTAAAGATTTTGACTAAAATTAAAAAACACAAGCACAGGATGCTAAAGGATTTCAAGTAAAGATCATAATTAGATGAAAGGATTATTGTAGCAACCCTTATCATGCAATTCTCTCTCTCCTTCTCCTTCCTTCATCCTCCACAAGCTTTATAAAGCACACACACTCTTCACACAAATATTTACTATATAGAACTGGGCAAACCTAAACAGAAACTTGCTTATCTAAAAAAATATCTGTAATTTACTAGTTCCCTTCAGAGCTGCAGCTCGGCTGTTACTCAGGTTGATGGACACCTTGGCTCAGCTCTCTCCCAGTTCACCCGGGCTCCTACTCCAAGGGTGCTGCGTAAGACAAGTCCAGAATAGACAGCATACTCCCATGAGGGGATGCAAGCACCTCCCTACAGCCTACTGCTACAACAGCCCTGCTTGCTCCCCTTTGAGTCAATGCTACCACTTTGGGAATGTGTTCTCATTGTTCTGCTTAGAGCACAGACTCATACATTGTTTTAATTTCTTAAATAGAAATCTAAATTTAAGGAACTCATAACTAACACCTAAAACCTAGAAAACCTGCAGCATATAGCCCATACCCACATAGCACAGCTGCACTGCAAAAAAGTCTCACGGATGGCGGGGAGACTCCCAGCTTTCAGCCTTCCAGGCCATCAGTGAAGGATATGGCTGACATCTGCATTTGTGAAATTCCTGCCACCACACACTCTCAAGGCCAGGGTTTTGGCCAATATTTGGCCCTACGAATCCATCTAGGTTTTCAAAGCAATGCACCAGTCTTTTGATATGGAAGCATTTATATCTGATCATGTGAACCTAAATTGTCCTTCTCACCTGTGAACGGAAGTGCACCCTAAGCATCCTTTTCTCTGCAGTAAGAGATCTATTGATCTGCAAGGAGCAATTATTCATTAACACTATAAGCAGTAATAAAATTTAAAGTTTCATGATTCTAGACAGTGAGATCCCTAAATTTTAACTGATACAACTCTTAATTCAAAACAGCTTATAGTATCATTATGTTTATTATGTATACTTTGTTTGTTTAGAAGATATTTCCTTAAGTTTCACCCTTTTTCTTCTTTTTTTTTGGCTATTTTTAATACTTCTCTAGTTCTTTCTTTGACTATCCCTAGCATCAAAGAAAATTACACTATGCCAAAAAATATTATAAAGGCTACTGTCCAAGCAATAATAAAAAATAAGCACTTTTATAAATGCAGAAATTGTGATAAATTAGCTTTTTTATTAATAGTATATAAAAATAAATTGAGGTCAGACAAAATAAAAAGGAACAACTGACAATGAAAAAACAGACTTTTTGCACAAAGCAAATATATTTGCCATAGCTATCTCCTATCTACAGTAACGTGCTCACTTTTCTATATGAATGTACTTTTTACCTTCTGATTCCAAGCGTTTAAGTCTTTAACTGTGGCTACATGCATTCCAGCACACAACAATACAACAGTTTATTTTACTGTTCTGTTACGAAGAGCATAATCTTATTAAAGAAAACATTTCTATAAAATCCAATAAATCAATATTTCTTAAAAATAAAAGTTTGCAGAAACATGATTTGCTCTGTTTTCTCCCTTAACTGGCTTTCTGTTTAGCATTAATTTTAAGTGTACTGTTATTTCAGTCAACCAATACTTTTAAGCATGCTGAATAGTGTGGAACATTCCTTTATTCTGATGTCATGCAGAAAGCATTTTTCTCAGAAGACATCTTTTGTAGTTGTAACTAAAAGGCAAAGAAACTGGAGATCTCAAAGGGGGAGGGGAGGGAGAAAGGAAGGAGGGGAAGGCTTAAATTCTCAATCCTGTCACTTCCAAAACTGTGTTAAAACTACATATATTTTTGGCAGTGACCTCTTAAAATAGTCCCTTATAAGCCAGTACTCCTTTGCCACATTCAAGGTATTATACTTATTTTTTACAGGTTTTGACTAAAAATTCCATGCATTATTGTACTGTATCACAGGGAAGTTTGCTATAGTTTCATGAAAGACGTTTTCATTTCTGACTGGCATCTTCTCAATAGCAGGGGGCCCAGGCGCACCGCTCTCTTCCAGGCAAACCTTTCTGCGCTTAAACAGTACAGCATTCATAACTTGCTTTCAGCACCGCAGGGCAGCTACACAGAAAAGTTTCTGCAACTAAATAGGTTACATCACAGAGAAGTCCACCATTTGGTCAAGGTGTAAAACATAAAAACACCCCTCACTCCCTTCTGCACTTAACAAAAATGAAATATTATCTACCCCAAAGACATGCATTTCCACACCACAGCCTGGTATGTTGTATATTTTAATGTGTTTATTATGTATCATCACTCCCAACTAAACATACAAAATCTACTACAGAAGACAGGAAACATGAAAAGGGCTCAACAGAATAAATACATGTGCTGGCAGTAACTTTTGTTTCTGCAAATACTCTGAGTTCTCACTGTATGACACCATACTTTGTGCTAAGTGGGACTCTACTACCTCGGCTATCTCACAGGTGTAGACATAAAGGGAAGGCATAATAAGGTAAACTTGCTTGAAAGCATCATCAGTATGATTCAGGAACAAGAACCACTCTCGCAAGAAGCAAAGCTTGGGTGATCCCAAGATCACTGATGAAATTAAAATTAATTAAGCTTTTATATCATCATATGCTAGTTTATTGGAGCATTCCATCAAGATATAGTTGGAGAAGAAAAAGAAAGCATTTTGCAAGTACTTTAAAAATGCTGTTTGTTTTAAAGATGATTATATACTCAGAATCATAGAATCAACGCATCATAGAATATCCTAAGTAGCAAGGGACCTAAAAGGATCATCAAAGTCCAGTTCCTGGCCCTCCACTTCATCACCCCAAGGATCACACAATGTGCCTGAGAATGTTGTCCAAAGTGCTTCTTGAACTCTGGAAGATTTGGTGCTGTAACCACTTCCCTAGGGAGTCTGTTCCAATGTCGAACCACCTTCTGGATGAAGAACCCTTTCCTAATATCTAATTAGAATGTTAGAGCCAGCCTGACCAAAGGCATCATTGCATCAGGGAAAGTGTCACATGTTATCAGTATAGAAGTATATACTACCTATGCACAGATATATGTACATAGCCAGTTTGAACTGTGAAGTGTCACCTGTTGCAATCTCAAATAGAAACACACAACGTATGTAAATTTCTGTGTTCTGTAAATATAGAAATAGAGACACTTTAGGTTCTGTGTGCAATTGGATGTTATTATTGGACTAAGATGTTGGTAATTTGTCTATACATAGCATAATACACAGAGGATAAAGATGTTACCTTATAACTCATAAGAAACACAGCCCTCTTTTTTTCCTGCATACCTACCAATAAATACTCTGGCTGCAACATATTCTGTCAAAAACAAATCATGTTTCAAACTGAAAAATGCCACATAGTTGTCAAAAAACTGCAGTGTTAATGCAGGAAAAGCCTGGTTTCTATTCTCTTTCCTGTAGAAATATCTCTCAAACACATTCTGCCAGAGGTAGGACTTGGTACAGCCTTGGTTTTGCATGTGAACTTTGATCCAAGTCTTTTTCTGTGGAAAGGGAAACCTGCTTCCAACAGAATTTTTAGGGTTATTAGGGACCTCTGGAGATCATCTAATCCAATGCCCCTGCCAAGGCAGAATCACCTAGAGCAGGTAACACAGGAACTTGTCCAAGTGCATCAGAGAGGGAGACTCCACAACCTCCCTGGGCAGCCTGTTCCAGTGCTCTGCCACCCTCAATGTAAAGAAGTTCTTCTTCATGTTGAGATGGAAGTTGTGTTTTAGCTTATGGCCACTTTTCCTTCTCCTACTGCTCAGCACCACTGGAAAAAATCTGGCACCATCTCCTTGGCACCCGCCTTTGAGATATTTATATGCATTAATGAGATCCCATCTCTGCCTTCTGTTCCTCAGACTGAACAGGCCCACCCACCGCAGTCTTCCCTGACAAGAGCATGGCCCTCCACTGAATCCTCCCCAGCAGCTCCTTGTCTTTCTTTTACTGAGGAGCCCAGAACTGGGCATACTACTCCAGATGCAGACTCACTGGAGCCAAATACAGGGGGAGAATCACCTCCCTCAACCTACAGGCCACACTCTTTCTGATGTATCCCAGGATAACAATATCTATTACTTTAATACACTCATCCAATGTACTAATGACAGGAAGAGATGTGACTGTTAATATCACTTAAAAGGAAAAATATTTTAATATTTCTTTAAACATGATATCATCATATTACAATTGCTGGGAATAATCATAAATGCTCTAATATGAAAAAGTGGTTTTCTACTTTGTCTTTTACAGAGTCATCACAGTTACAGGAGAGTACACTAGGTTCTGTTGTGGCTTGTGCAGCAGCAGAATTGGTAGCTAAGTTCCAACTGTAGCATCCTCACTGTCGGTGATCCATGAACCAGAAAGAATATAGGTAGACTGAAATTCCAGGTTGAGCCTCGTGGCACTGGCAGACAAGAAAAACACTTTTTCACTTACTCCTACCCCTCTTTGATTCTACAAAATAAATTAAATTATCCCAGAAAAGACAATCAGATGCTTTATGATAACATATTTTTTAAGAGAAGCCTTTGCTTTAAAAATCAACAACAGCATGCACTGAATGCAGACTGTTAGCCTGTTGTCCATCACAAGTACTGTGTCATGTGCTTATCGAAGAGCATTAAAGTATAAAAGGAAAAAAAAAAGCAGCACTGTTTTTGAGGGAAATCATGTTAAAAAAACTTCAGAGAAGCAGTCCAAAGTCAAGGGTTTTAAATGTGAAAGTAATGTAAGATTCTCAGCTGCAGGCAGGGTTGCTGAACAGATGAAGGCTAAACAGGGTAGTGTTTCTGCACGCTTCTCATCAACTGCTTTTGAGTTGCTGTAGAGGAAAAAAAACCTAAATGAAGTAGTGCAAACAGAAAAATAGACTGTTTTGTCTTTTAGCCAATCAGCCTTCTTAAAATTATTTAAGATTTCAAATTAAAATACAGTGTGTAATACAGACATTTGATACTAGAAGGGAGTACACAGTACCATGAAAGTTAAGCAATAATATTGTGTACATATATGTTTTGGGAAGATATACTACATAAAATTTTAAGTGTTGCAACTCACTAGAATGAACTAGAACTATAAGCAAAAGACAGCAGGTGTGTAAAGGTGAGAAAGACTACTAGACAAATATAGACATGTAACTATGAAAAACACTGCAGAGCAGCTTTCATGCACACTGGAAAGACAATGCTGAAAAGGAAGTTTACCTCCCACACCCTTAACAAATAACAAGCAAACAAAAAAAAGGGCGAATGCATAAATTACTGTGTATTTTTGTTTCATGAGGTATCTGGCATAAGCCCAAAAATAACAATAATAACAGTTGGTCCCAAGCCTCAATGCTATGTAGCCACTTAAATGACAACACTAACACTTGACAGTGCAAGTTCTTCTTTATTTTTTTTCTGCCACTACTCACTCAAGTTTATAATTTTTCATATTTATAACATATCCACCAGAAGCAGAAATTCAATGTTGTTCACAATATTTTGAAAGAGATGCACCTTCACAAATGATAGGAACCTTGGGGCATTTCAAATTGAATGCATTTTTAAAATCACTTTAAATTTCAAGTATGGACTGTAGCTAGGCCTGCTTGCCTAAAGGTAATGCTCTGTATTTCCATGCCATCTGGGTTAATTTTCCAGCCTCTCTATAGCTTCCCAAGCTGGCACAACCTGGGGTGAGACTAGTACCTCTTGTTATCATGCAAACACCACTTCAGCCGATTAAGGAGCAGCACTGCAGCTCTAAAGAGAATCTCATCCTCCTCACCAAGACGGCTGTGTCTTTGAGCACAGAGAAAGGTTAAAAACAGGGTTGAAATGGAGTATATCCTGAGGGCTCCATCAGGGACATGAAAGACAACTCCAGAAAGTATGTTATATGACAACAAAGACATCAAATAATTTTAGCGGAATAGCTGCCTTCTACCTCTATGTTTCCTGGGCACTTCCATATACATACCATACCTTTTTCCCCTTCAATCACAAGATTTTTGTGTATTGTTCCTACATGCTATGAAACAGCTGCTACATTTCAATCTAGATAGCTAAATTACAATGGTGGATTAAGTTATTCACACATAATGAATCAATTACCAGGACCTTCTGTACTCAGTGAAAAACAGAAACTACTCGTAAGAGGGCCTGTGTAGAAAGCAAGCAGCTGGGTTCAAGTGTTGCTACTTAGTCCTGAAACTTCACATGATCTTGTGCGCTCAGCCCTGGTAGGATGTTCAAAATTTAATTTACATTGAGGAATGAAGGGGTTTGTTTCACTATGCCCAGATACTAGCTAAATATTCATGTTATTCTTGTTAAAATGATATATGATCTCTATAGGTAAATGTGTAGTATTTATAAAGCGACTCAAAGATAGTCCAGACACAGGAAAAAACTTCATAGAGCTCTTTCCTACTTTCTGAAGAGAAAGAAAGAAATCCTAAATTTGACTGCTTCTTGTAAAGCATTTAGGAATCCTTTAGAAAGAAAGGTATCATCACACTACATGCTATTGTAAAGGCAATGTTGTTACACTTAGGCTCACGGTACAAGCTTTGTATCTGATGACTTTAAAGCTTCATAGTGTGACTACTTGGCTTGAAATCTGATTTTCTCCATTAATGCAGTTATATACAAAAGAAAAATGTCTTACAGATTAAGGTAAGCAGCTGCATAGTGATAATGGGAGTAAAACCATCATCTGTGGTTTTGTGCAAATCAGTATTAGTTCAAGACTGGATGTTGATAAATAAATGTCTGAAAGGTGACATACTCGCTGGAATATAGAAAAAGCCAAAAAGGACAGTGCTAAAGTGCCTAAAAATTTGAAAGATATATACTGCTGAAAATTAAATTGAAATACATTTTCTAAATACCTTCCGCTACATAAGTGGCCTGTATCTTCTTTCAAGACAGAGTATCAGTTTATTTCAAATTTAGAGATATTGGCCTTGATTCAAATTCATGGCAGTTATAGAAACCAATGTTCCATGGCTTGATTCAGGTGGCAAGCATTAAATCTTTTTCCTGCTGTCATGCAACAACAACTTTAATACAAATTAGCACTGCCAAACTCAGTTTCCTGAGCTCAGAAGTCCTTGATGCTACTCTCTGAATTTTATTCATCCTTTCACATGAATTTTGCTTTGCTGAAATTGTTGTAGCTGACAAGAAACAAAAAAATACAATTTAACGACACTGGATTCAGTATTATTATTCCAGACATTATATAAAATTTAACATGCAGCTCTTCATTATTTTTTTAGCTGAGGTAAAGCTCAATCAAATCCATACGTTTGTCAGGGGGTTTTTTTACCATGTAAATTTGGTTTCTGTGAATCATATCTTCCCTTCAGACCAATTGTTTATGCCGAACCCAAGCTCTTCAGTCAACAATAACTCACATTTTTCAAGCTACCGCTTCAACTTTTACAATGGCCTTCTTGAAGTTCAAGAGAAAACCATCCAAGCTTCAGAAAATACGAAGAAACAAACCAAAATAGTTTTTTCAGTTTTTCTACTCACTGGGAATATACAATTAACTAAACTTGACACTCCAGACAACTGAGAATGAGATCCAGAGGGTATATCTGAGTCACAGAAAGCATATTTCCACTTAAGAAAGAACCCTCTGTTTCTCCAATCAGCCACTCCAGATTGATGGGCCCTTAATTGCAGAGTTCCACAAAAAAGGGTGAGAAATGCCAAGGAGTACCTAAGCCTTCTCAGTTTCCATGGCCATGCTCAAAAACCCCTGGCAAAAATTTGCATTTCAAGGAACGCCCAGTTCCAATTCCTTGTGACTCCCATAGAAGTAAACCAAAATCCAAAACCACTTCCTAGCAAAATTTCTGCCAAACCAGCCAACTCCCTGTAACTTTAAAATGAAGAACTCATTCTATCTGAATTTAGACCTCAACTTAGAGCCAGTCATTCATAACTTTGTTTTCCATTTTTATCCTTCCTTTACCAATAATTTATAATCCAGCAATGCTCTAGGCTTTAGTGTGCTGCCAATAAAAAGGCATATAATGGTTAGCCCTGGTCAGGGAAGAAAAACAAACTAAAATAACATCCCTTTTCCGCCCCAAAATCCTGCAATGATGAGGATAACCTTGTTAGTTTTATGACTAACAGGATTTTCACTTAACATCTAAATTTAACCTTCGTTATTTTTTAATAACTGCAGCCTTGCTATTTTCTAAGTGATTAACTTTTAGAATTTTTTGTAGTTTCTTAATAGTAAAGGAAACAATCAATCAGTTTTTCAGTTACTTCTTTATCCACCTATCTGTAAATACCCTTGGCCAAGTGCCTTACAATTGTGCATAAAGAAAGAAACACTGAAGTCAGCAGAGGATGACGTCACTGAGACTCTGAAGGCATGACATACATGTGTTTTGGCTGGCCCTTCCTGCTCCTTGTCCTCCTAGGGAATGCTAGTGTATAGCCTAAGAAAAGGAGAAACTATAGTTATGATTCTCCTTATAAATAAGTTTAAATGATTCTCTAATGTAAATAGGACTAGCAGCTTTCTGACTTACTATTCATAAGCAAAGAGATCAAAAATAGTGATGAACATGTTCCAGTTAATATAAGCAAAATTCACCTTATGAAAGCACTTGAATTAAAAGTGTCTGTGCAAGGGAGTGGGGGGTGGGCTGGGGTGTGAGTCTTTTGCAACTACCAAATTCTATACCACTATCAAATTATGTTTCAATAACTCATGTTAACAATGAAAGAGGCCTACCCAGGATTTTTAGCTATTTCACAAACACTGCTAAAGTAAAGAGAATTTTGTGGAAACTCTGCTCCTACCCATAGGCCATACAGGTAGAAAATAAACTTTTCAAAGTGCACCATAGGTGTTTACAAAAAATAACAGGAAAAGTAAGGAAAGCAACGGCTAAAAGTTCAACGCATCCTGTGCGTTGATAAAATTCTCCCTATATCTGACTACATTTATCAGTTGTCAGGAACTGAAGTACCATGTCTTTAAGGTTCACATATGTGAATGTATATAACAGACTTCCAGTAACTACTTACAATTAGGAATTACAGAAATGGCAGTGTTACCTAGTTTTCATTGAAACCTAAGAACAGTGTTATTGATTTCATCTGCAATAGTCTCCAAATGATGAAAAAAATGCAGATGTTCAATATATAAATGGCCAGCTTGTAAGAGAAACTGAGAATCTTACTGGCACTGTCTTATTTTGGTACCAGTAGCAAGACATTACATAAAATTTTGGCTCTAGTACCTATAATAAGTGAATGTTTTTGCATCTAAGGCATAAATACATGTATACAAGTGGAGAGAAAATAATAAGGAAAGCAGAAGAGGAAAGTTGGAATGAATTCTGATGGGATTTCCTACATGCACTGCACATACTCAGCTGGTTACTCAGCTTGTGTAAACTGACAACAGAGCACTAGAGCCAATGGAGCCACACTGCTTAACACCAACTGATAATGTGGCTCTATATACTGATGTCAAGACAAAAATAAGCACAAGCTTTCCCACCAAAGACATTAAAATATAAAGGTGACCCTAATGAATACAACGGTGTTTGGGGAATTCCTGCATCTTTTGTGCAAATCAAAAGAAATGATGAAGGGACAGAGAGGGTTATAGCAGAGCAATAATGCCTCATGTAAACTCACATAACCTCACTGCTAAGAGAGTCATAATGAGACTCTTCTCTAGCTGTGTGCATAGTGCCCATGGCAATGTGTGCCTTTGCATTCCACGGGAATAGGGAAAAACTTACTGACAGGGGACTGTGAGCCCAAGATACAGCACTGTAAGACGTATTTACACCTGTGAAGTGAGGTGGAGACCCTTTGAGAAATTCACAAAAATTAATGGTGATCTTATGGGATGGGCCTAACATGAGTAACTAGAGATCAATGGGATACATAAGGATTAGAACAATTCAACTTTCTCTATGAAAAATAAAAACTTGTTTTTTAAATAAACCTCTACACTGAATGTGAGTTAATAACTTAAAACATTTTCCAAAATCTATCAAAGGTCATGTGACTTCTGAAGATGATGTGCAACACGCAACCTGGAGGGACTATGTTTTGGAAATTCCTACAAAAATACTTGCTAGCTTATCTGATATTCCACTTCTTTACAGTTTTTCTTGTGCTTATGATATGAAAAGCATCTTGGGGTCCTAACCTTCAGAAATGACTCTCGATTTCTGAGAAGTGATGACTCATTTCACAGACACTATCTAGTAAGCGCAGTGACTGCTCTGATAATTTATCAGACAAAAATCAAAGTAAAATGTCTTGATTTTATTGTTCTTTGAGCCTAGTTAATAATATTAGACATTCAAACTACAACTCAGGACAGTTTTAAATGAAGTTAGACTAAGAAAAGAATTCAAAATCACTTGAAATCAGTGAGAGTCTTTCCACTGATTGACTTTAGTGAGCTTTGAAACAGGGCTGAATTGGTCAGCAATGATGTTCCAAAGCACATTACAAAGTAAAATTCAATTAGGAATGTAGAAACATGTAATTATTTTACCCCTATCATGACAGAAGAAAAGCTACCTCTTCTGCAATCTTTGCTATACCTTCACAAAGCTATACCGACTTAATACTACGCTGCCTGTCGGGGATTCTTTCTCCCTTTTTTTGGACACATTGATCTGAAATATTTAAAGAAATTATGGCATGGCCTGAACACCATAGGGGAATGTCCTCCCTGACAAATGCCAGGTGCCTCTGCCAACAGAGCGATTCCCTGACCCTAGGAGCTGGCAGAACAGAATGTCTCAATTGGCTTCAAGGATGGCCAGCTTTCTGAAGGGAAGCATTTAGTAGCTCATCTTGCCACAAGCAGAATTAAACTTGTGCTGTGCACTTAATAGAAAGAAAAGGCTAGATGGTAATGCAAAAAATCTAAAATAAAGCCTTCTTCTTGCTTGCTTCTGAATGGTGGGGATAGAACAGATCACCATTACAAGACAAACAGAGGTCTATGAATGCTTTAAATTAAAAAAATATTTAACACAAAGTTATATCCCAGGGTTAGTTTTTCCTATATCTTGTAGCACTGTATTCATTTCATATTTTATCTAGTTTTTCTTATTTAAATTTTAAATAAATTTTAAATGGATGGTCTGTTCTTTGGACAACTTGATGTTCTGGCACACTGTTACTACTGAGCACTCATTCAGCATCTGCTTTGTTTATACTAGCAAGTAAAATTGAAAGTAATACATTATCCAGCCTTAAGGGCTTGCTTCTCTTTCTCCTTTCAATTAATCTTGTCTCCAAGGAGTCTTGCATTAAAATAAAATAAAATATCAATACTATTCTTTTTTAATTTCTGTGTGTTTAATTATAAGAAGCAATTAATCAATTTTTTTCAATTTCACTTCTTCTTGGGGGCATCTCACTGGTAAACTGAAAATCAACACCAGTGTATTAATCAAATAATCAAAAAACTTTGAAGCAAAAAAAGTCTTCAACCCATCAAGACTCTAACCTAAAGCTAAGCAAATCCCATCTTTTACATGAATTATTGGTAGAACTCATTTATTTTCCCTCAAAAACATTTTCAGAGTATATATTAAAGTTCAATAGCAGAGGACCGATTTCTGTTTTCAATTACACTCTGTGACTTCATTAACACCAGTGGAATTGTTTGGATATAACTAATGGCAAAAAATTACTCACAGTTTACACCTTTTTTTTCTGAGTACTTTCTATTAGAGACAAGAGAGCTCATGACTAATCCACACTGATATTCCCAGTACGATCCTAAAGCCTGGAAAATGCAAATTTCAATCATTTTGACATTGTTGTTACTATTGAATCCACTTTAAATGGAAAAACACTAGATACTGCTCCTCTCTTCAACATTTTAATATCAGTGGATCAAATCAAATCACTCTGGATAGGCTTGGATTTTGATCTATGTACAAGATTAGTTAAAAGTCACCCAGATTTTCATTCAAACCCCTTGGTTTCTAAGAATACTCAATATGTGACAAATTAGCCTTCCTACTCCCAATTATTTTTGTGAATATATATAAACTCCTTCTCTGACAATGTGACTATTTGACCTCATTGACATTAGAACTGATCACCACTGTACAATTAGGTACAGATACTGATTTTTTTAGGTACTGTTATAGATAAAAAATTCAAGTATTCTAGGAGTTAATTTCAATTTCTAGGATAATTCTTACGATATTAACCTCTTCTTTTTTTGTTTAATCTATTTAATTATTTCCACTCTTTTAATCAGTTCAGATAAATTAACTGATTTAACTGCAACTATCTATTTTTGCACAGGTAAAATGCTGTCCATCAACAGAAATCCTGAAGTTTCTTCTTTTAATCTGTAAACTAGTATTTTCCACTGAAAGCTTTCAAAAGCTTTAGGGTATTTCTACTGCACAGATAAGTTCTCAAAACACATATAGGGCTGACTTATATTCATTTACCTAAATAAAACATATCTGCCAAATTGTTTTACATCATAGAATAGTAAATTCATCACTAGAGCAGTAATGAACACCCTTCCAATAAGAGAAGTGTAAACACTGACAACTTCATTACAGCACATTCTGCCACAAACCACTTGCCCATTCACAGAGACATCCCCTTGAAGAGCAGCTTTGTGCTTCCTCGATAGGGAATTATTTGTGATGGACTTACTACTGCTACTGCTACTACTATTACTACTTTTCTTTTCCATTATTAATAGCTGGATCTCTTCCACAAGTACAGTCTTTACACATGTATATTTTGTATGTATAATATACATATTTATACACCTTAACTTATTTAGTCTTAACCAGAAAACCTGAATATGTAAAAACATGTATTGCAGCGGCACATTATTTGAGGAACTAAAATCTTCACAATAACCCCAAAGCAACTGACAGGATTTGTTTATACATTATAGCCATAGTTTTGAAAATGTAGAATTTAAGTCTGTTTCATAAATTTCATCACCTTTAGTTTGTAAAAATGCAGCCAGTCAATTATTTTTAATAAATGCTCTTTGAACAAGAGTGATAATTATATCTTTTTATCATTACATTTTTAGCTCAGTTCTCCACAAGTGGAATTACCCTATGAAAAGTTAACTCTGTATTATTTTAATTGTTTTACTCTCTCTATGGACAACTAATGATCCATAGCTCAATAAGAACTCAGATAAACAAACTCAATTAACACCTTACTGTGTCAGCAAAGCATGGGATCACACTGTCTTAAAAAAAAAAATGATGTGGAGAAGTGTACAGTGACAATTACTTTTTTACTGAGTCACACCATAGAGGTAAAAGAACAATTCTAAGCATCCACAATTCATTAGAATTTTAAAGCTGCTGTCCCTATGCAAAAATGAGATTTTCTCTTGATTAAATATTCAAATTTCATCTCTTGGAATCCATTACTTTATGCTAACAAGGAGTTTGCTAGAAGTTTTTAAACACTCTGTGGGGCAATAAATTTCAAGTTTGACGTAATTTTAAACACTGTGAAAAACCATGTCTGTCAAAATGTGATCTTGAAACAATTTCATTAAGAGAGGTATATCTCAGGTATTATTACAAGGCAAACTATTCAATTCTTATTAGCACTTCATTAAGCAGTTTGTGTGGTGCTATTTTAATGATGAATTTACTGTTTCTTGCACGAAGTTTTCAGCAGCTTGATAGCTTCCAAATATTTTAAATACTGTAAAGAAGTTTCACAGTTCTCTAAGTCCATTCCAAGATTTTTAAAGCACCCATTCTATCGGGCCTCAGTTTAACAAGCCATCACTAGTACTCAACTAAGGAAATCAATTAAAAATACCTGTTCAGAGTTGTATCTACAGAAGTGAAACTGCATGATCATTTTAGTTCAGTCTGTTGTGAAATAATGCTACAAATGAAATAAAACCAGCAGAATGCTGCATATCCCCTGCACAACGCACTTCCATTACAAACAGGAAACTGGGACTGTGATGTCCACCTGGAAGAGAGTTCAGGCTTCCCCCTCCTATTTAAAAGTCATGGAAAACATGGAAAGCATGAAATCATAAAAAGCAAGAAAGTATACCAATTTTCTTTTCTTTTTAAAGGTGCTTATTACAGATTTTGAGTATAATATTTCACCTTCCAAAGTGAAAAGTATGATCCCTAAAGCCCCAGCTGCTGGACACCAGTGCGTGTTTGAGGCCTGGTCTCCTGTTTGTACACTGTCCCATTGCCTGTCCTCAAGTAGTGCCTGGTCAGCCACCCCCACCACCTTCCATCTGACTGCTTTGACAGAGAAACAGGCAGCATTTTACAAATCCTGCTTTCCATTTTTCTACAAATTAATACTTTTGTGATAAAGTGTAGCGAGCCTGATCTGGCCTCCTGCCTTCACCTTCCCCAGAAGGGTTTAGAGTATGCAGTATTTGGATAGCAGTCAAGTTCATCAAATCATTCAGTGGACCTACGACCTTACCCTTCCTTGTGTCTGGGATTCCTTAAAACAGGGAGAGTCCCATCTTCTCACATAAAGAGATGGGCACACAGCCTCTGAGTTTGGACCTCTAGCACAGGTATGTTCTCACTCAGGGTCAGATACACCTTTGTCATGATACATTGGATTATTTTGGCTCATGGAATCAAGAGAAGCAAGAAGTGTCCAGACCATATACAGCCTCCAAATGATTCCACCCGGAGGTGCAGAAGAATTCCAGACAACGTGCTGCCGCCACTGACTAACATTCCTTTCTTCCCTCCTACAGATCAAAAGATCCTTTCTACCCTCAATCTTGCCATCAGGTTGCAGGAATAAATTTTCAGTATTTCTGATCTGGGCCTTCTAGAAAAAGCTGTGCTTTGTACAGCTATGTAAGACTCCACAATCCTTTTACTTTGAAAAAGGTAACTCTTCACCTAAGGGATTCCATTTAGGATCCTCTGCTGCACAAATGAAGCCCAGTCCCTTAGTAAACACTGTCTCTTCAGAAGACATTTCCTTATTTACTAAGGTCAGCTTTCTCTGAGAATTTCTTTCTTTCTTTTTAGCCCTCTGCCCTCCCACACACAAGCACAGTGCTTCAACTTTAAGGATAGAAACAAGCACCAGATATGCAAGCTTTTTAACATGTTTTATGCTAAACAGTGAAATCTTATGACTGCAGAGTAAAACAGCACCTAATTATATGAGTAGTGGTCTTTCATGTTCTGCAGCCAGTGTAATCCTTTATGATTCACTTCAAGAACAAAGTGCTCTTATAAATAATGTTCGAGACCGTGTGCTGCCCATTTGAGCAGAAAGCATTTCTCCACCAGCTTGCTGCTCCCAGCGAACAAGGATTTCTTTTCCTGTAATAATTCTGTTTCCAGGTCAATAATAGGTATCAACATCACATGTAAAACTGGTTGAAAAATCAGGTTTTGAAGTGCTGAATGTTCACAGGAGCTCTTTTTTGAAAAGGTGTTAAAAATTATTTATCCTCTCCACTTTATTTTGTGCATTTCTATACAGCTGACTTGACATAAAACATTCCTGCACCATGGAGAGAAATTTTAATATTTAATCCTGGTTTTTCCATTCTTGAAGCGTCAAGTATCTCTTAGAGACACATCAGACATAGCTAACCAAATGTCACCAGCTGCAACTTTCAAAAGTTTTTATAAGTTATCTGCAGTTTTCTCATGTACCCATTTCTAACAGAAGAAAAACTTTTCTTCCTACTGCTAACAGTCCATTTCCAGCAGACTTATTTTTCAAGATTTAGTGTAAGTGGACCTCTGAGAAATTCTCACTCAAATTATCTATCACCTGTAATACAGAAGTGACTACACCTTGACTTCTTCCAGAATACTTGGGGACATACAAGTAGTAATCATAAAAAAAATCTTAAGTGGCAGGAGCCCTATTGATGTCCAAGGTACAACTTATGAACAATTAAAAATTAAAAAAATATGGAGACAATTCAGCCTGAACCCTTGATACTAAGGAATGT
>JAOXXN010000065.1:37208334-37226013 GCA_026770055.1 Myrmophylax atrothorax | reverse complement strand
CAGTTGGCCCTCCTGGCTGCCAGGGCACTGCTGACTCATATTCAACTTGCTATCAACCAGGACCCCCAGGTCCCTTTCCATGGCACTGCTTTTCAGCATCTCATTCCCCAGTCTGTATGAACATCTGGGGTTGCCCAGTCCCTGGTGCAGAATCCAGCACTTTCCGTTTTTGAACTTCATATGGCTGGTGATTGTCCATCCCTCTAATTCACTGAGGTCTCTCTGCAGGGCCTCCTTGCCCCCAAGGGAGTCAACAGCTCTTCCCAGTTTTGTGCCATCTGCAAACTTGCTTAGTATCCCTTCCAGTCCTCTGTCCAAGTTGTTTATGAAGATGTGGAAGGTCACAGGGCCTAAGATGGAGCCCTGTGGAACTCCACTAGTGACAGGTCACCAGTTTGATGTCACCCCATTCACTATTACCTTCTGTGCTTGACCCATGAACCAATTGATCACCCACCACATGATGTGTTTATCCAGCTGTGCTGGATATTTTGTCCAGGAGGATCCTGTGAGAGACAGTGTCAAAAGCTTTACTGAAATCCAAAAAAGATTACATCAACTGGCTTCCCTTAATCAGCTACCTTGTCATAAAAGGAAATCAGGTTTGATAAGCAGGACTTTCTGTCATGAAGTTGTGCTGGCTGTGACTAAAGACTGCATTGCCTTTCAGGTATTTTCAACACCTTCCAGAATAATCTTCTCCATAACTGCCTGTCAGGCACTGAAGTGAGACTGACAGGCCTGTTGTTTCTGGAGTCCTCCTTCTTGCCCTTGAAAACTAGGACATGGTTCACCAGCTTCAAGTCAGCTTGGACCTCTCTGGATTCCCCAGTTCACTCAATAACATTACATAATTTAAAAAATAACATAGTTTTTCAAGCAGATGTCTAGTGATTCATTTTTAGGTTCAGTTATGCTGCTGTAGGATGATAAAATTACTACAAACATTTAAAGACTTCCAGGGTTGAATCCTCTCTATCATATAAAGAAACTAGAATTTGACTCTCCCATTAACTTTGACTGTTAGGCCACTGGTTTTATACACAAATATTCAGAAATCTAGTCAACCCAAAACAGAGACCACTGCCTAAGATACAGTCCATGTTTGGAAAGTAAAACTGAGGATTTCCCAAGGCTTCATGCTGTGAGAAAAGGAACTGGGGAGCCAAAGATGAGTCAATGCCTTTTCCCACAACTAACTACTGAAGTTGATGTTCATGTGAATCTCCATTTCTTTGTTCGGAATTACTCTAAACGTTACTTAATCTAAAAATAATAAACACAGTCATTCAGGTGAATTAATGCAAAGAAACAAAGGCTCACCTCATTACTAATGAACATAAGCCACGTGCAGTGACTGACTCTGGACACTGGCTGTTCTGGTGTCCTAGGCTGGATACCAGCAACAGAGTCTGCTTGGATAGCAGAAGTGTATGACCTGCTAACAGCTAATTATTTCTGCAGAGTGACAGTCTGATGTTGATTAAAAATATATATTAATATACATGGTATATTAGGCCTATAAATATATCTTGCCTGATTTATTTGGTCTGAGCTCATCTATAAATTGTCTGGCTTCTGAAGGAAAATGGCAAAATTGTCTTGCATGCAGAGGGATTGATTTCAAGTTAAATCAGTGGTTACAACAAAAAAAATCCAAATGAATGACAAACTCTGAAGAGCTCAAACAAAGCAAATTGTAATACATAAATATCAGAGGGTATATGTATGTCTTAAATAGAGAACAAACCTGAAATCTGGATAGGTGGGGGGAAAAAAAAGATTTTTTTTCCCTCTGAAAAACCAGTCTAGTACAGTACAGTGGTTAGAACTGCAACACACCTTATTTCATCATGAATTTGAGTAACAGTTGAGATGTAGTCTGTTTCAAGCAAGATAGTAAAAGCCAGCATGCTCATTGTTCCTCAGTCATCTCCATTGTCAGTTTAATTTCATGGAAGAATTCTGAAGTTTTCTAAAAAAATAAACCAAACTGAAACAAACAAAACAAAAACAAAACCCAAATAAAGATGCAAACGAGAACAAAACCAATAAACACGTCCACATAAAACAAAACATCACCAAAATAAAAAAAAAGTATACTCAAAATACATACCTGTATCATATTAGACCTTTCATATGACTTTCATGAAGGACAAGAAGCAATGTTGATCTGTTTGTTTTTAATATGTCATTCTGGGCTTTACATCTTCTCTCTATATTTGAAAGAAAAAAGTCTGCAAGATGCTTCTTTCATTCATATGAGGTAACGTTTGGTGCTGCTTACTACTATAACCACAAGAAAAAAGTTTTCAGTGAAGTATATTGACATTTGGTTTTGTCTTTATGAGGTATTTGAATATTCAGTCTTGAAAGTAGCATCTGATTCTGATGCTGTTAAGAATGACTACTCAAATGAATTGTGAATAATTTTTAATAGTGTTTCTTTGAAGTCAGCAGGCCAATGTTATCAGAAGTGAGTCTCATTGGAGTTGTAGAGATTCATTTATTTCAAGCCATTGAAGTCAAAGGGAACAGGCTACAGAAAGTTAACCCCACACAATACAATTGTATTCAATGCAGTCTCATCTTGTGGAGAAAGATGTACAAAGTTCGTGCAGCATCACTTTCATACAATATATTAAAAACCCCACCAGAGTAGTGTCACAGAGGCTGGTGAAACAACTGGGCCAGCTAGGCTTTTAGGATAGTTGCACAATACCACTTAGCAGCACAGATCATATAATACTACAGCATGTTTTCAAGAGAGAAACAAGATATGGCAAGATAGCCCACATCCTAAACTCTTTGAACAGTGTCTCAAGCTCTTGCTTTTGCTTGATAGCCATGAGAATCAGGTTGAAGGAGTCTGTCTCACACAGAAGGTGGCAATAGTAAAAAATACATTCAGTGCCTCTCTTTCCCCAAACTAAACAAATAAGCCTTCTGCCATGAATGCAATACCTTCACTGTAGTGAACACTTACATTGTTTGCAACATTTGATTAATGGAGAATAAATTTAGTTACTTACCGTCAGGAAAATTAATCTTCAACATTTTTTCAACCTAAATTTAATCACTATCAACTTTTAAAATGTCCAGAGTAACTTACATAAAACAAGCAGATACACTACTATATCCTCTTAGGTTTTATATGAGTCCAAAGTGAGAGACTTCCTTTGCATTACCACTTTATGAATTCTGTCACCCCCCAAACACTTATCACTGTATGACCATAGTACACTACAAAACTCTGTCAACAGGCAAATATTATACAAAAACACGAATGTGGAGGTATATAAATCATGCAAAGTGATTACATAGTGTATAATTGATGTGTAGTTTTAGGGTTTATGCTTTTTTTCTCCTCAATACTGAAATGTTCTCTATGCTCTAGATCCATTTCCCATTGATTAAAATTTATAATGTAAACTCTTTTAGTATAAGTACAGTAATTCCAAGTTTCATTGAATGCTTAATTTTTTGTATTCATGAGTGTCTTTGCAGGTCAGAATAATTCTGCCATTATGGAACCCCTGTAATGAGAATATTATTTAATGTTCCATCAACACTGTGACAAAAGACATAAGCCAACTTGGACAGTGTAGATAGGGTAAGAAAAGATAAAGTATGTGCAAATCAGTCAATACATGACTTAAAAAGTGGAAGTCAGTGATGTAGATTAAGCAGTCTCAAATCTATCCTCCAAAATTCCAGGTAGGCAGTGATGAGAATGAAGCAGCAAGACACGAAAGGTTCTGTCTCCTTCAACGGTATGTAATAGATGGTTTTGTTTATTCTGCATCAGCTTCAGGAAGCAAATCGGATATCTTGTTACTGAAAACATTTTTGTAACTTGAAAGTCACACCAGCACATAACATGTTTTCCAGGTCCCCTTGGAAGAGTTGGCTCCTGACCAACTACACTAGTAGAAGGCTCTGTTACACTGCTCAGATTGATACTCAGTCTCTTAATGCCAACTCTTCACAAAGATTGTGATGAATTTTTATATACCCTTACAATGCAGCTTCATAGAGACAGGTAATTGCAAGGAAATATCATTCTCTTTACTTACTTTTTTTATCTTACAAATTCTTTTAGATTCTTGTTATCAAAAAATTAGTCATTCAAAATTTTCTCAAAGTCTTAGAAAAAAAATCTGTATTGTATATCTGGAGATATTCTTAAAAAACTCTCTTCATGGAATGACGTGGAGTTACTGAAAAATATCGTAATCGAAAAGAATTTTTCAGAAAGCATCACAGTTAATCCTGTGCAGGTCAGTGAAAACTGCCTGCTGGTTTTGCCTGAGACAAATTCTGTGTGTTAGAAGCTATATTTGCTTCTTCCTTGGAGAACATAGAGGGAGGACAAATCACAGTCCCAATAGTTTCTGAAGGACTAATGTTACTGGAAAAAGAAAAAGTAATTATATTTTGACAGTTTAATATCTTAAAAAAAATAATAGAAGTAAATTAGATGCTGGGATTAGTCAAAAAAATTTCACTGGAAATGGCAGAGATGATAAACCCTAAAAAGAAAAATTCTTTATGGTAACTTTATCACACTGCTCATCATAGAAGGGCATATATATAATTATGTATGCATGGTAGAACCCCTGTAAAGTAATAACTTTTAATGAACTAGCCCTGTTAAAATAATACCTTTCTGGGCACCAAACCAAATACGTACAGGAATACAGTGCAAACCTTCTGAATGATAAAGCAGGAAACTAAAAAGAAAATAAAGAAAAATAACAAAAGAACATTCAAGAGGAAATTGGACTGATAAGCCTGCTTATATTAATAGTTATACATGATTTCATGAAATCAAAATAAATTTGATAAAAGAGAGCCTTTTAGAATTACTACATGCTGTAGAAATATTATTTATTAAAAATAAAAGATTTTTCCCTAAGAAGGATGATTCTAATTTCATGGTTTTCGCTGATTTCAGAAGAATTATACTAGGAATGTGTTTTTCCTGTTAGAGTATTTATTTCATGGTCGTTGTATGTTTTGCTTTTTTAGAGAAGCACTGAACACTGATAGAAATCCAGTCTCTGATCAGCAAGCCTTATTCTTACTCTTGACCTCATGCAGAGCTTAGATCCAGATTCTCAAGTAATTATAAGTACCTCTCTTCTTGAAAATAAAAAGTAATACTACCTAAGATTCAGATCTTCAGAGAGACTTGGTTCTCTGAACTCCAGTGAGTGCTGAGGTCATGAGGTCGCAGGAGACAGCCAGCATAATGATGCTTCAGACATATGCTCTGATTCTCACATGGCATTCAACTTTTTCCCCCAAATTTGGGAGCGAAAGCTGGTGATGATACACAGATGTGAAGGATGGGAGCAGAGCACGTGAATGTTTGCTTAGCTTTGTATAACTAATTCACGCATCAGGGAGGAATTGATCTTTGAAGGATCACGTCAAACGTTCATTTTTTGTATCCCTGAGCAACAGGTTACCAATGTGCAAGATTCTCAGGAATGTGATTAGCTTATGAAGACTTTCTTTCATTAAGATCACATCTTCCAGATCTCCTCTTATAACATCAGATCAATTTGTTGCTGAAATTCATTCTCATTTTAAAGGGGATGGAGACAAGGCCTCCAGGAGTAGAGGAAGTGATCCACCTAGTGAGCAACCTTCTTCTAATTGTCAAAAAAGCCTTAAAACTGAAACTTGCTCCAAAAGAATGCAGGAAAACAATTAAATTTGGAGAATGGATGTTACAGTGTAACTAATAAAAAGCAGTCTTAAATAGTACAAAAGACAACATCATAGGGAATTAACTTTCTAAATTATATTTTGAAGGTTAAATATTTCTTCCCTTGGTAAGACTGTAGTACTAGTTTCAGTTTCTTTCTTTTTTTTTTTTTTTTTCTTCATGTATTTATTTCCCTTTTCATATACTCATGTATTTCAAAAATATATTTTACTGAGAAATTGTTGAAAATGTTTCTGGAAAGTTCTAATAGATTATACAAGAAGAGTAAAAATTAGTGTTACAAAAATAGTGGTGTTCCATATAAAGTTAATTAGTTTATTTTACATCTCTTTATGCTTCAATCCAAACTGAAGACTACCTATGTCTCTCCATGCTGACTGTGATCCAACCTCCTGCCATGGTGACTTGTTCTGAAGTTGCTTGAATTAAAAGGCCATGCTTTGGATCTACATTTCTATGGATGAAGTATGGCAGATTAAGTGATTCTGAGCTGCTAACCTCAGCCTCCATCCTTCTCTCTGTTTTAGAGCTCTTGTGATTCATTGCCATTCTCCTGAAGTCCCAGAGAAAGGACAGACGGTTTTAATTACGATCACAAAAAAAAAGTCAATCAGGCATACGGAGATAACAGCCCAGAATTTTTATGAGACCTTGGAGAAGTTAGCTTGCCAGAACTTGAAACTGTGGAAGTTGACTTGTTTCAGCTTGGGAGAAAATATCCTGAGTCTCTGATTGTTTTCCTAGGAGAATCTGATAATAAAATTACTAATATATGACCTTTGCTTAGAAACAAATGAGAGAGGAAAAATTCAGATAACAACAGCTGAAAAATAGTACACATTTATAAGAAGTAATTACAAATTGTTTTGAACTTTATTTTTAAACCATTCTTCATGAGACTAGCTTGAAGTCTGACTGTGTTAGGTTGAAGTCAGCAAAATTTTAGTGTACCAGAAAGGACTGGTCCTTGATAACAGCATTATAATTGTTGTAAAGGATTTGCAGAATGGCACATTATTTAATGCCTTGAAGATTTTTTTAAAAAATAATATTAGGAGTAAGGGGTGGAGAGTTCAAATGTTTCCTCATACCCTGTTGAATGATCAAGACTTTTTTTAAAAAGCAAATGTGATAAAAATATTTAAATTTCTTTCCTAATGAAAATGCTAATAGTCCAAACATCACTGTTTCCAAAAGAAAAATAGGATTATTCATAACCTACTGCTGAATGGCTTAATTTTTGATTTTCACTGGAAACAGCACCTGCTGACAAGATTATACAAATACACTTAATCTGAAAAACATTAAAATAACTCAGTTTCTAGCTACATTTAACTCTATAAGAATAAACTTTACTAAGAACGGAAAATAGGCAAAACCACTAATATTTCAATCTTATGAATTTAGACCTTCATAATATTGACTTAATTTTCCATTTTATCTACAGGAACTACTTTAATGGTGTTTGAACAATATATTTTAACTATTTATAATTCTGAAAACATAGTGCAAGCAGAAGCAGCCTATAATGAAGAAATACCAGAAGCTGAGTGTTCAGTTCATAAAGCTTCTTTCATTCATTAGTTTTCATCTAAAGTAAATGTGGTGGCTGGTTCACAAAAGGTGCCACACCAAAAAAAATTACATCAGTGAAACAGTTTAAAAAGTCATTACTCTCTCAGGCAACATGTTTCATCATCTCCTTGCCTGTTGCCTTTTGTGAAGGAATGCTGCTGCTTGTGGGAGCATTCTGGGGCTGCATTTGGCCTCAGGGAGAGCAGGGTTAGATTCTAACATAACCAGATTCGTAGCAGCATCTTGAGTGAACTATTCTTTTAAGGATCAGAGGTTTGGGGGTTTTTCTCTGCAGAGAGAAATAACCTAGTAGCAGTGAATTAGGAGCAATCATTGACCATTCAGAGTAATAACCAGTTTATTATGGTAGCTATTTACAAAGGTACTGCAATTACAGCTAACTTCTAAGTATACACAGGCAGATTTCTTAGTGCCTCCAAATTCTTTTCTCTTCCAACCTGTATTTCTTTTATAGACTTACAGGATAAATCCCAAGCAAACATAACAGCATTGGGCTTTTACCTAAGTCCATTTTCCCTCACTGCAAAGAAACTCAAGAAGGAAAAGGGAGAGAAATGACCAAACACTGCAAAAAGCTACAGTAATCCTGTTTCTTGGATAAAAATCTGGGAAAACTAGATTTAAGAATACTGCCAAATTCAGAAGTTATTATTCAGGGCCAAACTCCTGTATTTACAATAACTTGTATCTTAGAATACGGGGTTGGGCACCTTCTCCCACAAAGCTATGTGTAAGTAGCACTGTGAAGATGTAGAAGCAAATTCAGGTGGAGTAGATGATTGTGTAGCTTCTATAACATCCATGTAGGGCTTGGATAATCAGTGAGTCAGCTGGGTTTACAATTTGATTTTGCCTCCCACCTGGAAAGTTGCCATTCTCTTCATAATGCTCGTGATGGACTGTATCCAGCTTATAAAGCTCTCTTTCTAACTTTGTAAATTCACAACTTGTCATTGCATTTTTCCCCTTAAAAAGAATCATTTAAGTATTTTATCACAATTTAAATCAATCCTTACTAAATAGTCAAAATTCCACATGGTAGTGAACATGAGCAGTGTTGACTGAAATCAAACCATAGCTAATAGTGCTCAGTTCTGATGAATTTATCCACCAAGGACAAAACTGGCGTTACTTTGAAATCCACACTAGTTTAGTGTTCTCTCCTAAAGGCAGAGAAGTGGGACTTAAGTACCTCTCAGTGCAAATTCTTACATCCATCCTACATACGATAAGCAAACAGGAATATCGTGTCTCCTGAGGACAAGAGAGCAGCAACCAAATTGCTATTGAATCAGTTGAACTATAAGTACAATGAAGCCTAGAGCTGTAGCCATTTGGCAAAGAGCCTTATGCTGTGTTGTGCTATGGCACGGGTTTCCTGAGCAGATTTGGCTTCATCATGAATGCTGGTGGCCATCACCATCACTGTGTGATTGAGGTGGGGATGGAGTAACAATATGGGAGTGGCACTGGGAAATTCAGATTTTTTTCTCTCTTTATTCAACTTATTTTTCCACTTCCATGTGTTTTTATTCTGATTTTGAGGACAGAAATAATCACACACTTACCCTGTAATAATGTAGTAATCTGTCATATAAATACCCTGCCATTATATGGTAATTATGGTTTCATTAAATGATCAACAGCTACCATGTTAGCCAAGAATAATTACACATTTGTGCCCTGTATCTTAAAGTGTTCTCAGCTCCCTTTTTCATTTTTTTCTTTTTTTTTTTTTTAATTGAAAAGGGGGAAAAATGTTGCCTTGTGAATAAGACCACAATTTGGCCCAATCTATGCATTTATTCAGTATGACTTGGAATGCCACAATCTCCTATTTTGACTTTATTCCACAGCATACCAAGGTCTCATTTAAAGAAACTTCACCACAGCTATTATTGCTGCACATTTTCAAAGTTTCCTGAATAAGGGACCATTCCACATTACTGCTTTTTTTTTCTTTACACTTCCAGGGCCAGTTAATTACTTTGCAGAAATTTAATAATGCAGTAGTGTGTGGATTACAGCTCTCCATATAGCCTGGTTTAATATTTGACACTGACCCAAGCAATCTGGTAATTTGAAAACTTCCGTGATTGTCCTCAGCTCTAAGGATCTTCTTATGATTAGTAAAGAGACATTTTCCACTTGCAAATTTTTTCTTTAAGTTGAAATTTGAGATATTGGAAATAAGGACCATGTATAATATTCATTGAAGCAGTGTTGTATTATACTAAACAGACCAGTTCTGCCAAGTTCTTACCTTTGCAGGCATTTTACCCTTTTCATATGTACTCTTCCTCATCAATTTTCCCTTTTCCTGCTCTTACTGAAGCTCTTACAACTGCTCTGTTGTAGTTGTTTGACCTATTTGTCAGCATTTTTCCTTTCTTTTTCCTGCGTAATTGAAACTGTCAGTTCCAGAATTTCAGCGAACCTTCTGTTTCCAACATATTCATAGGCTCTGATTCATCATGATAACTTCAGCCCGTGTATAATTTGACACATTCATTAAAATTACACAGAAACTGAAATAATTCAACATGTGCTTCACAGAACATTTTCCAAAGCATTCCACCTCACTAAAAAATGAAAAGGCAAGGTTATTACAACACATACTCAGTACTATATCCTTGTGTTTGGAATAGCTCTAGAAGAGCCTATTTTCCTTTTAGATAAACACATATGACGTTTACATTGAGTTAAATGTAAGCAAAATTTCAAACTCAATAGAAACACAGTGGTTGAAGACTGCCATCCTGAAATGTAGATTTTTCACTCAGTGGAAAACTATTTCTTTCTACCATATCCTTATGTTAAACCTTTGTTGATTTATTTTAGACAAAAAGTCTCACTTTCTGTGATTCAAGTAATTTATACTGAATTAATAGGACAGATTGGATTTCTTAAAGTTCAAGACATAATCCGGATGGGACTGAGTAGTGAAGTATAATCATAATATGCCCTATCCAGTGACAGTGCTTGCCTTTTGAATACATGCCCAAAATCAACACAGTAATGTGTTCTTAGAGCATGATACCTTTTTTATTGATTTGTATTTGTACCATGTCACCAGTCCAAGTGAGATACAATATACACAGCGAGAAACAGGTACATTTACATGATCTTTCAGGCCATAGGAGTCCAACAATCTGTTGTTACTACAAATGCCTGTGAGGTAGGTTCTTCTTGAAAATTAATGAATAGAAATACAAAAAGGGGAAAATATGTGCAACATAAGAGTACGGGGAGTATGCAGATACAATCCTTAACCTTTGTAAATCATCACAGATGCCATAGGTTGTGACTCGAAATGAAGTCCTCCATCTATTGCTGAATAAATAAGGAGGATCAGAAAACCCAGGGGATTTCTAGATCCCATAGAGATATTTGTTTTCTATGATTATATTCCACTCAATTTTAAACTTTACCATTAGATACTTTCAGGGCATCTAAAAAGTATTTTCCAAGTAGAATTTATTCTCAATCTCTGTTGTTACTGTACATAAGTAAAGGAAAGAAAAACTTCTGCAACAAGCACGAAAATGCAATCAAGAAATTCAAAGCAAGATTTGTACTCCCCCTCCCCAGTTACCACTCAAGAGAGAAAACCTGACTGTTGAGAGGGGAAAAGCAGCTCTATCATGATTTATTTAGATATTTATTTATTTTTAAAAAGCTTTACTAAGAAAGGGAATAATTTAATACCAGGAAACATACAAAAGAAAGATGACCACTGATACTATATGCAAGTAGAGCATACTCAGGTAACTTGACCTATATTTTAAAATATATATATTTTTTCTGTCATTGACTGGCAGCACAAAGGCTCTGGTCTTGCAACTGGAGATTTCTCATTGAAGCTCCAGGCCCATGTGAAACCCTTCCTGCAGCAGAGTCTGCAGATGTGCTCTGGGGTAGGAGGTAAAGTTACTAACAGAGCAATAATATCTCTATGGATGGGTTAATTGAACTTTCTGGATGCTTATACATTGACTGCTTAAAAATAGCTTAATGTAGCAGCTGCACAAAACTCGTGTCTTTCATCTTTATGTTATCAGCCTTTTTTTTTTTTTCATTTATGGCTTGCACATTTCAAAAGTGAGCAAGTATTAAGGATTTTATTGATGCAAGTGAAACATCTAGTGATACAACAGAAGTGAGGGTAAAACATAATAAGGAGGTGAAAATGATACAGGCTTTGAGCTTGAAAACATTTTGTGTTGTAGCTGAATGCCTTGGCAACAAGCCATGTGATATGTGTACAACCCACATGGGCAGCTCAAAATCCAAATGATAAGGATGCAAGGACACTTTCAAACACATTTAGTCTGTCACATGATTTGTTTTGAAAGTATATATATTACAGAAAAAATTGCGCTTAAGCAATACTAAAGTGAAAAATCATGTAAGGTAATAAAACTGTTCAATAAACCTGAAAGTAAAGCACCAAAGTGCCAAATTGGATTTGGTTTTACCTGAATTTTTTTCCTCACTTCTGTTGTGTTTTTGAGAGGTTCTGTTATCTTTTGAAGGAGTTCTTCTTTCCAAAGTGGGAAATCCTGTTAGTGAAAAATATCTCAAAAGAGAAAGAATTTGAAGTGTACATGAAAGGCACTTGACGTGTGACTCCTTTACAGGCTTACAGATCATGTCAGGTGAAACCAGGCAGTGTTTAACAAGGTAAGCATCCAAACCCCTGTGGGTGGCCCTTCCTGGCTCCTGCCGGCTCAGAGAAATGGAATCTTCCTCACACATCTCTGGCTTTCAGGTTGTCTAATTGCTGTGCTTTTTCTTTAGTTTCCTCAGGTGATTTTTATTAGAAACAATGGTCACTGTCACTCTGATTTCCACCTGGCAAATATCTTAATTTTTTTCTGTTTTACTCTGGCTGGACACATTCAAAGGGAACTCATGTTAGAATACCAATGACATTTGAGGTACCTTCCTTTATATATACTACAATTACTTTCTTGAGAGACTCTCAGACCAACAGGTGTTTGATATGTTAACTCTGCAGTGTTCCTTACCCGACAGTAGAAGACACATCAGCCCATTAGCACTCTGAGCAGTGGCATCTCACATACAAGACTTTCTTAACACACTAAGGCTGTAAAACAATCAACGATACAGTGTAAAAACTGACTTTAGTTTACAAAGCATTAATATGCATTTTTCTCCTAAAGAGAGAGCAATCTGGGGTATTACTACTAGTAGCACTACTGCTACTACTACCACCTTTATCATTAAAGAGTAAGACTTGCTGTTCTGGGACAGTTAAGTACCCACTCAGTTGGGTAGTCAAAAATGAATACAGAAGAAACAGTATCAGAAACATCATGCAGAGTAATACTTTTCCTAGTATACAATCTGAGCAGTCAATGTTTTTCTCTAAATTCTGCTGCCAAGTTGGTTATCCTGACTCTCAGGACTTGTTTCCTGGAAGGTACTGAAGATCCCCATTCCACATATAGAATCTTTTGGATACAGTCCAGCATAACTATGTTCTAGTCAGTAGCTGGAACCAATAATTTTCATAATGAACTTCTAGCTACCACTGTCATTAGACCATGAAAAGAATTTGTAAAATGCCTCTTAAATTGAAAACCTGGACTTAAGCTCCATTTTGAAAACAGCTGTTCCTTGGTCTGCATGATGGCTTCTATGAAGCCTTTTTTCCCTGAAAAGAAGTAACTATGGGGGGAAAAAAACAAGCCAACCAAAACAACAACAACAAAGAACAATGACCAACAACCAAAAAAACAAAGCAAAGCAACAAAAACCAATCCCCTGCTAACATCTCTAACACCCTGGATGTAGCAAAGAAACCAAATACAGTTCTGCTGTTTGTAACCCTGCTAAGATATGCTATAAAATATTTGGTATACTATTGGACTTACTGGTGAGTTCTTCCTGATGTCACATTTGATTAGAAACTCCATCATAGTAGAGATATTGCTGGATTAGATCACAAATTCTGGACTTTTGTTCACGTGAGCATGACATCTAAGCAAAGCCATTATTTTTCCTTTAACAAGTAATCAAAATATTTTTTAGTTGCACCTCAGCCTTTCTTTGTCTTACTACTGAGCAGGTTTTTTGAAGGTCACTGGGAATTCAGTCTTTTGAGTCTAGTTTCCCAAAGAGACTTGTTCTTTTAAAAACCACTGAAGAAAAATCAGAAGAAACATAATTTCTGAGTGTGAGACCAACTCCTCTGTTACAACCATTGCAGTGAATTCAGTGTGAAACCTTGCTTTTACCTACAGGAGTCCAGATAAAACTGCCAGCTGCTTTCTTTTTTCTTCCATTTCTTTGAATGCTAATGTCTAGATTTTAGATGCAGTAGGATGGTGCTTACGATCAAGACTCTCAGATCATCATCGTTCCACAGAACTCTTGAGTAATCCTGAAGAAGCTACTTATTCCATCTTTCTTCACTGTAGATATTTGCCCTTCTTGGGACAAGTGATGTTAAATTTTACCTTCTCATAGCAATGAACCTGCTATGGAGCAGTCATATAGTGTGAGGAGTCATATTGCAGAAAAGTCTGTAGATATACTTTACTTGAATTAAATCCCTGACTGCAAGTGTAGCCTTCCCTGTCATCTGAACTTGTTATTGTCTTTGCCATAAATGGAGGAAGTTGAGCAACAATTCATTTCATGAAGGATTTAGAAATAGGTAGTTGGATCCCTAGCTGTCTTGAATAGTAAACAGAAAATGGCCTAATGCGATGCAACAAATTAAATTAATTCCTTTCATGTGTATTGTCTGCATCTACCCTTTCTTTTCTCATCCTAAAAGAAAACAGGTCTAATACCCGCAATGTAAAACAAAACAATATATCATAGTTAATTAAGTAATTGCTCTAAATTGCCATAACTAACAGATGCATGCTGAGGTATGTTCACATTGTGAATCCACAGAAAAGGGCATAAGAAATTAAGAAGGTTCAAATGGAAGAGAGATCACTAGATGAATTACTTTACCCTAAATATTGTAATTGGCCTCTTCTACAAGAATGAATACTTTAAAATTCCAGAGATGATAAATGAAGAACTTCATTAATTTAGGTCTTTACCCTTGAAGGAAATGTCTCTTTATATATACATACTATTTTTTCCCTTCCTCCCCTCCCTTCTGCTCTCTTCTTTTTGGCTGTAGAAACACAAAGCATTATCATTGTGATCCAGGATTTATTTGAAGATATTTCATCTGGAATGGAGTCAAGCAGAGCAGTGGCAGGGGAGCTTTTACAGACTATGACCTGTAATCTCATTAATACTCTGAAACACAAAGATCCAAATGTTGAGTAATTTTGGACAGGACTACAGCCTATGGGGCTACATACTCTTCTGGCACGACATCCTGGAGGCCAAGATGAAACCAGCTTCTCAGAAGTCTAACATGAGAGAAAATGATGTTTGTGTAACTACTGACACTTAAATGTAAGATTTTCAACATGAGCAACATAAGCTTTGAATCACAAGACCATCTCCTTATTCTCTGTCACCTTGCTCAGTGTTTTTCCTGGCAATAAAGGGCTTCTCAAGACATAGTACAATATAATTTCATCCAGTACTGCTAAAGACAGAATGGCAGTAGCCATAAACCCAAAGCTTTTAATCTCTTTTGGAGTTCATGAGACAGGAAACTGGTTCATACAACCTTACTCAGCTCCTCAGCTCTTGAGTAAATTTCACGCTCTCATGAAAAGCTAATTACAGAGATAAAAGGTATATTTAGCATCTTGAGCTTGAATAGCCAGAATAATGTCTGAAAAAAAAGCCCTGTGACTAGATTGAAAGTTTGTCTTTACTGTCAAATGAAATACGAGCAAGGTTGTTATAGTTTGTAAGTAGCTCCTGCATATGCAGACCATGCTGAAGAAAGATTTCCTATGATGGGTATATATTTTCAAATAGTGCTGAGGCTCACTTTGAAATGAGTTCTGGCATGACAGCTTGTGAACAGGTGGGAGAGCAGCAGTAGCTGTAAGGTGATCTATCATTACATGCATTCTTTGATCTTCTTCTGAATCAGAGAATCATAGAATATGTTGAGTTGGAAGGAACCCATTAGGATCATTGAGTCCAGCTTCTGGCCCTGTACAGGACACCTCAAGAACCACACCATGTGCCTAAGAGCATGGTCCAAGCACTTCTTGAACTCTGTCAGGCTTTGTGCTGTGACCACTTCCCTGGGGAGCCTGGTTCCAGTGCCCAACCATCCTCTGGGTTAAAAATATTTTGCTGATATCTAACCTAAACCTTCCCTGACTCAGCTTCACACAGTTTCTTTGTGTCCTGTCACTGGCCGTGAGAGTGAAGAAATCAGTGTCTGCCCCTCTTCTTCCCCTCTCAAGGAAGTCATAGACTGCAATGAGGTCCCCCCTCAGTCTCCTCCAGGTTAAACAAACCAAGTGACCTCAGCCACTCCTCATACAACTTCCCCTCTTCCTTCTTCCTTCTCTAACAGCCTAATGTCTTTTTTATATTGTGGTGCCCCAAACTACACACAATATCCAAGGTCAGGCCACTCCAGTGCAGAGCAGAGTGGGACAATCCCCTCCCTCGCCTAGCTGGCGATGCTGTGCCTGATCCTCCCCGGGACATGGTTAGCCCTCCTGGCTGCCAGGGCACTGCTGACTCATATTCAACTTGCCATCAACCAGGATCCCCAGGTCCCTATCTGCAGCACTGCTCTCCAGCCTCCTGTTTCTTACATCTACTGGCTTTCCTGGATCATCTAGGTAGGTTACCCTGTTGTAGAAGGAAATCAGGTTCTATAAGCAGGACCTTCCTTTATGAAGCCATGCTGGCTGTGACCGATGATTGTATCATCCTCCAAATGTTTATCAGTACTTCCCAGAATAATCCTTTCTGTGATTTTAGTGGGCACTGAAGTGAGATTGACAGACCTGTAATTGTCAGGGTCCTCATTCTTGCCCTTCTTGAAAACTGGGACAACATTCACCAGTTTGCAGTCAGCTGGGACCTCTCCAGATTCCCAAGACTGCATGAAAAACATTGAGTCTTTGTGATGACATCAGCCAGCTCTTTTAGGATTCTTGGATGTATTCCATCAGGCCCCACAGATTTGTAGGGATCCAGCTGGAGCAGAAGATCCCACACAAATTCAGGGTCAATTGGGAGTTGATCATTCTCACAGTCATGGTCCTCCAGCTCATGGCACTGAGACCCTCTTGGTCCATCATCCGTGTTGCAGACAGAGGCAAGGAAAGCATTAAACATCTCTGCCTTGTCTCTTGTCCCTGTTTATGAGGTGACCATCCTCATCTTGTAACAAACAGGCCAATGATATTTCTATACTGCCTACTGCCATTAATGTATATGAAAAAACTCTTTTTATTGTCCTTCATATTTCTGGCCAGCTGCAATTTCAGCTGAGCTTTGGCTGCACGAATTTTCTCCCTACACCAGCAAGCAGCATCTCTTGTATTCTTCCCACGCCACCTGACTTTACCACCACTGGGCATACACCTTCCTTTTCCCCTTATTTACAAGAGAAAATTACTGTGAAGCCAAGCTGGCCTTTGCCTCGTCTTCTTGACTTCTGACATTTGGGAACTGCCTGCTCCTGTGCCCTTAGGAAGTGATGCTTGAAAAGTGAGCGGAACTGATGGACCCCAGCACCTGAAAATATTTTCCCATGAGACCTTAGTAATTCCCTGAGCAGCCTGAAGTCTGCTCTCCTCATGTACAGAGCTGAGGTTTTGCTGGCACTTTGCCTTCTGTCAACAGAGGTTTTAAACTCAATCACTTCACGGTCACTGTGGCCAATATTATTCCTTGTTACTGGAAGGATCAAGAAAGTTACTACCTGTGCTCCTGATCCTTCAACTAATCAGACCAAGGTGCTCAAGGATCTTTTGACTGCCCTCAGACTTCTCTTTGTTATTTCACTACTGCCAGCTTGAGCAACCAGTAACATGGAGAGGTGTATCATGGAGGGACATGTAAAGGCTATGGAGCTCTTCAGCCAGTATAGTTGAGTGGTTTACCTTTTTTTTTTTTCTGCTCTAGGTGATATCCTTTTTTTGCAGCACAAGAGTAAGCAATGCCACAAATTTTTCTCTTCCTGACTTATTATTTACATTAAGTACTGAGGGAGCAATTTTATTTATTTTTCCCTCAGTGTCTGCACTGTAAACTCTTCCTTAGTTCCATTTTTCTTTAATCTATAAAGAGGAATTAAATTACAAAATTTTATTCCATTCAGTGGTTTTCATAATGCAACTACAAGGTCAGAAGGAGCTGTTCTGCCTAACTAGACTAATTACTGTATAGCAGAGACCATAAAATTTTAATTGAGCTAGCAA
>JAOXXN010000065.1:37183453-37200966 GCA_026770055.1 Myrmophylax atrothorax | reverse complement strand
GGATGTGTAAAATGTAAAGTTCTAACATGTACATAAATCCTGACCAGTTGTAACCTTTGTGTCTCTTCTCCACACTTTCCCCCCTTTCTCTTTCTTTCCTCACTTTCTCATTTACATGAGAGACTGCTGCATGCAGGGGACACAAAGATTTCTCTCCAAGCTGTGAGAGAAACAGGCAAAGAAAGAACTTCATTTACATGATTTTTTTCAGAATTCCCCTGTGACTCTGGGTAAACCAAGACATTCCCCATAACAGGTTGGCTCAGATTTCAAAAAGTTGGGAAGTACCAGAAAGGCTGAAATAAGGCTATATATCTACAAAGAGCACTGGTCCGGTAATTTTGGGGGACATAATTACCATAACACCCATCCATAATAATTTATTTCAGGAAAGAAAATGCTGTACAGATGTTATTAATCCCTTGCTATCAAGAGCATGATATTCTGGCAACAACCAAAAGGTAATCAATAAACATGTATTTTAAAACAGATGCAGTGTTGGCTTTCTTAGCTATAGTTTACTTTCCTCTCAAAATTCTTCAGCAAACAGCATTTGTCAGGCTCTGCAAAAATAGGCATATCATATGAGTCAAACTTCTTGTTCAAGACTGGAACCGACTGATTTAAGTAATGTCAATGCAAGGAAATACTTTCAGTAATTGTTGCTTGTGTTTACATCCCTTCTGTTGAAGTTCTAACGAAAATATGAAGTACCTAGCAACTATATTTGCATCGTGTAATTACTTTTCCACACAAAGGAAAAAATGCCCTGTCGAACAAATGGTATTACAGAGAGAACAGATAACACGATGAAACTGAATAAAGCTTATGGGGCAAGGATAGGTATTGACTGCATGTGTTGTTGCAAGATGATGCAAAGTTCAAGTATTCTCTGGGCTTTCCCTCTGAGAACAAAATGATGGTTTTTCTCCTCTGAAACCAGAGGACCTCCAACTAAGATTTTCAGGAGGCTTTGAAAGGAAGCAGGGATTTGTTATAGGTGCTCCTGGCAGAGGAAAAAACCCTTTTAATGAAGGAGGGAGTTACAGGGAAATTATTCTTTATTCTGTCTACATAAAGCAATATTTTAATTTAGTTTCTTTTAACTTTTCTCCAGGAATCATCTTTGATATAGTAAGATAAGCATTAGACTTTGGTGTACATGCAACCACTAATTTAAGTTTTTCTTAATATTTCATTTGATAGTCATGTTTTGAGTGTGCCTGTATATATAAGTCACAGTGGAGGGAAGCCAGTGCCCATTTTAACCATTCAAAACCTTTTGCTATAGATTTCTCATTACTGACTCTTCTCAATGCACGATATGACTCAAATCTGTTCTCCTGGTAACATATTATTTTTGAAAGGTATTTTGGAGGCTGAAATCCTCTATTGATCTACATAGTGGAATTAGTAATAATTGTTCAATTTTACCCATTACTACTTGTCCAATTCACTGACTGGATTGACTGCTTTCAAGGCAAAACTGTCACTCTAATGGTTGCTCTGTCCTTCCTACACTGGAACTAAATACATGATGCTAATTGTAAATTCTTTATATATTTATGAAACAAAATTATTGCTGAAGTCCAAATATCTTATCTCCTGTGGTATTAGTTCACTTTGCTGAGTCTATCTACATGAGACTCTCAAATGCAGTAGTTGTTAACCTGGGTTATCAGATATTTTCCATCATGGATTTAATTTTTGCAGTCTAGAAAAAGGCTTTGTTGATTGAGACTGCCAGGAAAGACATCAGTTCTTTTCATTTGTTTCGTTGACTTTTGTAAGGCATCAGACAGGAAGTGGAGCTACACCTGTCATTTATAAATACACCAGTTCTGTAGAATCTGTGAAGATTCCCACGGAGGGAATTTAAAGTATTGTCAGCACACTCTTCTCAGAAGTCACTGTGTCACAGCTGTTCTGTTGTGGATTATTCTCATTAATGATAAATTAATAGCATGATAAAAATATCTGGGAAATAGTGTCAAGACAGCTCAGAAGCCATTGTCTGTGCTGTATGAGGCAGATTTAAAGGCAGAAGAAAGATCCTTAAGTCAATGAACATCAGACATATTTAATAACACAAAGAGTTTATATGCATGTGGAAATGCCAAATAGGAGAAAACAGTTTTGATAAAATTATGTTAAATTCAGAAGAAATGCACTATGCATCATTCCACCAATATTTTCTTTGAGGAAATAACTGTATGAGGGGCTAATCCTATTCCCTACACAGACAAAACTCCCTTCAAGACAGTGAGAGTTTTGCTGGTGCTAGAACTGCCTGATTGGTATCCAAATTTATTTAGATTTACAGTTTGAAGTGTCTCCTAATCTTTCCTGCTAAAATACAACACTTAGTGGTCCCAATCCAGTGAAGACATCCAAAGACAGATTGTTATTTACAGCCAGAGTGATTTGCAGGGGCAGAGACTAAATCTGCCATTAGGATTGTTGACATAGCCTTCCTCAAAACCAGGCCAAGAAACATTAGCGTAAAACTCTCCTCTTGTTACTGAGTGTTGTTTACAGCTGTGCAGCTGGTTGCTCCCCTCATATAGATTCAGTACAACTGCTCATGAATTCATTCCCCAAGACCAGTTTTAGTGCTTTATTTCCCTTTCCATTAAAGAGGTCTAACTGCAGCAAATATTCTTCTGGTACTGGGAATATGGAATTTATATACAAATTCCATGAGCAGCTTTTATATATATAGGCAGGCCATCAGCTTAATCAGGTTACAAAACTCTGCTTGTTTCATTAAGCTGCGAGAGCATTTCATTTACGGTGGCTTTTTTGGACACTGTGACAGCATACCATTGCACATGAACTTGTGCTTTGAATAGGAATTTCAAAGGAATTTTAAAATCCCTTGCAAAATCTTCTTGAATATTCCAGAAAGATTCTATTCTCTTAGCATTGTCAGAGCAAGTAATTAATTAAAAAACAAAAATGAAAACAAACAAACCCTGAAAAACAACAAGATATCAAAACAAACAAAGTAATGCAAAACTCCCCACCAGCATTTTAGAAAAATAAACTGTTATCTGGATAAAATACACAGGTATCAGCTTTGGTAAAGTTATGGTGAAAGAATAATCACAATGACAACTAATGGATTCCTGATTTTGAAGAAAAGGTTGGAAATATTTTCAGCTAGTAGCTGGCCACATAACAGATCAAATGCCTTGGAAATAAAGTCTCCTCTAAACAAAGGAGTTTTTTACATTATCCTGCTGAACTGAAGATGCTTTATGACATATTGAGAAACCATTTTTTCCCCCTAAAGACTCAAAAACTATTGTGATTACTGGTCTTATTTCAAAAGAAAAAACATCCCATCTACAATACCTTTGTGATAAGAGCACTCCTCAAGTATGGGAGACAGTTTACATTAGTTTGCTGCAGGAGACTTGAATCTTCATTTTCAACAGTTCACCTAGTGCTGCAGCCACAAGACTGCAAGGATTTTGAAAAGGAAATACCTGTTAGTCTTACCTGTTCAGTTATTAAATATTCACAAGGACAAAGAGTATGAACATAGCTCTGCACCAGTTAAGACCCTTATTGGACTGTATGGGGATGTAGCACAAAAGACCTGGGTTTAAATCCTAAGTCCTTTGCATTAAGAGTGCAATAGAAGCAGAGATTTCCCCCTGGATTTTAAAGCTGAACTTTCCCCTGGTGGATTTGAAACAAAACCACATTGAACATTCAAGTTAACTCCAAGCATATTTTAACTATAGCATCAACATCAGCCAAGTTCAAGTCATGACTCAGAAATTTGAATGGCATCTGCCCCTATGAAGACAATGCACATTCTTTCTCTTTTCTTAGTCCTTTCTGTAAATACAGGCCATGGGTAAATGGTTATTATCAATGAGTTTGTTTATATGCAGTCAGGACACTACGTACGGCATTATATACCATTATTATATTTCAGAATGAGCTGGCCTTATTAACTGCACTCCTGGTATCATATTCTGCTTTTACTTTTGTAGAAGCATGTCATCATAGTAGATAACAATCAGATCATCTATTCTTTGCATGAAGTCTATATTACTTGGGCAATATATATATTCACTTCTATCCCACTGCAGGCCAGTCATTCCAGCAGTAACCCTCCAGCATGCAGAGTGGCCAGTTACACTGAATTTTGTGGAATTAATTACTTTCTATAAAGTAAGGTATAATTAAAAGATAATGTAAGGTGTAACCTCAGTATTAAAAAAACTACTATTGCTCTTAAAAACCCAAACCAACTTGAGTACTACCCCTCACCAAAGCAAAGAATTAAAAGTTAAATCAGAGAAGCATGCTAAGTTATGCAATTAATTATTGCAAAAGCATCTGGATCTTGAAAGGTTTAGCAAGCACTAGAAAATAATTGCAGCAGGATCTTTGTTAGGTTTGATACATTTTGTGTAACTTTTTGGCTATTAAATTAATCATTGCTATTTGTCATGCAAATATTTCTGAAGTAATTAACCTAACACATCCTGGCTCTGGTCCATAATATAAATCCATAATGCTCAGGTCAAACTGTGATATTCTTGTTTACTTCTGATATATATCAAAGTAGAAGCATGGTTTTTGTAGATGTTCTCCACAGCTCTGCTCAATTTTTACAAAATGCTGAGCACAATAAGCCCAGTCATGGCTGCTCTTTAAAATGTGCTTTGCACAAGATTCAAGAGAAAAGGAACAAAAAAATTGTACTAAGTACAGTTTTTTATACTCATTGCTGGAAGCAGAGTCCATATCACAACAGTCAGTTTGTAGTATGGTAGAGTGGAGCTACATGCTGAGTTTTGCTTAACGCTCCATTGTTAAAATGAAGTGTGATCTTTGATTTTAATAGTGTAGAAAAAGAGAGTGAGAGGGAACAGGAGTAGCAGGGCCACAAGACATACTATCTATAAAAGCAATATTTAATATTGGCCTTGATACTAAAAAGTTTTCTGACAGCTCTACAAAGAATTCAGCTGATCAGATTTAATGACTTTGGGCACCTAAATTAGGTATTTCAGGTTTAGGAGCCTAAATTCAATCTACATGACCCATTTTGAAAGCTGTCACTTAAATAGGGGCAATTAGAATTTCTGAAAAACTCTCTTATTTCAAGACTCAGATAAGGATCAAGATGCCCAGATTTTGAGATGTACATTCATCTATTTTGCACTTGATTGTGATGTTCTTTCTTGCTTTTAGGGCCGTAGTGGATGTGGAGGAAACCAACAGTGTCTACAACAGCACTGCAGAGGCATTTCTCTATTCAGATCTCGGGTTTGTAAAAATGAATTAGTTTTTTTATCTTATACCCCTGTTCCCTTGAAGTAAAACAGCAGTATTTTAGTGGATTTTAAGATATTTCACAGGGTTGTCCTGTGAAATTCTAAAACTTCTTAGAAAATACCTACCTGAGAAAAGGGAAAAAAAGTCTCTTTTGACAGCCTTGATATCAAATGCCATTATTTCAGAGCTTTTAACATGAATTGTAAGCAGTGAGACAATTAGTTGCTGTTGACAGGAAAAAGTAGGGCACAATTGTTTGAGAGGGCAAGGATTAATAGAATCAAGGAATTGTGGCACCTACAGGACTGAGGGCATTTAACATCTATTTAGTACCTTTTATTAAACTAGACAGACAGATGTTGTGTCTTAGCTATAAAATATTTTATATATCAGAACTGTCATCAGTATCTTGTTGATAAGGTTCTTGTTCATATGCAGTAAAATAGAACAGAGGAAAGTTTCTAACAATCAGAAAAACAATGTTTTGAATCAGCCCAGAAACTGGTGACAGTTTTGTCCCATTAATGATGATGTTTTATTTACTTCAGGAGAATATTACCTGATGTGAAGATATTCAAGAACAAGATGAAATACCTTTAAAGATCTTTTCCATTCCCGGGGTTTCCTTGTGACTAGGGAGTTGCCTGCTTGAGTTTTAGTTACTGAAAAGCAGCTGAGTGGGCTCACAGGTGTGACTAGCCTGTCCCTCCCACGTTTAGGGATTCTTAAGGTCTCATCTCAAACTCGAGAGGCAACTTGAACCTGTTTCCTTCATAAGGCAGGCAAAATTTTCTGTCACTTAAAATTTTGGCTTAAAACTCATGCTAACTGCAAAATTCTGAGCTAGCCATGGGAATAAGCGTGGGGTATTAATCTGCTTAGGTTTCAATAATTTATCCTCTGAGGCGCCCAATGGATAGTGAATTTAGCCAAGTAGCTTGAGGGAATATTTAAATAGAACTTTTCCATGTGTTAAACAAGCATTGATGACTGACAGTAAAACATTAATTAAAGTAATAAGAAAAATATTCACAGAACCCATTCCTGTGATAGAGAGCTTTGCAAAGGTACATGAAACCCCATTTGAAGCTAAACTATATAACCCATTTTTGTCAGAATTTCTTCTCTTTTCTTAGCCTTATATCTTACTTGACTTCCTGCATTTGGAAAAAACCCAAACCAAACCAAAAAAATGCTCTAATATTGCATAGATTTGAAGTGTTTGACCATAATCTGAGCTTCCCACTATGGAGATGTTTATCAAGTGACATCTGGATTGTTAACTATTCTGTCAAGGCGGAAGTATTAAAAAATGTAATCAATAGCTATTTTTCTGTGGTAACTCGGGGAGTTTCATCCCATATTTGCAGTCAATTGCTTTGAAACGTATTTCCTAGTTACCTCTGCTTAGAACTTGTCTTTCTCCCCTCCTTAATCTTTAAAAATGAGGTCACACTTGATTTTTAGGTCACAGTAGAGAAGTAAAAAAATCAGTAACCACTTCACACTGTGCCTGATGATAATAATTTTATTTGTCCACCATCCTTATGTTTTATCAAAGAGTTGAGAGATGATGAGTTTCATATACACTAATTATTTAAAAAGGCTCATAATTTTGAATGACAAATAATTAATCTTGTCAATATATTATAACCTATACGAAGACTTCACGTATAGGTCAAGTTCTTTTTTTTTTTTTTAATTTCAATTTCAAAACCTTAACATTCTGGAACTAGAATAGCTTATGGATATGTTTCTCTTGCTTTTAAGACGAATAAAGGTAGTTTAAAATCAGATGAGACACTTTTATAAATTGCTATAGTATCATTGCAGTATCTTCAGAACTCTGAGTCCCACTGAGTCTCTCTTCATGTAAGATTTCATGTTTGTGCCCTGGTGGAATGGGGCCTGCCAACCACGGGATGGAATGAGCATGGCTTTGCAACCTGCTTATTCCCTGAAATGCTCTGACACCAGCAATGGAGCTGTTTATGGGAACCAGAAATTAAATTGGATAAGTCCTTTTCAAGCTATAGTAAATGAAAAACAGAGGGTGGCTGGAAATGCAAAACAGAAATGGCTTGTACATTTCTAGTATCTCACAACCCCATGGCTAAGGCTCCAAGGTGCTGTTGCCACACCGGTACTAGGGACAGAAATGGGGTAAGCAGTAAAAGAAGCAAAGAAGAATTCCAAACGATAGCCCAGGGTTTTAAAATGTAAAATTACAGGCACTTGAAACTGTCCTTTTAATTTCTCTATTCCATTATAATGCTTTCACTGCTTCTTAGGAAAGGGGAAAAAAGAAAGCCCGAACGGAGCCTTAACATGGCTGGAAGACTAGCAGAGAAGAGTCAGGAAAGCACAGTCCTGTTCTCTTTGTTGCACCTCTTTGCTATAGAAAACTCTCACCACTTCTTTTGCAAACTTGAGAGAGGTCAGAAAAGAAGAACAAATGTGACCCCTAGAAAATAATCTCTTTCATCTCCCTTGCTCTAGTAAGGATACACTTCTTGTCTTGCAAATGGAGCCGTTTGACAATCATTGCTCTCGGTGTCTGGTTAAGCTTCATCTTTGGTGCTAACAGCCAGTGCACTTTTGACCTCCCTGTGCTGTCGCAGACATACAGTGGCAAAAAAGGTCAAGGAACAACTTTTCCACAAAGATTATAGTCTGGCAAGCCTTTTCCTCTGGGCAGCCTCAGAACTTGGATATTGGCCTTATTAGACCGGATTTTAAGAAAATTCAAGGTTGCTCCAGTGTAAGCAGAGACACTATTTCTTCTGCTATTGCTGTGGAGCGCCTGTACTAGTCCCCTTCTTGAGACACACTTTTCTTTACACTTCCTTCGATGTGTTTATGGGCAGTTTTCTATGCCTTTGAAAAGGGAGGGGGATAAGAGTTTTTGTTCTCTGCAAAAGTATGGGCTTGTCTAGCTGTGGTGAGAGAAAAGAGGTCAGTAATGGTTGGGACAGGAAAAGTAAGTGCACAGTTTTTGGAATCACTAAATTATTCACCTGCCCATAATTCATATACAAGCACTGGAAATACACAGAATATTAAAGATATAAAAACATTAAAGCTTCTGTTTTTACACTAATAAAAACTAAGTTTTTCAGAATTGTCTTACATAAATACTCTTAACTCATAGATTGTAAAACAAGTTAATAGTGCAATAATGATTCCATTTTTGTCTTAAAAAAAATTAGAAGCTGTCTCATATAAGTGGTCAGGAATTTAAATCCAGGCACCAGCCTATCATCTAATCTAGTGGAATTATCCAAATGACACATTTTTAAAATTTTTCCTGCAATTGTTTAGTTTTGTCATGTTTATATTCTAGGACACAAGGAATGCTGGGAATAAGCTGGGTCTCTGTCATTAGCTGATGCTAAAGGGCAATTTGTCATGTATTATGGCACTTTTCACCAACTGTGAAAAGTTCTGCAAAATCTAGTGTTGGCAGCAATAATCACAAATTGCAATGCAATTTTAAAAATGTATCTAGTTAATGTATTATTTAACTGGTAGAATTTTTTCAGAACACATTTGTATTTACTTTCACTTGTGTAGCTTGATATAGAACTCCATACTCAAATGCAAAACAACTAGTATTTGCTTTTTCCAATGTTATTTACAACAGTAAAATGTAAAGACTTGGTTGTGAAATAAATTAAGTTAAAACCCCTCTATTTCTAACTGGACCTTGAAACAGATTTCTATTTCCAGAATGAGACAATGAAAAGTAAAGAAGCAGAAAGTAATGTGAAGCACCATAGCAAGCTTCTCATATTTAAAATGCCTTTTTGAAGCATATGGTATGCAAAAGTTTTTAAGGATTTTGACTAAGGAATGTGCTCCAATACTTATTTCAATCATTTGCCACATTTCAAACAGGTGCCAGCACTTTATTTCTTTAAGTAGATTCATCCCACTTTATTAGCACTTTACTTAGTTCATATTCGTTGCTTCTGGTTTCCATCCATGTAATGGAAAATTATCTTGCATTAAGACTGGCTATTTATGGGGCCACTGTGGCATTGTTTTATATCATAACAATACGGCCTTTTAAAGCAACCATATTCTATTATCACCTGGTTTTCCACACTTGTACCTTATATCACCATTCATTTGTTTATTTATACACTGCTGTGCCCTGGTGAATACAAGACCTTCCTATCCAGCTTTCACTTTCCAACACTGCAGAGGAACAAATCCTGAGGAATCTTTTCCCCCTTTCCTTCTAATCATGTTTTCTCTGCTGGGAACAGAATTTTCTGATAAGCAAAACAGACGGTGAGAGTGTGCAGCCTGCTTTATGGTGCAGGCATTACCAGTAAATGAAACGGCAAGAGCTCCCTTTGCAGAACCACTGTTTATGGATCCTTGTACAGGAACAGCTTGGCTTCTGTTCACTAACATTGTCACAAGGAAATTACATTTAAGGACTTCAGACCTATTTTTAAATGTGAATGGGCATAAAAGGAAGAACTTTAGTAGTTTTACTTCTTTTTAAATTTTGGTTGATAAGAAGCATTTCTTGTTTTTATCTAGGAGTAGGAGTACAGAGGAAGTGTTGAAGGGTTGCTGTTTGTTCTCCCATTGTAATAACAAACAGATATTCTTCCAAAACCTACTCTATTGTTACCTTTAGTGCAAGGTAAAAATAACAATGTAGTCACAAATGGAGAAGGACTGGGGAAAATTACTTAAATGAGATGTTCTTTTGAACATTGTGGTGTGCTGTCTCATTGGTAGTGAAGCATGACAAAGGACATTTTTATCCAAACTGATGTTTCAGCGAATAATATTGTAGAGATTATATATATATGCCATGCAGTTTTTAGATTGAAGCATATAATAGTAGACATTGCAATAGCTCTGTTAATAGTCCACATCTACCTTGAGAAATGTTTTTCTTGGTTGTGAAGAAGCCTCACCAAATTCACTCATCTCCATGGGCTGACTCACATACATCACTTATCAAATTCTATTTTCCAAGCACCTGATCTGCCACTTCATTCCTTCCTAGTAAAGACTGTCAGGTGCCATTCACCAGAATGTCTTGGAAGTTTCTCTCACATTCTTAAGTCTTTATTTTCCAGCTCAACACATATATTCAGTGCTGAAAGGCAAGCTTTTCCCTAGATGACCATTTTTCCACAGCACCAGATCTCTATGTTTGTTGCAGATACTAAATAACTGCAATTCTAATACTTCTAAAAATGTCAAGTCAAATGTGCTTTATAGAAGAGCTGGATGAAATCTCAGCTCCTGTTAACAGATGCCAGGATTCAGCTGCAGATCTGTTTTGATGAAATCTCAGCCTGAGTTCACAGATGCCACTTGTAGAAGGTGAGACAGAGCAAACCAAGAATATTGTTCTGGTAGCAGCAAGAGTGACTGGAAGTATGTTTCTGAAAGTTCTTTCATTTTTATGTTTCATGAGCATATGATAAAAAATAATTATTAGAATGTAGATTTCCAAGATTAACATGACCTTTCATCATATCATCTTTTTAATTTTACTAAGTTTAATGCATACATTGAGAAATATTTCAGTAGTATGTTTACTGTCATGGTAAGGATCAGAAAAGGTAAATATTATTGATCACCATTGAAAAGCCATAAGGAAATAACCCATCTTTGTATGAGGATATATAAGTTGGCTTGCAATTGAACTTATATAGGGAGTTTTTAAAGAAAATTTTAAAATTAAGAACTCCAGTTTTATGCAAAATGTGGTTTCACTCCTAGCTTGTTTTAAAGACTCATGAAGTAAAAGTCCTGGTAGAGAATTGTCTTGAATGAAAAAAAAAGTGCATATTATTGCATAAAACTTTCAAAGTACAGTGGAAGTCTAAGGCAAATATCATTTTCAGCTTATCACCTCAAATATGTTGTAAATGTAATCATATCAAGAGTTTGAAAACAGTTTTTTCATTTCCTACTTTATTTGACAAGGTGATTCATTGTGTAGAGCAGTTTAAGATGTCAATCCTCATGGATAGAATTGAGTTTTACTGATGTGCTTATCAAAGTATATGATTAAAGAAGTTTTATTCTCAGTGTTGTTACCCAGCTGGCCTGAAATATCAGTATTTTTTAATTGAAATATATTTTATCACCATTAACTCTTTCTTGTTAACCATGTATATGTTACATATGATGTATGAAAAGCTGGTTGTAGTTATCCACAAAATCATGTGTGAGATTTTTTTTATGCTGCAACACAATAGCTTGCAAAGTAATTAAAATAATTGAAATAATTTTGTTCTACATCTTCATTCTCAAGAGTGGAATGAAGGGTAAGGAAAATATATATAAACATTTTCTATGCTATTTTATGTGCCTTATATCTGTTGTTGTCATTTTTGATTGCCTGAAAGAAAGGCAGAAATCTTCCATCTTGCTTTAGCCATTATTCCACACAGTTTGGAAAATTTCCTCTGTTCTTTCAGAGGGCAACAGATTTCATCATGGAGAATAAAGTTTGCTCTCCATTGTCATTGATTTGGACTAATTTCCTCCCTTGGCACAGCTGCTTATTCTATACTTAGACTTTTTTAAAATCCCACTAAATTATTTGACTCAGTAATCTCTTCAGAAATTAAATTCCATAGATTAATTATGTATCATGTACAGGTATCTCCTTCCATCATGTCCATTTCCAGGACTGACTTGACATCATGTGTCTGGGAGAAGAAAGACAGATTTAACCAAATCCTTCATTATTTTGAATATTATCATGTCTATTATATTACAAACACTATCAAATAGTTATAGACATATACTATAGGCATAACTCAACTTTTCCTCTACTGTCCTGTCCTGTCCTGTCCTGTCCCTCCCTTTCCCTCCTCTCCCCTCCTCTTTTACGTATCTCACTTCTGCACAGGTGACCTTTACATTACAGGATGTTGCTCTGCATATGAAAATCCAATGTACGGTATATGGCTGAGGACTAAGGTGCTCATGTACTTGCTGCCTTGTCTTCCCCTCTTACTGTGGCCATGAGAGTGGTAAGTGGCACAGAAATCTGTACACACAGATTACAATTTGACTTTTCTCCCAATTGACAATAATTATTAAGAACACATCCCTCCTCCTCCAAAGAAATCACATAGATACCCCTCCCCCTCCAAGAAACCTCCTGTTCAACACCCTGTGTTTAAAGCAATCAAATGTTAATTAACTGACGTTGGTACACCTGATTGATATGCTTGGCATAACCGAACAGCAGATTCAGAAAAATGAGTATTCATGAATAGCGTCACTTTACAGTTTCCAATAACAAGTCTAGCAATAGAGATAAATGTTTCAATACAGTGTCTATTCCTATCATTCTACATATACTTTATCCAAAGCTACTTCCCATCAACCATCCGTGAAGTTCCACCTCCTCCTCTGCTTCTTTCTTCTTTTTCAGTTATCAGCCAGCATGACATTTGCAGATCTGAATCCTCCCTCCAGCCTAGCTGGCACAGCATCACGTATCTCCAGTAATATTTGTGCTCTAAAGTTACTGCTTTATACAAATTTAACTTCACTTATAACTTAGCTTATTTCCCCACTCACCAGAAATAAATACTACTTACTATTGCAAAGGCAAGTTTTACAGTTTTAAATTTTTAAATTTTTAAAGGCTGAAGCACTCAGAATTCCTCCTTTCATCCACCTTCTCTTCACTCCAAGCCCCTATTGCTCTGCTGTCATTACCCACCTTTCAAATAGTTACCTGTAAATTGCTTGTTAAAGACAGAAGTTGCAAACCCTTCATTTAGTTGCTGAGTTGTGCAAGAAGAATAGGTGCAAGTGAATTGTTCAGCTTGGAAGACCAGAGGATAAGATGAAGTAATTTGTAAAATGAACAGCAACAGGTTTGAGAAACATTTATGTTCTCATTTAAGGTGAATTCCTTACACGGAAAGCTTTCTTTAGTAGTCACAGTAATAGTGAAAAATTGAGCTCTATGCCCATGAAAAGGTTTTTAGAGGCTTTGCCTCCACAAAACATGGCTAAAAGCATCAGCTGAGCCAGCACAGATACTCCACAGCCCAACAGAACTATGGGGTTATGTTGGGTTTTTATTCATGCGACCACTTCCGTAATCCTTGCAGCACTTTGAAAGCCTTGGTTTGAGGTAAGTAAAGCAAAACCTATAGAGAGGCATAAATTTGTCTAACACCAGCACATCAGGATAAATAATGATCCGTTAATAGACCCGCAATAATCCTACACAGTTTGGAGTATTCTTGATTGAACTACTGGCAGGGGACTACCAGGATTTATGAAAAGATTGGTTTTTTATTTCCTTTTCCTTTTATAATTTTTTTGTCTGCCATTGTATATTAGTTTAAATCTGCTAATACAACTTCTTTTTCAAGCTTGTTAGAGGCAGATGTTTCTCACCCCAAATTTGGTTCTCTTCCTTATGAAGAAACAACAGAACCCATGCCCGATAAAGGGAATTCAAGGTTCAGGCTTTTGATTCAAGAGCTACAGAGCAGAAACTTGGGTATATATGCACCATAGCCTCTATGACAAATTGCCATACCACCTTGCCTAAGGGCATGTTATATCCAGTAAATTTTATCTCTCCCTGAAAAAAACCTGAAATATTTGGAGTATATGGTTAATGTTGATTATCAGTTCTTCCAGAGTCTGCTTTTTTCATTCTGTAAATGCAGTTCATCAAGAATGGCTCCCGTTTTTCCATGATTGCTTGAAATCTTGTCAAATATGTTTCCTTTTCCCTGTCACTCTCATAATGTTTGGAGAATGCTACAAGTGGATCTTTGCTGCATCCTCACACTAATTGCAAGAAAGAGAAAAATCTTTAAAATATTGCGTGTGTTGTAAAGATTATTTTCCCTTCCACTCTCAGAACAGACATGGGCTCAACAAAAGGCAGAGATAAAAATATTTACTTGTCTACCTGTCTTTTTCATACCATACAATTTAATTTTAAGCATAGTTCTGTAATTTGTAAGAATTTGTTTGACAATAACTACAATATCACAGTAATATTTGTACTTTGAAATTACCAATTTATATAATTCTAACTTCATTTTTAACTTAGCTTATTTCCCCACTCACCAGAAATAAAGTAATAGTACTTGCTATTGCAAAGGAAATTCCCTATTTAAAGCACTGAAGCACTTAGAATTCTCCCAGTGCACTGACCTAAGTGATGCCAAGTTCACTTACGGTATAGTCCTTAAAGACATTTCTAATATCAGGGATGAGCATGTATTTACTGAGCAAACAGCGGTCATGTGAAAAATGTAAGCGTTTCAGGCTGGTAGAAAAGGCATGAAAGACAGGGTGAGTCTGAAAAACCAGAGGCAATAGATCAGATGTCATTTGTTGGCCAAAATCCCTCTCAAAGTGATGCTATTATTAGGAATAAGTTTGTAGAAACTTGTCATTGAAGGAGATTGACTTGGCTAAGAACTTGACATCCCTGCTAATCCTCTTGAGCCAAGTATTAGTTTGGTCTGGCCTAAACATTATTAACCCCTTTTCTGTGCACTGCAGCACAGGAAAATTTACAACCTTGTTCCTGATGTCTTCAAGCCAAAAAAATAAAGAAAAAAAAAGCAGACCTTTTAAATTTTAGTCAAAATATCTTGTTTTCCTTAAACAGGGGAAATTGGAATGAAACTCTAAATATGGGATATGGAAGGCTCTGTCATCTGTGTATCCTGTCACCAAGGAGGAAGGTCAAGATGCAGCTAACTGACAACAACTCTGTATTTGAGTTTATTGCAAAGCAAGGAGGAGCAATTTCATATATATGTGATTTTTATATATGAATATATATAATATACATTATACATTATTATGAATATATATGATTATATTATATACTTAATATATATTTGTATGTTTGTATGCTGATGTGTACACATGGATGCAATGAACAGCACAAACACCTGTAAGGACATAGAGATATCACCTAACTTTCTTACCATAACAGTAGTGCAGAGGCACAGTTCCATAAAAAAATCTTGGACTTACCTTAGGAAAAAGACAAATCATTAAGTGAGAAAGTCAGGGGACATGGCTTACAAGGTTATCCATATTTAAAACTACTGTGATCACAAAACCCATTGTAATCTGTAGTCCCAGGCATATTTTTTTGTATCAGTGTGAGTGTGCACTCCCTTTGCTTAGAGCTGGAGAGCTCTGGCTCTCTGTGGAAGGAATGTGAAGCAGGCAGGAAAAGCAGATCCACGTGTCAGGGCCGTTGTGTCAAATGGCCTCCTCACACATTGCAGATGTTCAAGCATAAGCCAGGGAGTGTGTGGAATAAAAAGCACTTTAGGAGTTATGGAACTTTAGGAGAGGATAAATTCTGCAGAAAATTTGCAGTATTCTTCTACACCACAAGAGAATTTCACAGCAGGGAATGGGTTGTGCACAAGACTTTCTGTATCAGTTGATCTTGGAGGTACTATTGGTATACCAACATTAATATTGCACAATACCAGTATTTTCCTTTAGGAAGTTACTCTAGCACTTGCAAGATGTTCAAGCACAATTTGGCCATAAGCAGGATTTCCGCTAAGACATGACCCAATCCTATATATATCAGTTTTCTTTTCCTTGAGAAATCAATTTTCATTGACAACAAAGTCAATTCCAATAAAAACTTTAAAAAAGGTAAATCTTCTAGCTGTGCCAAAGAAGGGGAATTGTTGATAATGATGGGTCTTCAATCATAGTCATAAAAATGATGACTTTATCTCATGAGACCAAATAATATAGATCTGAGATTACTAGTGAAACTAAAAATATCTAATCTCTCAGAAAGGAACCACAGAAATTTGAGTTGTGATTATATAATATTCCAGATATTGTATGATGAATATGTGGTTTATTGATTTGACAAGTACTACTGTTTTCCCCCAGGCAAAAAGTGAATTTGTGGCAAATGGCCTAATAGAATAGCAGAAGTAATTGATGGAGTTCTGTGCTGTTCTGCACAGTGAGGTGACAGATCTGAAAAGTTTTTGACTTATTAGTTTGCCTGTTGCCACAGTGTAAGGTATGACTATAGCCAAAGAAAGTTTAAAAAAGTACAGCATGAACCAGTAAATGCTAGAGAGAAAAGAATAATCATTCTAAATTTGATTCACCTCTCAAGACCATGTAAAAATCATGGTTGAGATAACTCATAAATGAACATAATTGTCACTGCAAACATTTTTTTAAATTTAGGAGTTATAATCTGAATAACTTTATCTATGTCTTAAAATATGTAAAATATGTTAAAGTGATCTTTAGCTATATAGTCATGCATTTTAGGTAATTATAGGTTAACCTGTTACACTAGTACATGATACAAGATATGTAAGTGCAGAACAGTCTGCAAATTCAAAGGCTCACATAATAAATATTTCTTTTTATTTACACTTTAAGATAAGAATTGTTACTGCTGCCCTACACACACCATAGCCTGCCTAAGGCTACACAGTGGAAATTTAAATTGAGAGATAAATAATTTGCCTCTTGCAGTAATAGGAAGCTGTTAATAATTTAGAAAACATGAGGTTGTTTCCACTGTTTCTTCAGTGTTATATGAATATATCATCTGGTCAGTGTAGTTCCTCTCAGCTTATAGCTAAGCTTGTCAAAGTGATGCACATTCTTTTAAAGGAATGTTGAAGCTTTTTGTAAAAACATTTATATACTTGGAAAAGTAATGATTAAAGGTGGCATCAGTGAGCATTGTTTGTCTTTTACATTTTTACTGGCATTGCATCCCAATAGTATTTTTAGGGGATGAATGCCATGTTCACGGAGATAGGTTACAAAGCTGGCTGGCTTTCTTTGGCCACACAATGCAGTTTTAGCACAAGATAAAAACACTTAAAATGTACAGTCTAAGTCATCAAAACAGCCAACTGTTACATGGTCTATATGGAGAGACCTTATTCAATATAATTATGTACATGAATGAAATTTTATGAATTGGACAACAAACCGTTAATGATAAACAACGAAAAGAACTATAAAATACTCTACTAAAATAATCTACTATATAAACTTCTAAATGTATCTTCTAGTTTGGCCTAAAAGACCTACAGAATCTTTAATGACAAAGTTTTTTACCTCTCAGCCAGGTAATACAAATCTTCAGCAGTTTTGGAGTTGAATATTTCTAGAGAATATTTGCAAAGAAAACCATTTTCTTCTGAATTTTG
>JAOXXN010000065.1:37171668-37183428 GCA_026770055.1 Myrmophylax atrothorax | reverse complement strand
CAGGTAAAACAGATCACCAGTTCTGCTTTTTTTCCCCAATAAACTATGTTTATTATGCCAATTCTAATTACCATGCAATCTAATGGTCTTAAGGCTTATAATTTCCACATCACTGGACATCACAAACATGAAAGCATTGTATACTGTCATTATACACCAATGTTTGCAGTTGGTTATACATATATACAGAAATTATTCACACATCTTAACCTTGCTATTTCCTCCTTTCAAGCCAACATAATTTTACTGTGAAAGCAGCTTTTTAATAAATGGTATAAGAAATACAGCAAGGCACACATTTTTTAAAAACTTTTTTTCTCATTACCACCTCAAGAAGCATAAAACCCCAAAATGTTGTACTTAATTAAGAAGAATGTCAACAGTTTCTAGTATACAACACTATGTAGTTGTTTCTTGAAGTGTTGCATAGATTAAATTTTAAATTAATTAAATAAAACACCATTTATTTTAATTGCTTGATTTCTAGATGTATTCAGTCAGGAGGACTAATGACTTTTTTGCTGCAATTCAACAAAATTGTCACTTTAAAAGGGTTTCAATAAACTTATACATTTTACAGATTAATATTAAATTTGATACATAAAATAGAAGAGTACTGACAGGTACAATTCTAAAAAGATGAACCAGACTAATCATGAATTCTGCAAAACTCCAAAGAACAGAATCAGTGATAAGTAGTACAGGAGCATCCAGTTTAGGAAGGGGAGGTCATTAGAGGTAGCTTGGGAGAGGAATCCATAGGAAAGTAGAAGGCCTTGCTACAATACAAAATGATCACTGATATAGGACTAGCATATGCAGCCTGATCACAAAGCCAACATGGACAAATCACATTTGGAAAGCAAATTTATCTTGGGAGTCAGTGTAATGCAAGGCAGTGATACAATGGAATTGAAGGTCATCCCAGGGCTTACAGGATGAACCTGCACCTGAATTGCAGCCCAGTTTCTAAAAGGAAACAAAAAAGTAATAGTAGGTTACAGAAAATGAAGTTTTATTTAAAAAACATAGGTATTCCAGAACAATCATAGACAGTCATTAAATGTTCACATGCCAGAGCCTTTAATGCAGAAGCATACAGTAGGCAAACAATGACTTAACAGCCTGAGGTACAAGTTACTGTAAAAAAATGAATTGATGTAGAAAACTCATTGATTTTAATGAAGACTTTGCTTGTAAAGAAACAAGGGTATTCATCACATCTGATCTTTTCCCTTACAGACTGTCCTCATCCTTACCTGTAAACTTACCTTCAGCACACTCAGAAGTGCACCAATCAGTGAAAACACAGAAATTTTCAGAAGTCAGGAAACAAAAAGATCTACCCATTACTTGTTTTAATATTTGTGCAAACATATATGAGATTTCAATGGAGAAGAGAAAATGATTGTCACAGAAGTGGTCCTTGAAGAGAATTGTCAGTGTCATCACTGCCTTTTAAAATTGTAAATAACTCTTTAGACACTTCTAGTATCAGTGACGAGTTAAATTGGCATACTATAGAATTGTCCAGCTCAGAGTTTAAACTATTCAGCAAAGAGCATGGGCTTCTGATTAGGATTATGAAGAAATAACTGTCAGAATATAGCTCAAAGTTTAGTGCAAAGCACACCTCACGAGCATTTCCTGGGAGGCACTCCAGACATGCATTATGTGCCTTCCAAATTAAGCAGGAATATCTGGATCTATCCAGTTACCTTCTCCTTTGATCTTATGTGCTGTAACTGACCCCCCCTCCTTATAGAAGAAATATACTTACATGAAAATAGTGAAAAGCTCAACAGTTTGTTTAGGTATTAATGAAGAGCTGATCTGAATAAAGGGGAAGATGGTATCAAAAGGTTTCTACAACTCTGGCATGAGTTTCACAGATCTGCAGTAAAAGTCTCACTGATGGATTATGTCAAGTTTTTCAAAAATTATGTCATTCACAGACAATACAAGATTATCTGTTTATTTAGATTCTTTTAAAGTCAGCTACTGTAAGCATCTAAAAAGTCAGACTGTTTTAAACTCTATAAAGAAACTTTATAGTATTTACTTCCCTATAAAAACCTACAGGAAAAAAAGGGTAAGCAAAGATTTAGATTATTCTTGTAGTTCCAGACTCTAAAAGTAAATTATTACATATTAACTATTGTGTAAATTTATATATTATTTTCTCCTATAGTAAATAATTTTGCATTTATATACCATATTTTATCTGTGGATCTCAAAATAATTTTAAGTAAATAAATCATGCTTTATAAGCCCCATTGATCATTATTCTTATCAAATTTTTGCTAAAGAAACTGAGACAAGGAAGGAATAAGTAGTACAAAAAATCTATTGCTGAGCAGTAAATAACAGTCAGGCTTTCTGAGCACCAGTCCTGTGTTTGTCCTGGTAAAAGTGGTAGGATAATCTAGCTAACATTGCAGTACTGTCAGATAAAAACAATTTAGTTTTCTTAAACCCAAATAAGTTATTTTTTTCCCTAGATTAAGTTAAAACTTAAATTTAAACTACAGAAGGAAGGAAATAGATTTAAACTTACTTGTAAGAATTAACAGATTACACACAGAATTCTAAGGCATCCTCTAGAAAAGACTTTGGATGGAACACACAAAACTCCTTAATGCATTGATATCTATGCATATTGAATATGTAACTAAAAACTTCCATCCCATTGGTGAGTCATGGGTCACAGTGACAGCAGATCACCTGATCTCATGTACAGAAAGACAGTTCTTTCAAGGTGACCCCTAACTGAGAAATAAAATCAGCACAGCTTTATGAGCACCTCTGTTGAAAAATTCTGTATTGGCTAATGCAAAGGACTAGTCAGTGCTGACAAAAATTTTTGAGCCCGCCTATACCATTGTTATAATTTTCCCATAATGGTCTTTTTAAAATTTTTTTTGTAGCACACTGCTAAATAACAGGATTGCAGTATTTGGCAAAAATATTTATTCACTACTAGTTTTATTCTCCTGTGCAGCCAAGGTAAATACGAAACCAGTAAAAAATTCAACCTGCATTTGAAACCACGCTTTTTTTACTTTGAAATCTCAGTATGCTTTTAAGGTACACATATACTATAGATTATTTTTCTCTAAGTATTGCAGCTACACATGGAATTACACATTTAAATGAGCTTACAGCACAGGTGCTACAGGAAAAATAATGGTGTTTGCCATTTATCTTTCAAATTAAATAATGTGTTTTTAAATAGTAACTTTTTTCATAATACACTTATGGGAACAACATTTATCTGTCACATTTTAAAAGATGTATTAGTAATAAATGTAAATTACCTTTGGAAAATCAGTAATTAGCCTCATCAAAAAATAAACAATCTGCCACCAAAAAGATAATCTTTAGCATAGTTAAGTATAATAACTGTTATTTGAATAAGTTAACAAATTAGGATAGATTGCTTCTGTAATTCATTCCCCATAGCATGAGAGATGAAGTTAAAACATCAAGCTTGTGAGTGGGGGAAGGGAGCTCAGACTTTAGTGAAACCAAACCAGCAGATCATATTTTCATTTTTTGTGTGCCAGAGATAAACTGTATGTATTCTAAACTTCGCTACTGGGGATAATACAGTACAGAATTTCCATGGAAGCAATGTTATATGTACCAGTTAAGAACCAGTGTATCTTCATAAATATAAAAAGTGAGATGTAGTGTGAAGGGCTTTGTTCTCTTAAAATTATTTGTCAACTCCTGGCAAAAATGGAAACTATACCATAACCCTATTAAGTTGCTGCATAAAGATTCTGCATTACATTTTATTGCATTTGGGGCATTTATTAATAACTCTATCCTCTATGTCCAATCTTAGTCCTCACACCATTATCATATCCCAGTCTTATGAAATAAACAACTGGCTACCATGCAAGTAACTATGAAGTTCTAAAGAGTGAGGAAAGGTTTATACAGTATTTTGAGATCATCAGAGGAAAAGTATTAATTAATTGAAAAGACATTTTATCATCTTCATCAGTGAAAGAATGAGAACAAGAATAAAATCACACTCACTGTGGCAAGTATAATTCCTCAAATCAGTATTATAAAAATGAGTGAAAAAAACCAAGAAAACTAAAACCCCAGTAATTTAGGAAAGCTTATGTTTACATAAATATCACTTATCAACCTCAGACTTTTGTCATCATCTCAATTTCCAAACACAGGCTTCCATATATACATAATCCGTTTAAAACAATTGTGGAATACATAGTATCATCTGTGAGTTTTGTAATTCCTAGTTGAATTCCATTGCTTTTCCAGTTGTTTCAATGTGTCCACATATTAGCCTATTCGGCAATCAGCAGATCATAGTAGCCTATTTCAAGGCCATTCCAGAAATATCCTCTTTGTTATGTTGGTTCCAAGACAATGCATTAATCAAACAGATATGTGTGGAGATAGTGGCAAGCTGTAGACTATTGCTGTCATAACCTAAAGGCTTTGCTAGATATATTTATACATATGTGAATGTGTGAGTGCTGGGTAAACCACCAATATATGTAAATTAAAAGCCCAAAGCATAGTAATATAACAGCAAAATCAGGAGTTGCAGGAGTGAGGCATCTAAGAGCAGCAAAGCAACCTATTTTGTATCAATAGTATGAGATCCTCTGCTATAGCTACATAGTCTGCAATAGGAGAGTACTACTGGTTTCAATGGGCAGTGATGAATAATGGCCTTTTCTCCTAACAACAGCATGGAATCATAGCATAACTTGGAAGGAAACATGAACATGAACTGGTCCAACCTCCTGCTCAAAGGAGAGCTATTTTCAAAGGCAAAGAAGATTATTCAGGGCCATGTCCATTCAAAGTTTGAAAATCTCAATGGATGGAGATACCAGAACGTCCCAGGGAAACCTGGTGCCATGCTTAACCTTGTGTTTTATTGGAAATATTGCTTCCGGCAAGCAGCGGCATTTGGAATTGGATTGGCATTTGGAGTTACCATGCTGGCTGTGGTCTACTGGAGGACTGCTGCCAAAGACTTATGGCAATCTCTATAGCTAGGCTGCCTTTTGAGTCACTAAACACCTAGCGAGATTCAAAGCAGCAGTGCTACATGGTAGGAACTGACCCAAAAGTTGCTTTGTAGATCTTCTTCTGTTGTTAAATGTTGTTAAATGTGCAGTTGGATGTTTATGTGAGGTCAGAAACTCCAGATCTGAACCACTTTCAAAATCTGGAAGAGATCAGAGCCACTTTTTTGTCTTAGGTTCCACCATCTTATGTTTCAAAATGCTTACCACAAAATAGAACTGAAGCTTGCGGTGCTGCTGCATGGCTATGAGTTTCCATCTGCTTTGGTACTCAGGTCTTTATTCTACACTACCCCCACACTACATGCTTTAATGATGTTGCAAAGATTTCTTATTTTGGTAACCTCAGCTTTCAGTCTAACACTGTGATTAATAATGGCTTACTGAATTTAAATCGTGGTAAACTGGCATCCAGAGATGACTCTGTTCTCCAGTCTGCTTAGCCATTCTTCATAGTTTGTCTGGAAATATTGTAGAACTCCAACTCACTAGTCACCCAAAATTCTTGTAGAGCTGGAAGTTCAGCTTCATCAAGTGCTTTTGAACCCCACCAAAGGCCAGCTGACTGTGTAGAAGGGCATCAATGAGTGGAGCTGATTTCTGGTTCCACAACTCAGTTGAGGAGAGAAGAGAAGGCTGATACATTACTTTCGAAGAATTCCCAGGTTCTGCAAGATAGCAGATTTGTTCCAGGAGGGAGCAGCTCCAGTCAGTGCAAAGCCAAAGGGCCAAAAGCCATTAGTATTCACTGCATTTTTTGACTAGTGGCATGTAAATTGAGATTATAGTGTAATCACAACAAATGATATAGCACTATCATGAAACATATGCCCTGGCTGGCAATTCATCTCCTTTCATTGTACAAAAATGTAAAAAAAAAACCCAACCAAAAAAGGTAAAAAAAAAAAGTGCAACTTGTAAAGTACATACCTGTTTTTAGAATCATGTACATGCCTTGAGATGGTTACATTCTATCTGTGCATATTTATATGTCTGTCTTTATGAAGTTTCAGCAGATTTTCTTGACAAGTAAGAGTTTTTCTGTTCTGATGCAAAACATCCTTTTTCTGTGAATGGCCAGGCTTTATCTGAAACTCTAAAGCTGAAGCCTCTTCAGAAGCAGCAACACATCCTTTGTGCTCTTCAGTTCCAGGTGATTTTCCTGTACTACTCTTTTCAGTGCTAAACTCTGGAGAATTCTTTTCCAAACTTTCAGTTTGCTCATCTGAAATTGGCAAATCAGCAGCAGCATTTTTCAAATTGTTTGAGGAACGTTGTTTTTTAGGATTTGAGACATTTATATCTTTGCCATCCCCACATAAGAAAGATGAATCCCTACCTTCAGATGAAGTTTTAACTTCTAATGACTCTGGAGTCGCATCACCTAGTGACTCTGCAAATGTTTCAGAAATAGGATTAGAAATAGGTTGTTGCTGCTCAACTTGTGCTTCAGAACCATTAGGAATGGATTGCTGCTGCTCAACCCATTCTTCCTCAGGACAGGCTTCAAAAAAGCATTCAATATTTTCTCTCTCATCTGTGGAGTCCAGTGGCACAGGAGTGCTGCTCTTTTCCTCTATGTATTTGAATACCTCTCCACAGTCACTATCATGAGAAGAAAGTGAAAGGTAAGAATAGAAGTCACCTTTCCTTAGCTGGATTGGTCTGTGAGAGTGTTCTAACACTTTTTCCTTGATCTGTGCTAATGAAGCTGAAGCAGACGACTCACATTCAGGCTGTGACTTACTTTTCAAAGCTGTTGATGCCATGTCTATTATCTCTTTCACAAAATTGTGTACTGAGCCATCTTCCATGGCTTTTTTATCAAAATCAGCAGATTCGCAGTTAAAACACAAATCAAGACCATCAGCTGAGGAGTTGCATTTTGCTTCACCAGATTTCAAGGCAGCACAGCAATCATCAAACTTTTCAGTAATGCTTATTCTATGTTGTTGACCATTAGGTAAGGATGCCTGTAGTGCTGTATCTTGCATGTCTACAGAACTAATTTCTAAGGAAGATTCAAGACAAGGCTTTTTAGCAGGAGAGGAAGCAACAGAGTGATTATTAGGCTGAAGATGACTTTGACATTCCTTTGGAGGATCTGTGGATCCAGCTGAGGATAGAACAATCTCCTTACCATCCATATGTGAATCATCTGAACTGTCTGTAAATGCTTCACAGACACAACATTCATTTTCAGCTTCTCTGACATCAACTGATGCATGAGTTTTTGGAGTTGCTGCTATTCTAATAAGACCTTCCTTTTGACTGCCCAGAGTATTTTCAACATTGCCATTCTCCATATCATCCACAAGCTGATCCTTCACAACCTGAGAGATATCTTTCACTGGGTGACTCTTTGTCCCTTTTTCATGATCACGTGATATATTCTTACTATTGCCATTGTTTTCTGACATTTTCTGTACTGAACCATTCAACAGTGTTTCAATGCTTAATGTGTCTGTGGCTTTTGATGTCTCATTACTAACTTCTTTACTGTGCTGAATTTCATCACTGAGGTTACTTTTTCTCTTCTCCCTTGTCAAAGAAAATTTTGGTCTAATCCAGGTTTGGAGTTCATTTTTTATATAATCAAGTCCTGAAATTAAATTGCATTCTTCATAAATATCCTCATCAGTTGCTATACTGGAGTCGTCATCTTCATCTTTGATACCTAGCTCTTCCTCAGTTAAGGTAAGGGTGGAACTTGAAAGCAAATCACTGTCATCTTCATCATCAGTACAAGCAGAAGTGCAGGAGACATTAACAATCATGCTGACATTGACATCACTCTCATCAGCTACAGATCTATTAAGATGTTTTCTAAATGATGCATTTGAATCTGGTATTTTATTTCTGTGCAGTACAATGTCTTCAGAGCAGAGAGAAAGATCCTCACTGCTGCTGAGTTCAGTGAGAGAAGCTGCTGAATCTTCATTGATCGAAGATGCAATATCTAGAGACAGCTGTCCAGTAAAAGACATTTTTTGAGAGTTACTTTGGAGTGTTATATCAGAGATGCTGCGCTTTATCTTTTGATCTGAAGGACTCTGGATATTCTCTAAGCGATTCAAAAGATCTAATGTCCTTTTACTGAGCTCTCCAACAGAATCGCTGCTTGCACTTATGTCTCCTGAGCCATGATGACTAAAAAGATCTTCATTGCTTTTGTAGGAAGTCAGCCAGCTCTCCAAAGAGGTACTTCGCTGAAGACCATCTCCACTTTTAAAAATACCTGAGCTGAATAAATCACCTACTACAGACAGAGATTCTAATGAAGAACTGCGAGATAAGGTTGAAATCAGTCTTGTATTCTCTGTAACAGTTAATTTTCTTACAGTTTCCACAGATTTACAGCAATTTGCATCTGATTCTCCGCAGATATTTGCCAGAGTATGGTCATGAATAAACCCATCTGGTTGTGACTCTCCAGACTCATGTTCAGGGTTACCAGGAATTTTATCTAAACAAAAGTCATGAAACAAACTACCCTCTGTATGAGGCTTTTCCATTTGCGATTGTTTCATTATCACCGGTAATTTGAATTTGGAGCCTTGAAGATATGAGTAATCATAAAATGTAAACACATCATGTTTTCCTTGCAATTCTTCTAGACACACAGGGTTAGGCATGGTAATGCTGCCCAAATTCTCACCATTTTCACTTCCACAACATGCAGAAGGTGCCAACCGGAAATCATCTGAGAGACTAGCATGGTCTTCATCTTGTTTTATTTTTTGATTTATTACATCATTCATTTGACTTTCTGCATGCCCAATTTCTGGATTACTCTGAGTGGTTTCAATATCATTTAGCAAAAAAATTTCTGAGTTATTTGTAGTTTCTGTATCACATTCACTCACTATCCCACTCTCACTCTCAGAATGCCTGCTTAAGTTTCCACTCTGATATATATAGTTATAAGCTTTTGCCATTGTGGTCCCCCCTATTAGATCTGGCAGGGATTTGGTAGATGAAAACGATGAGTCTTTACTAAGACTTTTGTTTAAAATGTTGGACTGTGTTACACTGGAGAGTCTGGATGTCTTTTTCAAAAAAGGCATGTGGTTTTTTTCTGCTAATTCAATATTATGAAGACTATAAACTTGATAGATGTGAGGATTTGGAGGGGAAGTAATGTTGGGACAATAAAGAGGACTTCTATGATTACTGATACTTTCATCTTCATTCATATCATTATCACCACATTCTCCTGAAGCAGGTTTCTGGTTTAGATCATCCTTCTTGAGCTCCTGATCAGGATCACTTAAGTCTTCATGAATACTGATCAGCTTATTGCTTATGTCAGTTTCATCCCATTCCAGTGCATCTTCACTTGGACCATTTAGATCCATCAAAGTGGGATCAATAACATTCAGAGACTCCTGTAAAAAAAAACAAAAACAAAACAGTCAAAGATTAAAAATATTTACAGGTGGACTTTAAATGAACTTCTACTGAAATCATAAGTTAATGGGAGTAAAGTAGATTTTTGGAACAATGATCACTAATAGGATTTAATTTTGTTACATCTTCTGTGCCATTAAAATGGTCAGTTAAAATGAAACCTATTGCATTTTGCATGATTTATTAGTATACTTATTTTTTCTTATTTGCTGTCAAAATATAATAAAGAAATTTCACTTTTCTTTAATAGACATTAATTGTGGTTAGTCACTTTATCTGTAATAAGTTTTAACCATTCTGCAAAGTCACATAGGAGTGTGTTAGTAAAGAAACATGCAATTATGTTGGATATATGAGAATGTCTCTTAGGCTGCTTAATTTTAAAAGAGTTAAGATATAAAGGGTTTATTAAAGGATTTTAAAAATGTTTCTAACAAACTTTTGTGTTGTCAGCCTTAAAACAATAGACTTGATGAATTTTTGTTACAATTTCTATTTATTCTTTACTTGATAAGAAAGGCAGTACTAGTGTTCAGTAAGTAAGACTAATAAATGTTAATGTCTTCATTTGAAAAGTCAATCAGTCTAATCAAATACTACAAGAATTTCAAATATTATGTGTCCTGATACCTTTTTCTGGAAAAGGGTTGATAAATAATTGAGCTAAACCTAATCTGATTTTTTAAAGACTTTTGTAACTTTCTAGTAATATTTGCTATTATTACTCAGAACATGTGGCAACAAGAACTGTTCCTTTACAAACATGGTGGGGAGGAAGAACACCTTGACAACTTTGCTTACTCAAATGTGATGTGCCAAGTGGCCAACAGCACCAAAACACTAAACTCTTCAAAATAAGACTGAAGTGGTCCCTGGTTTTGGGGCTGAGAACAAATTAATTTCACTTTATTTTTCTGTTTATTGAGAGGCCTCCATTTTAGAGAAGGCTTTGCTTATACACTAAGTCTTGTAATAGAACTGTTGACTAATGCAGAATTGTTTAGTTTAAATAATCTGAACAGCTGAACAATGATCACTGTATCCAGAAACACAAGCACTTTTTCCAAAATAACCTTTCAACTCGTCTTTTGCTCTCTCTAGCTTTCTTTGAGCAAGTGTTGTTTTTCAAATACAGCATTTGATATCATGCCAAACAGCAACAGCAAATAACCAGAAACTTAGTTACTGAAATAAAAGCAGATAAAATGAGGCTGCAGTCCAACCAAGTGCAGTTTTGCACAACTTCGTTACTGACTTAGATTCATCAAGGCTTGGCCAAGGTTAATTGTGCAGGGACAGGCACGTATCTCTGACTTCGATTCTCAGCTGGAAACTTTCTTTGAAGTAGGAACTAAAGCTGCTCAGCCCTTTTGTGAGAAATCATGGGATGTTCTCCAAAAGCTCAATCATTAGGAGAATGATTTTGGGCATGAGGACACTTTATCAGACTGGGCATAAGAGACATGAACCAGGTTATCATTCTCTCAGGAGAAGCCCTACCTACATGCTGTTCTGAGAAGAAACCTGCTTCTCCTGTATCATTTTGCATAGAATAATTCAATATTAATTCGGTCATAAATAGATGAAGAGAATTTTGTCCTGCAGTGCTCTGTTCAGCACATTTGACCAACAAGAGGCACAGGTAGGTACAAATCTCTGCTCCAGTGACTATTTACTTATGGATATAGGTGGTATTATTTCTATGCAAGGCACAAGGTTATACCATCCCAGTATGTCCAGTAAACCAAAGGCTAAAACAATCAAATGACATCAGGAAGAATTATTTTCTCCAAACTGGGCAGAGTAGCTATCCACTATTCATCAGGGTGATATGCAGCTGTGTTAAGATATTGCACATAACAATGGGCAGAAATACAGGAGCCAAAGAACTTTTTCCTCCTTGGTGGGTTAGGAGGCCTTTGGCATTTTGTGAATCTGTCATGTCCAATGTTGAAGCCTAGAGTCCTTTTGTGGATCTACCTACCCCAAAGCTTTTATAGAGTACATTAGTTAGAGTCCTTTTACCCCCCGTGATATATTGTCTCATATTGAATTCCCATGAAAACACCCATTTGCTAGACAATTATGGCTATCAGAGCAGTTCTGTACATTGTGGAGTTCAGAACTCCTTATTTGGATTTGCCAGTTATGCCGCGTTTTCGTAACAGGTCCTGGCTGCAACTTAATTTCCCACCTGCTGCTGACCCTTAACCAACCTGTAAGAAAAATGCAAGAGAATGACAATAATTAAGTAAATTTGAAAATCTGTTAGATT
>JAOXXN010000065.1:37138481-37171568 GCA_026770055.1 Myrmophylax atrothorax | reverse complement strand
AGAGATGTTTTTAGCTCTTTGCCAGCCCTAAATTCCACATCCAGCTCTATCTTCACAGCTGTATTTTGTGAAGCTGGTTATCCTTGGAGGATTCTGCCAACCTGTAGCAGAATGTAGTTAATACTGGCAGATGCTTCCACTTCCTCTCTTGTTTTCTGGAAGCTGATGCACTGTGACCATGCTGTGCTTTGCTAACATGCTTTCTGTCAAAACAGGTGTTTTCAGAAAGCAGTGGAGTTGGATTCTGTCTAAAGAGTGGGCTGGGAGTTCTATATCCTAGTCCTCATTCAGCTTTATTTCCCCTGTGAGACTTAACTAATTGTTACAGTGCTGCTCTCCTTTTTCATGCCTATCTGGCATTAGGAAGACATTGCTGTGGATAGTTTCCTCAACTACATGATTTAATGTTTTAAGCTTCTGCCAGCTGCAAGAAGAAATTACTGAAGGCAGGAAATCAGCAGCAGGTTCCAAGGATTTTATGTTCCATAGAATCTGATTTTGTTTCTCAAAACATTTGGTCCTTATTGGTCAGGAAGATAACCTTTCCCCTGTAAATCAGCACATGGCTGCTTTGTTTGTTCAGCAAGTCAGATGGACTAAAACAATAAAACATGTAGAGTTGTGACCTCAGCCCATTCATCTTCACTGAGTGCTCCCCACTTCAAAGCTTACTTTTTTGTTCTTCAAATTCACATGCTTTTCTGAGGCCTGGTACACTCAGAAGTTTGGCAGGAATAGCTATGATGATAAGGGATTTTATTTTATTTTATTTTATTATTTTATTTATTTAGTTTATTGTATTTGCCTTCTGATTGTCAGTTACACTCGAAAAGACTCTTATGCAGATATAGTAGTTTTACCAACTTGGCCTTCTCTGGCCAAGGAACTGAATGATTTAATATTACTGAATTACTCCTGTTGTTAAAAGCATCATATCCCTTGAAATACAACTTTAGTGGCTAACAGCCACATTGGCAGCCTTTCCCAAGTTCTAACTGAAGCAAATCACCTGGCTTAAGCCACAAACATTTTGTATTTGGCATTTTTAATAGGGGTATATATTTTCCCTTTCTTTTTTTACAAAATTTAGAGAAATGCTCAAACAAGAAAGAGACTTTAGACATTGAGACAGTTGGAGAGAGCCACATCATTGTCTCTTGAATAAAACTGTGGAGTGAGAAATGGAAAGCTGTGTCACTCCAGCCCATGTTTGCACTGACAGCAGTAGCAACATAAAAAGCAGGAATGTCTAAGGACTATTTTTATCAGATGTCTCTTTTTCAGGCCGGTCAGTGCAGAGGTAGGGTGCTGGATAATTAGAGTTATCATGATGGTAATAGATTATTGCCAAATTGATCCTTTACTTCATGTTATACAGAGAAGGATACAACAGCATATGTATTGGATGGTATCAGAGATGAATTCTGTTTGCTCAGTTTACCAGGAAAAAATGATATTTCTTCTCCTGTCTTTGGTAGTATTGCACAATGTATCTTTCACACAAAGCAAATAAATCTTCTACTGTCATTTCCAATGGGTAAAACTTTACTTTTGTAAGAACTGAACCATGTTTTTTATTCTGCTTCAGAATGTGGCTTTCCTACAGAGTTTGCATTACACACTCGAAATGATGTTCTACCTTGCCTGGTCCAAGGTATTTGAGCAACTCAGCCTGGTGAAAGGTGCCCCTGTCCATGGCAGGGAGGTTGGAACTAGATGATTTTTAAGGTCCCTTTCAACCCAAGCCATTCTATCATTCTGTGACCCCTTCTTGAATCACAAATACCCAACAGGAAAGGGGTCTATCACAGGCAGAAATGCTCATCTCCACGTGTAAGACAGACTATATTTAAAGAGAATCTTTGAGTGCACTAGAGAGCTTCATATTTCAATGGGGTGAGCCCTGTATGCTGACTCAAGTCCTGACCTTGCTGAAGTCTGTGACAAAACATATTGCAAAGGTACCATGCCATCTGGAAAAACTGTTTGGATGCCAGCCGATATAACTGATTGCACTAAATTTCCCAGAATTTAGAATCTTGCTTTTTATGTATGCAAGAGTTTCTGAGTATTAATGTATATGTCATTTTTCTAAAAATGGGACATTTTAAAGTAGATCAGAGCAGCTCTATCACGAAATGCCACTACATCTAGAGAAGATCCTGATGGTCACATGGTTCACAGTAAGAAAAGGCAAGTAGTTTTGACCAAGAAAGCAAAAAAACCACCAACAATGTAATAAAAATCAAAGGATGCAAAATATTATGCATATTTCTATTTTTAAAATATCACCACTAGATAAACAACATATAGAAAGCATTTACTGTTGCATGAAAAGATTTAAATATAATTAAACAAATAATCAATTAAATTGTAGACTCAGAAGAGTGAAAGGTTAAATGAATTCTAAGGTATTTGAAAGTGTTTCTTTAAGGAGTTGAGCTATTCTTACTTTGAATCCTGAACTATTTTGCTCAGGACAGCATTCCCATTTCAGTGGGACAACTCATGTGAGCACAGTTAGGTGTACATTTAAATGCTTGTAGAGTTGGTGTTTAATGGCTGCTGAAAATGGTAAAGGGAAGAAATACGGTTACTATGCCAAATAAAGGCATTTCCTCATTCCCAGTGCTCTTTAAGGAAAAGTGTCAAAAATGTGTTTTTTCATTTGTTTCATTTAATAAAACATAGATAGTTTTGCTTTTTTTTTTCTTTTTGAAGCAAACTATATTAAACAATGATTCTCTGTTTCAGCTTCATTTGCATGTGCTACTCCAGTACAGATACTTTGTGTTGGTGAAACAGGCCTGTAATGTAACCCCTACATTCTATTATATTTTTTAAAGGAATTAACATGAAAAAAAAAAGAGCTTAATAAATACAAACTCTGTTCCTCCCTCCCTGCAACTTATCCTTCAGTTGCTGTGGCCAAATTATCCAAATTCAAATGCACTAAGGGGCCAGGGGAAAAAAAGAAAAAGAAAGAAAGAAAGAAAACCATCCCCCACCTCCAGGAATGCATGCACATTCAAGGAAGACAAACATGATTTTGTCTTTTGAGAAATGCAAGCATGCCAAGTACTTCTTCTGAAGGAAATAGTTGTGTACAGTACCACTTCACCTCTGCCTCACTTAAGCTCATTTTCTAAATCGCATTCCCTAAATCACAGTCATCAAAAAACTACCCCATTTCTCAACATCAATGTTTTAATATGCATAAGCTCAGCATACAGATAATATTCCTTGTGCATAATACTGAAGTGACCTATACATTACAATATAATCTCCTAATATATGGAAGCAGCATGCTCTGTCTATTACTGCACTTTATAAATATTATTGCCTCTCTCAATCAAATTCTACTCTCAGTCCTGCACATGTAGAACTCCTTCCTCTCTATTAAGGGTCATGTGTACTTATGGGTAGTGTCAGGGTCCTACATGGGTGGTTGTGTGTACAGAATCCTGTACCCCAGGAAGGACACTGAGTTTGCCTCTGCTCTCTGCAGTCACAGCTGTCACCTGCAAGGATCTCAGTGCAAGCTGGGAACAACTGAGGTTCCACTATTGCTCAAGTCTTTGTGATGACGTTTGAAGTTCTCTGGTAATGCTCAGAAATAACAGTCTTGAGGACAGTATTTCCATATACGGTTTTAAACCAGGTAATTTTCTTTATCATGACAACTGCTTTGTAGGTACATCTTCTAAGCAACAGATAAAATAACTGCCATGACATTTTAAGAGGATGCCTAGCTGAAAACTATTAGTCCTTACTGGTAGTAAAAGTATTTTAAAAGTGAGAGAAATTGGCTGTTCCCTGTGCATTCTGCTATTTAAATGTCACTTGATGATTGTAGGTAACTCTTTGGGGTCAGTTGGGCCTGTTCATGTGTCCTAAGAGGGTCTTCTAACTTCCTTTGTAAGCTGTGGGCACTACCAGATGGACAAAAGAAAGACGGAAAGGCTCCAGCTGCTCCATCACACATCCAGTCGGTGTGTACAAGCCAGGCTGAAACAGAGGGTGAGTCATGTCAGCAGAAGGTCTGTGGGAGCTAACTTCTATCACAGATCAAGACAAAAGCAGGGACTCAACAAGTTCAGCCCCCTCACTGTGTCCAGAGTATCACTGGTAACACTCTAGCCATTATCTGTTTTATGTCCTTTATGGAAGCAGTGGCCTCTCTTTTTGCCATCATATCCTCATATGGCTTTCTGATATCTCTGATTCTCATTTGCTGAAGAAGCCTTTTAAATGTTACTAGAACAAAGAAGAACATCTATAACATTTTTATACTGAATAATATTGTCATCTAAATAGGTTTGCAATCCCAGACCTATATTCCAAATTTTGTATGTGGGCTTTTTTTTTTTTAATTTTTTGGGGGGATAAGAGAACCTCAATACATGGCATATATCACTTACTGTTTATTTTACTGCTTTGTAGTTTTCCTTTCATCTGTCAAGAGGTTACGTGACAGGATTTTTTGCCCTTGAATGTCATTTTGATCTCACCCTTACTTCAGAGAAATATATGATTTTTTTTGTTGAAGAATCCAGCACAAGCCCTTTAAGAAACTCTTGGAAAAACACTCCTATCTTTATCTAAACTGAAAATGTTGCCATGAATACCTAGTTCAGAACAGAGCAAATCTTGGCAATCTACCTCAGATACATGCCCATGCAAGTTGGTGGAAGTTAGTCCATGCCAACTCTCAGAGTTTGATCCAATCAAAGATCATTCTTTATGGTTAAGACAAAATACCCATGAAAACCAGGAAATCTGTGGAATGCCTGTATTGATGGCATTCTGCATTCAGAGGCTTATGAACAAAGTTGTACTGGCAAAGCCACCGTAACACAATAAAATCACTATTGCTTTGTCTTTGTGCTAGTTATGATATCGCCATAGTGATTAAGAACACTTTCAATTTAGTATCATTTACAGTGGAACTGATACTGCTTTAATGGTGTATTGCCAGTTAAACCAGAACAACTCAGTGGACAGTATAAATGGACTGAGTAGACACAACAGGCATCTCCAACCTACAACAAGCATGTCAGGACATGTGGAATCATGGTGTTATAAGAGCTTTGTTTCAGCAGAAATGAGTGTGGAAAATGCTAAAGAGTGAGAATCACCACAGAATCAGATAGATGTAAGGTACAAAAGAGCAAAATATAAGCCCTTGGGAGCTTGACCTTAAGAGAAACCTAGAAAGAAAGTTTTCTCACTAAGGGCTGGAAGACAGAGGCTTGAAATTCTAAATAAAAATCCTTCCTGTATACTGGAAACGGAGACTATTTATTATTTATGAATAACAGGTCTGCATGAAAAATATCTCTCTATCATCAGTTTCTTCTCCTGAATCAGTTGAGAGACCACCAAATTTAGCCTAATTCATGTTATCAAAGAGAACAGACTCCTTTCTCCCCAATTTAAATTTTCAACACAATTTCTTTGTAATCTCAGTTCAGACACTTCCTGAAGTCATTGATTCACCATCTGTAAATTTGGGATATTGACTAGGGGGAAGTTAATAAGCAGGTATTGTTAAGTCAAAGGCTAGAAGAATACTGCATATTATAAGTACTTACACAGTCTGCCTATGTATGGATTTTCAGGCGTTAAGTTAAACACCACAGTTGTCAAGAAGTGGCAGAGAGTTCTGGCAATGAATCAAAATTACAATGGTAAGCACCTTGAGGCTACAGCAGTGCAACTGCTCCTTGCCATTACACAGCCTATGTCTAAGAAAAGCTGCTTTTCAAGTGTTGCAGTATAGAAACATTGGTCTCATCTCCAAATAAAAGAGGTCCCCAGACAGGGCAGAGCTCTTTCACTGCGCTCATCTCATCTTTGAACTTCCAGATTTTTTTCGTGTCTCCATCTCTGGTAAGAGATGATGTTATAGCTCTCTCTGTACATATTAGATGCCAACACAGCACTGGGAGCTGGATGGAAAAAAGGGAATGGAATTTTCAGTTTAAGCTAGTACATTGAATAGGTCCTGTGCAATGTCTCAAGCATTATGTGCACATTTTGGTTTGGTAACTTGGGAAATGATTTAATGTAAGCATACTTTGTAGAAATTCATTTAGAAGAAGACAAAGTAAAAACTATGTCTTGATATTGTGAGAGGTTTATATTTGCCTGCCTTAGTTTGACTGAGTACAAAATTACAATGGAGAGTAGCTCACTCTTACAAAATCACTATATTGCCATTATTAACCTTTCTTCTGTTACAGGAGAGTTTATTTTAAATGTTACACAGTTTAAACTTGGGCTCAGATCAAAACATAAACTGAAGAGTTATGTCTATCCATGACTATTTTCAGTGCTGGTGAGGCACAAAATGCCCAGTGAATACAGAGTTTACAAAGTGGTGTAATAACTGAGGGGCACAAGGCTATCAGTATAGACATTATTAGTAGAACTATGGTTAATAAGCAGTAGAGAGCTCAAACCCTTTCATGCAGCAGCTCAGGTTTGCACTGAATGTTTGACATGAACCTTTTGTATAACGCTCAGAAATTTTGAAACAGTTTATGGTATTTGGTTTCACACTGCAACAATATTCCTCCTCTCTTAAAAATCAGAAAGGGTTTTTAAAATAAAGACTCTTCCTGAATTGTTCAGCAAACCTGCTGGATGAGCTGTGACTCCATAAAGTTTCGGAACTCATTTATTATATTTGTAGCTCAAAGACTGCATTTATTCACAAAGTGAATCTCTAAAACCTAGCTTTCATTACAGCTGTGGGGAGGCCCACTCTGTCTTCCTTCACTAGAGAAGGTGAAGCTCAAGAAGATAATTAACCATGAAACAATGAGGAGGCTTGCCGGGTAAGCACTAGTGTGAAAACAGTTACTCCTCACAAAAGAGGGGAAATTAGCTGGCTGGATAAAAAAGGCAGTGTCAGACTGGAAGACTGAAAGGACTGCCAGCATAAGTAGATAGCTCTACGCATCATTAATGCAATTTTTTAACAGTTAAACGTCACTGCTTTCTAAATTTAAATGCACTAAAATGCTATGTATTAGGGGAGATTAATATGCCATTTTAAAACAATTTCTCTTAAACTTTCCATTTTCACATTTCACCAGTTTGAGTTGTCCTTCCCACATATAAAAAAAATCACTGCCTCAGACTTGTATTCCTGTTTACAGTCAAAGAAAAGAGTGTGTTCTAAAAAGGTTCTGTTTGCTTATATTTTACAAACTCATTATTTCACATTAATATAGATATTTCTTATGAACAGAAAGTTTCTTTTGATTTTACTGTTCCACAGAGTAAAGACTTATGATATATGTTTCCTTTCAAAACTTCCTTTGACTTGAACAGTGTTCCCTGAAGCAGCTACATTTTTGGCAGAAATTCAGTTATGTGCTATGCCAAAAGAAATAGAATAAACAAACACTGCTTAATGCAGCTGGTTAGGTAATTTACATATTACTGCACACACCAAACGTGAAGACCTGGGTATGGATTAGAGCTACAATGATGATACAAATGTTCTATATGTAAGGAGAAATGAAATTAAGATAATCATAGCTCATGATTTACATTTTATTATTTATTGTACATTATAGTATTCTGCCATAAATGTATGTACATATTTAAATATTAAGTAGATATATGTATTATATTTTCTCTATATTTTACAGAAAAAATGGTAGAAATATCTTGGAAAACTATTAAGTGGGTACATTTTTGAAAGTTTTCTTCTGGTGAAAGCAGACAACCTAAATGGCCACGTCCCAGCCTTTGGAAACAGCAACCCCCCCTCCAAATACAATGAAAACCCTCTACGCATCTTGTAAAACTTCTTTACCATAAATATCATATAAGTAGGTCTCCAAGTCTGCAAGTTCATGTGCTTTCAAACAGCAGCTGTCATTTTGGGTGAGACCAACAGTCCGTTCAGCTGAGTCCATCTCCTGCAGGGACTAGTAGTGAAGGTTTATGGAAAAGTTTAAAAAACCTCAAACAAAAAGAGGGGTATAGAAGCTGCCATCCCAAATTTGAGAAGTCAGTCGGTGGGTACTTTCAGATTTGGAATTTAATAATCATTGATTAATTTTTTCTGTGTTAATTTGTCTAATTACTTACTGAACTAATTTGTAGTTTTAGCTACCCACCACATCCTGTAGGAACAAATTTCATTTTCATTATGCACAGCATGAAAGTAATATTCCTTTTTGGTGATTTAAATCTCCTGCCTGATAATTTAATTGGGTATTTTTTGTGTGTTAAGAAAAAAGAGTAAATTATTGTACCATCTTTATTTTCATGCAATTCTAAAATAGTTTTTAATTGTATTCCCTTCTGCTTAGAGCTGATGCAGCTGCTAGGACATCCTATAATAGTGAATAATACCACACTGATTATGCATATACTTCCTGAAGATCCTGCAAATACATTTCCATAGTGGCATGAGGATTGTGGCCCTATCATCCAACACAGAAAGTCCTTGTAAGATGGAAATAACTGCTGTACAACTTGTCAGAAAATAGGGTTTCTTCCTCTTTTTCTAAAAATTATTTTGTTTGAGAACGCTTGAAACAACCTGAAAATAGGTTCAATTACACTCACAATTCCTTGCAGAACTAGGATCATTAAAGATGCAGAGCAACAAGACATTAAATTAATTAAAAAATAACAAGTTTGTGACTTTCATATTTCCATTAACTCTAATTTTTAAAGCAATACTGGCCTGAGTCATGAACACATGATTAGAGGATATTAGGCATCTAAAGAAAACACTGACTTCATCCTGTCATCTGAACACAATGCACTGCAGTGAGACTCAGTGTCTGCTGAGCACTTTTAAATATCTGACCTACACTTAAGTGCCTCAACAGGAAGTGAGTTCTTTTGAAGACCTCTGTCCTTGAAAAAAAAACCCCAAACAACTTTTTCTTTTTTAATGAGGTATTTTTGCCATTTAAATGCTGTTTGAAAGTTCTTTTAGTATCTACAGGCATTGAAATCATCACGTTTCAAATTTCTATTACTTATTTTCCTATTAAAACTGCTTATTCCTGAGAATTCGATTGAGGATTTTACTCAGCTTATAGTTCAAACATGTTTCTGAAGCAGGGAATGTCTCTTTATCAAAGCTGTGTAAAAGTGCTTTACCTGATGTTAATACGTGGCAAAGAAAAAAAGATTGATAGATTGACAGATGGTTTGTAGAAAATATGTCACCATGCTATGAAGGCCTAAACCTGCTACTGTGGTGTTCACTTTTCCCCATATAAAGTTATAAATCTCAGATTTCTAGCTTTTATAAGATTTAATTCTTCCATCTCAAAACCTGAATTCTATGAATTACTTGTAGAATATTTATTTTAAATAATTGTGACAAGTCTATTTACTAATATTGTCGCTACCTATAAATGCAAAGAAACTAAGAATGTTGGATATGCCACCAACAGTGGTAAAATGCAATTGCCTATGAGAGATATGACAGAGTTTTCATGATCATATGTTGAATTATAGAGCCATGTGATATACTGGCATTTTTGAACGCCTCACTGGCATTCTAAATCTCTTGGGAGTTTGTAAACATTAACCATTGAAAAAAATCAGATCAGCAGAGAAGTATTACCAACTTTTTACCAGCTATGAAATTCTCTCACCCAATTCTAAAATGGCACCAGTCTGAAAGACAGTGTCTGATAGGTAGTTGAGGACCAGAAGTATCTTTGGGCTGCAAGGATGAACACAAAAGGCTTGTATATTCCCAGAAGAAAAGATTTCCAGCTTTTTGCTGGGTAACACAGCACCAGCCACCTGCTTTGAAAGTTTACGAACTACAAAGTTTTAGGTGTTTAAACAACTCTGAAATAGGTCAATTTTCCCTCTCTTTGCATTTATACACTTGAACAGTTTAAAACTAAACTAACCAGAAAAAGGAATACAGAAGAAATCCAAATAGTTAATCCTTTTCAAATATAAATATATGTGTAGATGTATATACAAAAATTTATGGCATTAAGTCAGCAAGTTTATGTAATTGCTCCCCTTGGTGAGTATATTTGTTCAAACTTGACAACTCAGCCAATTCCCAAAGCACATCCTGTGACACTAGAGAGTGTTAGCAGTATGCACCTTTACTTCCCAACCTCTCCTGAGGGAGAGCTCAGACTCAGTATGTTTTAACAGAGGCTGTGAAATAAGGCTGCCTTAATCTCTGGAGTCTGGATTAACCATTAGCCTCATCTTGTCTGATGCAAGCAACAACTAGAGTCCACAATATGATTTAAATTAGAGCAACAGTTAAAAGTCTGGCTTGGTGGCAGTGAGCTCAGATGACCACCTCTCAGACAGTTTGCTCTCTTGGAGGTCTGCTCTTTGGTTTCTCTGGGATTATAAATTTGAACTTCCTATAATTTTACAAAGCCATGGCAAAACGTGACAACATCTGACAGAGTTAGGGAAACAGTTGAATAATGTATTTCAGCCCTGGATTGTTACATTATACTATTAGTTGTGACAAAAAGTTTTGCATTCTCTGAGGATGGAGTAGAGTCCTCTGCTGAAAGACTTAAATGTATTTCTTTTTTTCTTTCTATTCACTCTAAAAACATGCCATGGCAGATGACCACTCAGGAGACTTAAGAATATAACACACCACTTATCTGAATTTTGACTAAACTTGACTCGGCCTAGAATGGTTTTACTAAGATCTGCTCAACAATAATGATTTTACCTGCTTTGTTTTGTCACATTATCCCGACTCTGTGTACTGCCATGGTGGCTACCATCATAACTATGGCTGGTATGAGAAATACAGAATTTCTTCCAAGAACGTGGGGCGTATTACCTATCTTCAATTAGTCCAAGAAAAATCTAGACCTGTGTTCACCATTTATGTAACTACATGTTACATCCTACATCCATGTCATAAATCAGAAATGCAATGCAACCCAGAAGCTCAAAAACATACACACCTCAAGTGTGAGGATGATGCATCACATTACAGACTCTAAAATGAAACATCCACTTAATTTAAAAAGAAAAATTTTAAGGAAGCACTAAAGTGAGAAGTCTTCAGTGTTGAAATATGAGTAGAACAAGATGCCTGACAGAAACAAAATGTGAGCCATCAAGACTGTACTGCCATGTGCTATGTGAAAGAGGTTCAATATCAAAACAAAAAGTCCAATCTGTAAAGGTTGAAATATAAGTCACTAACTAATTTGTAAGGACTAAGATCATGTAATAGGTGTTCAGCACTTAACAATATGTAGTGTGCCCTCCTCAGCTAATTAAGTTAATCATCTCCCAATACTTTTCTGTTCTACACACTCCCAATGAACTAAATTTTATACAAGATTTTTATCTAGATCTTGCCTTAGAAATATTGGCTTGTGATAAAATAAGGAACTTTCAGGAGCCAAGTTTTGTTTAGAGAAGCTATCTAACAAATAACTGAACAATGATAGATTCATTTTTTACCTCTGAAGGATGGGAGTTTGTGTGGGTTTTTTTAAGCTTAGAACAAGTGTCATTCCATGAATTGAAAAAATATTGCACCAGTGAAGTAAATATAGAGAAGTGAAGACACCATGCCTAGCATTCTGAAAAATCGCTTTCTTTTTCAGAAAGCATAACAGAAACCAATAAATAGAGAAAAAGGAAAAAAGATACAAGATCAGAAAGAATATAGTATTTTTTAACAATGTGGTTTTCCAAGTTCGTTACAAAAAAGAAAACCAAGAGGATGTTGGGAAAAAATTCTAAGTAGCACTTTAAGCTTGCTCTTTACCTCCTAAGAAACAAGCTTGTGGAAAAGAGAGAAGTGCTTTTCTTTTTCTTTTTTTCAAGTGAGCTGTCTCACCATTGCAGACTTTCCCAAGTCCTTACAACTCTAATTAAAATGTGGTAATTGGTTATGTTACCTCAATTACCATGATGCATGGACATTGATGCAAAGCGACACCAATTGAATCCCTTGGGTGTTATACCCCAAGGCCATCCCATTTATTGTGGCCTTATTATTTTCAATTATGTGGCTGGATGTACAGCGTACTTTCAAGCCAATACAGATAGGGAGTTTGCTGGACATACAGTATAGTGTACATGTAAGATGACTCAAAAGAACAAGATAAATAATTTTCTTCTTTTTCATGAAGTATAGCAGTGAATTTAGTGATCAGACAAATAAATATTTCAGACATTTTCAGGACAATGCGAGAATTACAGCACCTTAACCCAAATTGCCTTAGCTCAAAAACTCCATTTTAAAAGCATGAATAATACTGTTCCTTCAATAATTAGCTCTCTCTGTTGAATAAGAAAGTGTCCGCTCCATAAAACAGATAAGTTTCTCATTCAGTGAATGAACAGTCTGGAGAAAAAGCAGTTTCTCCACTCACCAAAAAGGCAGGAATACTGAATTGCAACTTGAGTAAAATCCATTAGAAACTACAGTTTTGTCTCTCTCTCAGCCACAGTATATAATTTGTATACTCCAGTATTGGTAAAGCAGTCCCAGAAAAGTGATTTTCTAGGGTCACCTTATTGCAGCTTCCTATACAGAAACATATCTGACCTAGACAGACCATATACAAACTGTGAACATCTGTAGCAGCTGAAATAATCCACTGAGGCTGAACACACAATTTACATATACACATGGTAAACCACTGGCTGAGCAAAATTTAAAAAAAATTGCAGAAAACAACTTAAATATTCCCACTTTGACTTAGCAATTGTAAACTTATAGGCACATCCATGACAGTTATCCCAAATCCTTTTTAAACTGTTCAGTCTTTCAAGTAGATTAGACCTTCTAAAGGAAAGTGCATAGTAAGTTAAAGCTTCTCCAGCTGTTGAGTAGGAATTTTGGATGGCAATTTTAAGTTTAGTCAACTAAAAATGTTGCTACTGCTATTACAATTGCCAGACAGACTCCTTTTCCTTTTAAAATGATTGATAGCAGGGTCTTGTTAGGCAAGCTATGAGGTAACTCTGAAGTTAAAATTTAGGTGATGTATAACATTGTATCAGCAAAATATGGAACGACAAATCTGGATGAAAAGAATTTACAGCAAAAAAAAAAAAAACCCAAACAAAAAACCCCACCAAATCCAAACAAACAGATGGAGGAGATAAAAACCTCTTTTGCTGAAGCATATTAGGACTGCCTCCAGTATTCTGTTTCTTCCACTGTATGAATACTTCACTCCATATAGCTAGGTTAACCTACTGAGTCTAACCACATTTCATCCTTCTGGAGTGATTTTTATTGATAATTTCACATTCTAGACAAAACTTTTTGCTTATGAGAAAGACAACTTTTACCAAATTTTAGGTGCTTGAAGTACATTTTAATATGTTGTTATTTGTAAAGTTATCGTGCAAAACATTAGCAAAATTAAACATTGCTGAAAACCATCAATGAAGACAAACAATTCAAAAGAGACATAAAAGCTTTCTGTGGTTAATTCCAGCATACCTTTGTAATGCTTTAAGTGGCCCAGATAAGTGACTAAATGTAAAAAGGGGCAAAAAGAAGACAAATAAAGATCCCAGTACACAAATTAAGAAGACAGTAGAAGATGAAAGTGACTCTTGTACTGAGACTATATAATCATCTGGGGTACCTTATTTACTGTCAGCAAGTCAGATGCCATGAATGAGTCAGATGCCCTCAGGGTATAAAAACATCTCATTTGTTTTCATAAATTACAGTATTTTGTGGGCAACCACAAATAAAGACTTGTTACCAAGGGATACACTTTGTGTGCCAAGACTGGCACACCATCAAATACAGAGAGATAGGGAAGCAGAAAAAAATGGTTCTGGTACCTACCCAAGAAATGACTGCACAGGAACTGAATGAAAAGGAAGGTTAAAACATGCCAAGTCAGACCAGGAAAGTCAAAGAATCATGAATTCTGCAGTTGCTGGGGCACATTTAAATGTTGAGAATACAACATTGTTCATCAACAAGAGAAACTTGTAGATATCGACATACTTCAGAAAATCATAGTATTATAAAGCAGCCTGGGACGAGAGGTTCCAAACCAAAACAACCTACAATGAAAATTAGATGAGCATCATGATATCTCTAAACAGCTGCTATTTCTCTGCAGAAAGAATGATACAGCCCTGACCGGTGAAAGTCAATTCAGCAAATAACTGCAGATTACCTCAGGCAAAGTGGGAACAAAGCAGCATGCACCTTGTGAAGTTCCGAGTGTCCAGGTTATCAAGCAAGGTGCCATAGTCATACCCTCAACCATGCCTCAACTCCTGATCGATTGCAATCCCAAACAGAAACACAAGACTTTGCTCCTGCTGCAAGAGCAGCACCAAGTTCTAATTAGCTGGTAACAGTTTATTTACAGTAACTGCAGGTACAAGCAGTAAACTGCTTTCCACACAGCAGCTGCCCCCACTCTGAGAGGATAGTATGCTTTCACTACAGTATCTTGGACCTCTGTTCAGCATTCTCTAAGATATCTCACAAATGCAACTTCTTTCTGTTCCAAGTCAAATAGAAGATATACATTTACTACAACAAAATGATGCTTTGCAGATTAAAAAGGCAGTCCATCATCTTTGTGGTATTTTACACAGTTGGAACCTAGTTCAATCTCTCTTGGGCTATTAGAGACCCAACAGATACTCAGCCTCTAACAAACAAAATTCAGGATTCTGAGAGCTACTTTTTGGGTTGGTTGTTGCTAATACTGCACACACTTATTTTTGAATCTAAAAAATTCAACTGTTTTTTTTCACTGTTGGTCAGATCATTAAACATTTTGTGTAGCACTAATGAAGTTTACTAGAGCTGTTGCTGCAATACATTAGTAGTATGACTAAAAATATTCCAAAAATGGAACTATCACAAAAATAATACCAGCATTTCTCAGGAGAATTAAAAATACCTACTACAACTATATTTTCTTTCTTTATAAATCTTTTCTATTCCTCAGTCTCATATTTATCTTCTAACCCATTCCCTTGCCCAGCCTATTTCATTGATGAATTCTCTTACTTTGGTTTGCATTTCTTGCTCTCTCAGACTCATTACCATCAAAACTCTCTTCAACTGTAGAGATGGCATTTGTCTTATTTCATGACTTTCTTCTGATTTAAATGGAAGATAGTGTTTAAAACTCCTACCCACATTTTCTCTAAAGCTTCTTTCTGGGTCCTCACTAGTTCTGTTTTTTCTTTTAATTCCACTGAAATTTCACCAACATTTTCTCACAATTTTTGTTTTACCAGTTTAGTTTTACTTTTGACTCCACTTGAACATACTCTCAACAAATTAGTTCCTTGTTTTTTCTGCTCTGTAGATTACTTTTCATCTTGTCTGTGTTCTCCCTCAGGGCTGCTCTCAACCCATCCTCTGCCCAGCCTGTACCTGTGTTTTGGGTTACCCCAACTCACCTGCAGGACCTTGCACTTGTCCTTGTTGAACTTCATAAGGTTCACAAAGACCCACCTATCAAGCCTGTCAGGGTTCCTCTGGATGGCAGCCCTTCTCTACAGTGTGCCAACTGCACCACACAGCTGGGTGTTGGCAAACTTGCTCAGGGTGCACTCAGTCCCACCGTACATGTCTATGACAAAGGTGGTATAACTGCTGGTCCAAGTACCGGCCCCAGAGGAACACCATTTGTCACTGGTCTCCACTTCAGCATCAAAGCCATTCACCACAACTCTATGAGTGTAACTATCCAGCCAATTCTTTATCCACAGAGCTGTCCATTCATCAAATCCATGTCTCTCAAGTTTAGAGACAAGGATGATGTGAGGGACAGTGCCAGATGCTTTGGACAAGTCCAACACAGAATCACCACAGAATCACAGAATCAGGATATGCTGAGTTGGAAGGGACCCACAAGGATCATCACGTCCAACTCTTAGCCCTGTGCAGAACCATCCTCAAGAGTCACACCGTGTGCCTGAGAGTATCATCCAAATGCTTCTTAACTCTGGCAGGCTTTGTGCTGTGACCACTGCCCTGGGAGCCCAACCACCCTCTGGATGAAGCATCTCATCTAATATCCAATCTAAATCTCTCCTGACACAAACTGAGGCCATTCCCTTGGGTCCTGACACTGGTCACCACAGAGAAGAGAGAAGTGCCTGCCCCTTCTCTTCCCCTCATAAAGAAGTTGTAACTGCAATGAAGTCTCCCCTCAGTCTCCTCTTTTCCAGGTTGAACAGAACAAGTGACCTCAGCCGCTCCTCATATGGCTTCCCCTCAAGACCCTTCACTATCCTCATTGCCCTCCTCTGGATGATTTCTAAGAGCTTAATATCTTTCTTATATTGCAGTGCCCAAAACTGCACACAGTATTCAAGCTGAGGCCACATCAGTGCAGAGTAGAGTGCAAATTTGTGAGGCATGATTTTCTCTCAGTGAAGTCATGTTGGGTATCATCAACCACATCCTTATTTTCCATGTCCCTTAGCATAATTTCCAGGACTATCTGCTCCATGATCTTGCCTGGCAGAGAGATGACACCTACCAGCCTTCATTTCCCCAGGTCTTCTATTTTTTTTCCCTTTATAAAAATGGGTGCTCTGTTTACACTTTTTCTGTCAGTAGGAAGTTTACTGGACTGCCAGAACTTCTCAAATATGATGGATAGTGGCTTAGCCACTTCATCCACCAGTTTCCTCAGAACCAGCCAATGCAACTCAGCAGGAGGTTCTCATTCTTCCAGTCCCTGATTTTGACTTCTGCAACCTGAGCAGTGTGGCTGGAGCAGTTGCCAGTGAAGACTGAGGCAAAAAAGCTGTTGAGGGCCTCAGCCTTCTTCATGTCCCAGGTACCCAGGTCTCCTATTTCCCTCCAGAGAAGGACCAAATCTTCCCTAGTCTTCCATTTATCACCAATGTACCTATAGAAGTTTTTCCTGTTGCCCCCCCTGTCCCTGGCCAGATTTAATCCTATAAGGGCTTTATCTTTCCTAACCTGGTCCCTGGATACTTGGACAATTTACATGTATTCCTCACAGGCTACCTGTTCTGGCTTCCAGCTTTATTTCGATTGTTTGTTTGTGGTTTGGTTTTGTTAATTGTTCTGCCATCATCTTTCAGTTTTTATTAGTCTTGAACAAGCCTTTTACACTACCTGCTTACTTTTCTCATTTTTAGATTATAATATACATTAGATACCTGCAGTTCTCATCTGTGGACAGAGGGCTCAAATAAATTCCTTTCACCTAACCACATTCTTCTGCCCGTCTTTTAAATATCTTCTTCTTAGTGTCCATTATGTAAATTGAACACAAACAAAATGGACCTCTTGCTCTTTCCTCCCCTGATCTCTTCTCTTCATGCTTTTTCAGTATGACTGTTCTCCCTTCGGTAATCAGCATCAGCTGTGGCATATACAGTTTTCACTAGCTCTTTAAGAGGAATCTTAGCATAATTAAGATTTGGTATGAACCTAAAAAAATATGTCACTTGGTCCCAAATCTCATCAAGGCTCTTCACTATATGAACTACACAGGATTATCATTGCTGTCAATGTAGCTGCAGTATACAGACTTCAGCAGTATGATAGCACAAAACATGCTGAGCCAATTCATCCATTGCAGTCAATGGTGTTACAGTAGGGATTATTTTGTTCCCCCTGCTTTGTAATATAGTTTTATGCCACTTAATGGATGGTTTAAACAGAGTGCTATTTTGCCTCTTAGGAATCATTTCCCTGAGATAAAAGCAAATTACTGCATTTTATTTATATTGCAGTAACATAGGATTGTATATTAATCATATACCCATGGCAATCTATGTGAAATACACACCTACTGCTGGGATGCTAATTAAAGCCGGTCTTAGTTACACAGGAAATACTCTTTCTAAAATATTTCACAATCAACAAAATATTCTCTGGGCCCAGTTCTGTTAGGTCCTGAGCAACTCAGCACCAGGAGAAGATTGGTTTTGTTGCTTGATGGGATGAGATGTGATGAGAATAAATATCCAGCGAATATAATATGTATATTGTGAGTTTATATTATTAATAAATTTTGACCATAGATTTTGTCCAAGATTCACTTGTTGGCAGTAAAGACTAGGAATGGCATCTTCAGTCAGAAGAAAATGCTCGGAGATGGATGTGTTTGTCTTGAGTTGAAAAGGCATCTCTTGTGACAATTGAAACCCCTCACTTTTAAAGCAAGCATCACTCACCGAGTCTTTTTCCAATCGCTTTTGTAGCCTTGTTTGCCACTGGACAGCTTGCATGACAATGGCTTCCCACCTTCTCTCGAGGTTTACAATTATCAACTGCATGGACTGGTGATCTGCATTTAGGTTGCAGGTCTCCTGATCGTCCAGGAGGTGCTGGCATAATCGCAGCACGGAGGCTACCCCACGGCGTCTCTGTTTGATCTCACAGCATAGAGACTGCAGGATAGACAAACAACAGATATCAGGACAGAATACTTTGCAAATTGAAACATTAAGTATTATCTGATATTTAATGGTGCCCAGTCTCTCTTATAATATTTTTTTCAGCTCTTCCATAAATTCCTACACTTTAGTGCCACAGTTTAGTGGTTTATTTTTAGGTAAATACAGTCTTAATCTTAATAGCCCAGATGGAGCAACGCTACACTTAGTCTTCTTCAAACAAATACCATAACTAACTGTCCTGATAATGCTGAAAGTTTAATGATGTAGACTGGTTTACTCTTTCTTTTTCGTTCAACTGGGATACATCTGAAATGAGTTCCCTTTACAGTAATCAACTTCAGAAATTCTACAGGAAAATAAGACAGAAAAACTTGTAGTCATGCAATGGGAGTAAGTACATTTTTTTGAAAAAAACACAATAGAAATTATGGGTCATAAGCACTCCTGTTACAGGAAAAACATTAACGAAGGAGAAAATTCAGTATAAAAGCCTTTACAGATTGTTTTATCATAATATATTTTCAGAGTAGTTCTATATTCAAGTAAATGTAGGAATACTGTGATAACTGTATGATCCTTAAAGATGAGTAATTCACTGCATTTATTTCTTCATACTGATTCCAGTGCTACTGAGAACGCAGTCTGATGTAAACTGGATGATGTGATATAATTGCTAAACCCTAATATTGAACCTTGATGGGAGCCAGGATCTGTTGGTGCTATGCCAGAAACCCAAGAAGCTGCACTGAGAATCTTATTGAACAGCAGTATAAATAATGCATCCTACAGGCCAGAACTGGAGAGAGATGTACCACCCGGAAGCAGTTAATGGCATGGGGTGCTTTCAACCGTGGCTTTATCCATGATTATACTCTTATGTCATTTGATTTTATTAACTCAAAATGTATTTTAATAATAAAATCTATGAAGCTGGGGTATAGAAGGCACAAATGCAACTGAAGATGACAGCTTCAGCTCAGCTTCTGAGCCCTATACTTTTACAGCATTGCATGACTTAAGTATTCAACTATTATCAAAGGGTTGTGCTACTCCTGAATTTAACAGGACTGTGCTCCACACGTGGGGGCTTTCCAGATAATTTAAACTGTAACTTGCCAACATCTGTTTCCCTCTGTGGGATGCCACAGATGAAAGTGCATGACCCCATGAGAAAATCTGAACTATCATCTTTTTTGAAGGCAGGGTGTTTGCCTTTAAGCTTCCAGTCAATGATAATAAGCAAACAAAAAAAGCCACTACACCTCTCAAAGCTGTTCACAAGCATTAACTGATAAAAAATCACGATCTGCCTTCCTGAATTTTATTAGTAAAGCAATACCATTCTATAGAAAGTAAATCCAAGTTCCAGATTTTCATGTCACTGTTTCTTTAAAAAATGGAATTTATACTTAGAAATGTTGTTAACTCCAAGGAGTATTTTGCTGCTGTGCTTGATCAATAATATTAAGCCGAAAAACATCATTATACACACCTAATATCTTTTCTTTGCCCATGGATAGTGTGCAAAAGACTTTTTCTTTAAAGCCTTCAAGATAAATGATGATTAAACCCACAAACATAGCTGAATTACTAGTCTATTTTCACTGGCACGATTGGGCCGTCCTAACAGTTAACAGATTGCTTACTAATCAACAAGTGTAAACAAGGCAATGAAATCTCATTTAAAGCGGAAATTTTAATTCCTAAAAGTATTTGTGTTCAAAATGTTATTCCCAATAAGCCTTCATTAGAAGACATTTAAAATGATTAAGTACATTTGATTGTAAAGTACACTTACTAGTATATTAGCAGGTGGACATTTCATACAGATATTCCACTTACTGATATAATGCATTCTATAGCTATTTAAATTACCCTAACTCCATAATAGCTAGAATTCTATTACTTCTGTAATGAGAGAACCCCATATCTTTAATATTTCTGAATTTTCAATAAGGTGAATGACGAATTCTCAAACCTCTATTTATGGCAAAATATGACCAGGAATTTTATTATTCAATTTGTACCAGAGCTGCATTTTCGCTAACGTTTCCTGAACTTGGCCTTATTTATTTTCCTAGAGTTCATTGCCGGTTTCCTTCATAGTTCTCGATGTAACCACCATGTCTGACATATTTCCTTTCTGATGCTGTTCATTAGCCTAATGTCACATCAGAAAAAATCCAAACAAAACCAAGCCAAAAAAATTCACCCAGTGTCAGGGTTCTTATTTTGCATTTTATGACAGCTAGGCAATTCAGTTTTTTGGAAGTGATGGTAAATTATATACTGATGTGTACCTATGTAGGTCTGCATTAACTTCGTAGAAGTCAATACAGCTCAGAATCTGGCCCCATAACACTAACTTACCATGATCTATCTGATTAAGTCATCCCTTATAAATATTGTTCTTTTTTGATACAATGCCATTTAATATCATGAGGTAAGGAGAAATGCATTATAAACCATTATATGGAAGTTTAAGTGAGGCCTTTACGTTGTGTTATCTGAAAGCAGAGCTACAGCATCCAAGTCATTTCTAATTTATATCAATTTTACACCAGCGTAATAACAGTAGCTTTACTGAAGCTATTTCTGATTTACATGGCTGTGACAGTACAATTAGGCCTATGGCACTTTTGTTTCAATTTTATTACATGATATTATGGTTAATATTAAACAGGAGAAGAATGAAGTGCTTGTATCTAAGTGTGTTGAAAGAGTTGGCTATAGCAACAATACTTCAAAAGCCGGAGAACTTAATCGTGTAAAGATATCTTTAAACCCTATATAATAGCACTGGCAATAATGAATCTAAGCAGTATTAGGGTCTTGTGTTCAGTGTCCTAAAGGGACACAATAATTGCCTATATCCTATGACATGATATATCACAGTGCTGTATATCCATGTTTTGCTATCCTTAAAATGGCATGCTTGTGTAAAAACCTGTCAATATGGCAATTGCACATACAAAGGACCACAGTTACTTTAATTATTTGCAAGGACCTTCTGCATTTTCAATATAGAAGATATAGTTCATGATTGATTAAAGGAATTTTTTTTAAAAGTGGATGAGTATCTCTACAGAACCTTGGGCCTGATGGTCCACAGCTGCTACAGTAAGCTAATGGGTACTTGAAGGTCCAGAAAATCAGGTAAAGATTTTCTTACTTGGGCTCACTCAGTTTCCTGTGTGTGAAAAAATTTGCTGAAATATAGATTAGGAGATCAGACACTTTTGATAGTGTCTCCTCATACTATCATGTGTCCACTGAGCTGTAGTGAATGTAACCACAATCCAAATCTTTGCAAATGTGGGAGAAACATATTGACTTAAACCATTTGCAGTGAGACTTAAATAAATGTATTTGACTTTTTCGCTGCAGGCTGAGTGTATACACAGTGAGTGCAGATGCTGCGTATGAACTTGACTGTGTGTCTGAGTCATTTGCTTCGTAACAGACACCCTGATAACATTGAAGTGTTAGTTATAATGTTATTATGGTCATGGCTTCCCATACTGAGGATTCCCATCCATGCTGCTAGAATCTTGGAAGATTTTTCTTCCCTCTGCCTACTCCTCTTTCCAGTGCTTTGAAGTTATCACCCGCATAGCTAAAAAGAGCTAGCTGAAACTACTTTCGCAGCTTGTTAATACGATGCCTTAAATCATCTGGAAAAGCCCTTATTGGGTCAAATGACATCAAATGTGCTTTCCTAGCCATAAGCTAATGGCAGTATCTATGACAATGGAAGTGGCCATGATCTGAACAAAAGGTGCTTGGCATAGCTGCCTGACTCCTAAGTGAATGGTATATGACCAGAAACATGACTGCAGCTATAGGCAATGCCAGAGCACATGAGCAGCATAGCAAGGTGGGAAGTTGAGGAATATTAGAGTCCCTCATGCCCCAATCTGCCTCTATTCCCCAGCCTTCCTGCAATGTATCAGTGCCCGAACTGTGCTGCACTTCCTGCTCTGCACAGCTGAAGATTTTATGGGAAGTTGGTTCTCTCAAACAACATGGAAGATAAGTTGCATTATTAAGTCCAACACTTAGTCCTGCACAGGACCACCCCCAAGAGTCACACCATGTGCCTGAGACTATCATCCAAATGCTTCTTGAACTCTGGCAGGCTTTCTGCTGTGACCACTGCCCTGGGAGCTTGTCGCAGTACCCAATCACACTCTGGGTGAAGAACTTCATCTAATATCCAACCTAAATCTCTCCTGACACAAACTGAGGCCATTCCCTTGGGTCCTGTCGCTGGTCACCACAGAGAAGAGAGAAGTGCCTGCTCCTTCTCTTCCCCTCATGAGCAAGTTGTAACTGCAATGGGGTCTCCCCTCAGTCTCCACTTCTCCAGGTTGAACAGACCAAGTGACCTCAGCTGCTCATCGTATGGCTTCCCCTCAAGGCCCTTCACCATCTCCATTCCCCTCCTCTGCATGATTTCTAAGAGCTTAATATCTTTCTTATATTGCAGTGTCCAAAACTGCATGCAATACTCAAGCTGAGGCTGCCCCAGTCCAGAGCAGAGAGGGACAATCCCCTCCCTCTGTGCCTGATGCAGCCCCTCCATGCAGAGATGCCTGGAGCTTTGAAAACAGCTGGATGATGACAAATGTTAACTTACACAAATGGATTTTCTTTGTGCTTTCAGGTCCAGAAGAAATGCCAAGGTATACTGAGACAAGCGCTATTTATGGGCTTACCTTTTGTTTCTGTGTATGTATTGGCAATACTGGCTGCTTTTAGGTCACAAAAGAAGCTCAACTGCAGATAAATGTGGAATGACCAGATCTAAGAGGAAGCTTCTGTCTAACCCCAGTCTACTAAGGGCTTACTCTTTCTCCTTGTTGTAGGATGTGGGTATGTGAGGGAGGGAATGATACACTTCTGATTGCATCAGTTGTTCCTTGATGGAAGATGGAACAAATATTATTTTGTACAACAACCTTATAGAGAAATTAAGGCAAAATCTGAGAATGGAAGCCACCCTTCCGAGTGCACCAATTAAACTACAACTCTTAAAATTTGTTTGTCCTTTTATGCCTGATTTTTAGCTAGTGCAGCAGTTGTTTTCAAAATCAATAATGCAAAACTTTTAAGTATCATCGCTAACAGAATTAATACAACAATAAAGGAAAAATGGAAACAATTCTCGCAAAGGTTGGGTAAAACATAGTTTTCAGTGTTTTCCGTGAAATGGCAATGCCTGTTGGAACTTCTCTTGCCAGGGTGATGCATCCCTGTATTTCAAATTCAGTTCTTACAGGACAGATGGTGAAAAGAAAAATTTCTGTTTCTGAATGAAAGAGAGAGCCAATAATTCCTCAGAAAACATTAATAAGAAAATAATTCCTTAAAATAAAAAAGCTAAATGACAAAGACAGAAAATGAATGATTACTTGTCATTGCATAGAAAAATACTGCCAAACCTGTGTGCTTTTGCTGATTTCAAGGTTAAAAGAATATGTCACCTAATATGGGAACTCTACTCGGTTGCATACTGTGGGACTTAATCTATATTGAAGCTAAATATTCTATAAGTATGCAGTGAAGTGCAAAAAACAGCAATTGAAAAATGACATGATTAAATGGCACAACATGCAATCATTTGCTCTCAATTATATCAATGTATCTTCTTCATTTCAAAGAGTCAGGCAGAAATATTGTTTTTTAAATGCCTCTATTAAATTGGGCACCAATAATAAAATAGATGAGAGTCCTAATAAGCTCATTTGCCTAACATACATCACACACCACAAAACTATTCTCTCCAAACGGGTTTGTTCATAGATCTATCTCCTAGTTGTCACCAGTCTTGGCTGTACTAAAAGATTTTAAAGGCACAAAGCTTGCAGGCCATTCAGTAAAACCTTTGTACTTAACCCTTGAGAGATCTTTAATGCTAATTATGGAAAAAGTATTGATATAATATCTTTCCTGTCATATCTTATTACGATGACGGTCACAACAGAATCTGCGACTGACATTTTAGAAATATCATTTAATTGCAAGTCAGAAACACAGAATGACAGCTTAAAGTAGAATATTACTTCTTTCAAAACAGTAAGCTAGTTCTCTTCATTTAAACCCCCTACTTTTTATAGTATTACAACTACTCAATTGCTACGCTGATCATATCTCCCTGTAAATCACAACTTAGCAAAGGGTTATGATATTTCTCTTGTAAGAGAACTGCATCTGGTTTTGCAAATGGCAATGAACTAAGAGGAAAAAATACTTCATTTCTGCACTGGCTTCAAGCATGGACATAGGGGTTTGCATTCTACATATAATAAGGTACTTATATTAACTCATTGATCTCATTAGCTTTAAAAAATTACATGGGGATTTCAGTTTCTTGGAAATAAATAATGGAAATGCATGAGATTAGATATATATGTTTATTTTAAACAAAATATTTACTTTTAAACAGCATTCTAAAAGTACCTGTGTTCTTTCTTATTTTTTTTTTTCTAGGAATACAATATATGCATTAAACAGTAACAATTCAGAATAGATGCTTCTGGACTCATTCCATAAAAGCTACTACTATATCTGTATGACGTTCTTTAACTTCTTTGTTCTGTTCTTTATGCTCATTTAAGTACTTCAAAATATTTGTTTGCAAGAATACCATTCAATGCCCTGTTATTTAGCTCATACTCCCATGTAACTAGTAATATGTAATATACTCCTCTTCATAAATTAAAAACACTATTAAAATTCCAGACATATAAAACAATATGAAGATTAAGTTACTATAAAAGAAACTATAATAGCTTACAGATTGCTTGTATCATTACAAAAGCGCTGGTATCTATTACAGTGTCTCCCTGGAATAAAGAATGCACTTTTGGCAATAATCTGCTAAAAAAGTGCCCATTATTGTTAAGATGTGCCTATCTTAACTCTAAACTAGTGTGCAATTACAGGAAGTTAACTTTTAAAAATAAAAGAAAAATGGTGTTGAATGAAAATGAATCTTCCCTACTGAGATACAACATAGCTTTTCTGAGCCTTATTTTTCTTGTGTTTCATTCAGGGAATTAATTACATTCACTTTGACACCGAAATATTTTAAAACTATGTACTGCACACTTCAAAGTTGGGGTTAACTTTGTTCCAGGAGATAAGCCAAGATAGAAGAGTCAGAAGGGATGGCAGGAGGATCCATTTTTCTAGTTTAGCACTATTTGTGTTTATAAATGCCTTTGGTTCATGTCTTCTCATTTAATTTGAGAAATTCTCATTCCAGTGAAAAAGACACAAACTAGAAATACTGCAGGAAGTGCCACAATTTGCTTGGGTTTCTTTTTTGCCCCCAGAAAATGTGAAGGTGAAAGTAGGAGAAGCATCAGACAGGTATTAAAAATATCAGTGCTGCGTTTTGCTTTAGTAACAAATCCTGAATCAAGTTACTCAAAAACTTGCTTCCATGTACTGGACATTACAAACTTGAAATTTTTGCTTAATCACACTGGGTAGAGTTTGAAATAAAATGTGTGGAAATTCAAGAGATTAAACCACTTCAGGTACAGGTGGGATTTTTTTTTTTAAATCAAGTAAGGAATAACTTAGGCTCAACTTCACTCCCAGTCATTGGAATTCACTTGGGAATTACAGCATAAAAGAAATAAAGGTGTTTCTCAACATAGATCACATACTATACATGGATAGTATGACACGACTATCAACATAGATACATCACTAGATGCCAAAAAACTCCCTCCAACCACCCAAAAACCTTAGGTTCCAGAGCTTCAACCACTTTTAATGAACAGTTAAAATTGTTAAAACTTTGTCTCCTACCTCAGAGCTATGTAAGGCTTTAAACACAAACTTCCTTGCATGGGTGCACATCAATACCTGTAACTCTCAAGCTGTAGTTCAGATGTTAATATTGTACTTACTCCCTTTCTTAATCTACTTCTTTCACAGGTGGTAGACACATATTTTTTCTGTCCCTGTGAAATTAGCCTGGTATACTCCAAAACGTAGTGAGAATTTACTCTATTCTGAATTACAGAAAAAAATCCTGGAGTGCATTGTGTTACTTTTTTTTATGGGAAAGCAGCAAACATAAAATAAATTAGACTAATCTTTTGGAGACTTCAGGACAGGAAAAGGAAAATAAACACTTGTAATGAGTAAGGAAAAAGATATTTCCTTTGGCTGTTTTCCTGTATCAGTGAAGTAAACTTAGCCTGGATGCAAAAATGTACAGCTTGAGCTGTGCCAGGGTAAACAGAGGAAAATATATTGTGATGCTTTTATGTGCATCTGTATATGCACAATGGCAACAAACAGGCTTTTCCACAAATGGTGTTCTTCATCTTATTTCCAAAAAGCAATGCATCCTCAGAATGGATGTATCACTAAAATATAAAAACATTTTGTTGATTCTTTTGCCGTATCTTAAGCATAAATTTACACACAGACACACATTTCTTTGTTTCAGCTCAAGACAAAACTAGAAGTCCCCAACAAGAGAAGATACTTGCTGCAGAATCAAGCACAGCCTGGCAAGACTGCGATGAGGTAGGTTCACCCATACCAGATGTAGGGTAGCCTATCTCAGTATCTAACTTAGTAAATGAGCTTTAGGCAAGTGATCAAATTGACTAGGGCAGTGATTGTCCCTCTGTACTCAGCAGTGGTGACATCACATCTTGAGTGCTATGTCCAGTTCCAGTCCCCTCACTTCAAGAAAGGCACTGAGGTGCTGGAGCATGTCCAGAGAAGGGCAGCAAAGCTGGTGAAGGGTCTGGAAAGTAAAGTCGTATGAGGAGTGGCTGAAGGAGCTGGGATTGTTTAGCCTGGAGAAAAGGATGTGCAGTGGAGATATTATTACTCTTTACAACTACCTGAAAGGCACTCAGTGCTGATTTAGTTGACATGCTGGTGTTTGGTAAAAGGTTGGACTCAATGATCTTGGAGGTCTTTTCCAACCTCAATGATTCTAAGATTCCATCAATATGTTAAATTTTAAATTAGTATTAACTTAGCTCTTGTACAAACTAGACAGATATGACTTTGTCATACACAGTTTGATTCCAGGGCTGTGAGAAGGCTTGAATTAGAGGGGAGAACAGAAGCAGGTGATGTAATCAAGATAAACTGCAAATGGCAGTCAAATAGCTAAGGACTGTCAAAAGCCAAATGTCGGGATGAGGTGACTGTCTATGATGTTCTTAGAGACTCAGAGTTACTGATAGTATTGCACCTTCCACTGCCATTCTTCCACTTGCTTCAACAACAGGATTGGGGTAAAAAGACTAAGCAGGATGAAATCAAAGAGGCCACCAAAATGGCATTCTTTCCTTCATAACATTTAGACTAGAGAACAAAATGGCATTCCTCTTTTGTGTCTAAATCACAAAAATAAGCATGAGTGTGATCAAGGGAAAGTTGGTTCACTAAGAATGACCTTGCATAATAAGCTATCAGTAAAATGCACAGACAATCCACCAGTTAGGCCAGGCCTCCAGTTTTATTCTGAGGTGAGGAAATGCAGCACTCTCCTAAGAGACCAGAAAGGGAGTCATCCTTCATTGCACAGGAATCCACACGATTTGTTTCCTTTCCCCATTGATTTTATGCAGCAAGCATTATCTAAGATGCTCTGCTGTATCTAGTAATATGGCGGTAGTCTACAAATCCAATTCCTGACTGACATCTCATACTTGTGATATATATTATACCTGATAAGGATTGCAATAAACATTTCAGAATGTATACTGAAGGCCTGTTCTTTTACACTTAGGTTCTTACTCACACTTTACTCTGAACATAATTTTACTAAAATCAATAGGGTTCCAGGCAGTATGAAACTATTTTTATTTTAAGTAAAGGTACTAATACAATCTATAATAATACTCCCAATTGGGACTATGATCTATTAACTTACATGCAAAGATGAAACTTCGAAAACGTATCCAGTATGAAACCAAAATTAAGCAACAGCCTGCTGGGTCAATGATCCACCAATTAAAGAAAAACCCCCTTATTAGGATTTAATGGCTCCAGACAACACTGTTCAATCAATAATCCACTAATACTGGAGAGATTTGCACCTGAAAATGTGGTGGCATGGCTCCAAAGGGGCAGTTATAGACAATTGAATAAATCGTCTAATCACATGCAGTAGTACAAAGTGAACCTTAATGGAGACAGTCCAGTGAATTTCTGTTAACTTTCTTATATTTCCAGTCCATGCTGCACTTGTTTTTCTACATGTTATCAATAACAAAGGAAATAAAGCTTTGAGGCCAACCAAAGTATCAACTCTCACAGTAAATTAGTGCCAGTCAACCTTGGCTTATTTTTAGGGGAAATATTTCTCTTTTTCTTTTGTCAGGTTTTGCTTTCTTATTTTCCTTTTCCAGGCTGATAGTAACAGAAGAGAATGATTTTGGGTTTGCAATAAATAGGTCTTCAAGGCTATAGCAGAACAAAAAGCAGTCACGTTCTCAAGAAATCATTCTGGTGGATCAAAAGAAGAAAACCAATTAGTCTTCAATGGGAATGAAAATAATAAGTTTTGAAACTGAGACTGTTTTCTCAAAAAAAGCCAAGTCAACTATTTCACTTCTACAGATCTGAGTCTTCAAGAAGCCATGTCTGTAGATGTCATTGACATGAAAGTCTTGGAACTGTAAGCCGTTTGTCACCATGAAATTGCAAATTTTACTTTGCAATGGCCAGTTTGGGGCAGCTTTCTCTGTAAGACAGAGTGTCTTCTGTGTTACTCAACTTGAGGGAGACCTCAAGTCTTTCAAGCTTACCCATGACATGAGAATTAAATCTACACCATCCCACTACAATAAGAAAGACAGGGACAAAGGCTCAGTGGCCTCCTCACCAGCTCCATTAACAAGATGATGCTGGTTCAAATGAGCACCATGTTGAACTTTCAGGAGGAATGACAGAGAAATTTGGGCTTAACTCTTATGGAAAAAAGATAAACTTGCAATTAGTGTAGGAGAACCTCACAGATATTATCAATAAATCATTCTGAGCCAGAATTGCAGTTGTCTCTTCCTCAAGTCCATCTAGTCTTCATGACATTCCTGATGATTGCTTAAGTGGGATTCATCTGAGCTAATGGAGAAATGACCCTCAGCCAGTCATTTAGAAGCAGGTATTCTGAGGTATGGCACATCTCTGTAGCCTAAATTTTGATTTTTGTTTTTAGATGCCTGAAACAGGACAGATTAACAGTATCCCAAAAGTGTTTTTCTTCCCCTCAATCACTAGAGAAGAAACTCAGAGAAGATCTCTGCACTGTAGCTAATCTGTTTTAATGTGCTTCTACCTATGCTGTTTCTTGGGTAATCATCTTGGTCTACCAGAAATAAGGGGACAATACATAAAACAGAGCTAGGAAGTAAGCAAAATATTAATTAGTAGCCTAAAAATAGCCACTAGCTTATTCTCTTCTCAACCAAAGTTTTCAGTGTATTGCATCTGAGCTCTGCTGAACTCAGTTCTTACTATTACTGTAGTAACCTCCATCCCACATGCCAGTCTTATTCCAGAGGTCTTCAGTGTCCCTTTAGTTCCCCCAGCAAATGGAGCAATTGTGAGGCAAAATGAGTTTATACAACCAGATAGTGTTTATGATTAATTTTGATGTTTTGATGAATCAAGAAGTAATGTAAAAAACTCAGACAATACACGGGTCAGGATTCACAGCCCAAATGGGATGATGGAATGAAAGCTGCTATCTCACATGAGATACTTAGTCCTAAATGGGAACTACAAGTCATATCAATGTTGCCTTAAATAGGGAGAGCTTATTGAAACACAAACTGAGCTTTTTTTTCAGTAAGTAATGGGTATATTAAATCTAAATCTGAGATACATTTGAGCATATTAAGCATCTAAGTACTCTGTGTGTAAGTATAGGTGTATATATATATATATAGTATTTTGCATTGGCATTTTAGTATATTAAAATCAGAGTTCTAAAACCATGTATTAGGGCCAAAAAATATACATAGAGCTGCTTGACTATAAAGATATGGCTTCTCATTTCAGTGGTCCACAGAAGTGCTACTTCAGGATGGTGGGTCATGAAAATTCAGTCTTAATTTGCTTCAAACATCTGTAAGAGGCATCAGGCTACATTTGACTTTGGAATCCTACTTGGTTTTGTAAGATTTAATACTGTATGCCTTTCTGTTTGCTAAAATTTAATCCAAACAAAATTTGAGTAAACAATCCATCTGTGAAAAGATTTAGGGCTGTGAAGTCACTTGTTTTTTGAGAAATTTATTAAAACTATTATAACTTTTTTTTTAATCATCTTAGAGGTATAAAAAGGATTAAATCCAGCTTGACTTCTTTTGGACTTTCTGTGGGAAACTGTTTTGCATACTTTTGTTATATGCATATTGAAATTTTGTAATTCTTTGATGGCAGCTCTGCCAGGAACATCATTCCAAAAACTGTAAAGGATCCAAAACGCAGTAGTGAACCTGGCACCTGTAGGAATAACCAGCACTTGTCTCTAATTTCTGAGTCTCCAAACCTTTACTCAACACTTTTATTTCATTTTGGCCATAATCTTGCATGCTCCCAGACTCACATGTGTTCTATTTGATAGAAGTAGGTTTAATTGATTTTTTTGTAAGACAGAGAGCACACTTTTCTGCAAACTTTTCAGTTAAAATAAAAAGCATCATAAGATGTATTGATTAATTGATTGGCCATTAATTACCAATGGAACTTAAATTTTTTAATCAGAAAGTTCAGTTGCTTTATACATCAGAGAAATAAGAGATGCTGCCGAGAAATATTTTTTTAAATGATATTACATCATCTGATATGCTCAAGTCATAAATTTAGTGGAAGATCAAAACAACTTCTGAATGGGTCTAGTCATTAGAAATATGTATGTATGTATGGCTGGACTTCGTGAATGAAGGTTTGGGAAGGGCTCTCCCCACGTGGGTGTGCCCTTCCAGCCTGCATAGTGGATTTTTTAGGTGCACAGGAACTGGTCCCACTGTTTAAGTCCTAAGGGTCCATCTGCCACGGCCGAGCGAGCTTGGACAGTGACAGTGAAGTCCTTGGGACTGTCACAGCCCCCAGTACTAACCGGGGCTGACCCTGCTGAGCATCCGAAATGTGAAGGGATGGGATGGCAGGAAGGCATTGAACTGCCAGGGGATGGTCCCCACTGAGACTCGAATTCAGGTCCTTGGGATTCAGAGTCCAGAGTGCACTCCATTATACCATGGGACCACCCAGAAATAGTTATAAGCATCAGATAAGTCTAAGTTTCTTTTTGAGTAGCTGGTCTGTGAGCCAAAGCCACAACAACTTTTTGAGGCTGACGGATCATTTCTCTGTATAGAACACTTAAAGTCTTAAGTTTTATTGCAAGTGACAGAAATATATGACTAAACATTTAGGCTCCCTTGCTGTCTTTTGGAAGGAACTTTGCTTTTTGAAGCACTGTATACATAAAAGCAAATGTGGCAGAACACTTCTACTGTCAAGCCAACAGGCACATAAATTTATGGCTAGACCTTACTCACTCTTTTCTGCTCCAAATTGCTCCTGACCCACAAAATTTCCATACATTGTTGTGTTAGGAAATCAGTTGTGCCAATTATTAGTCTCATGATATCCAGTCTTTCAGCTGCTAGAGCTATGTGTTTACCTGAGAATCTTGTATTTCATTCAAAAAGTAAAAATCTGGTTCTGGCCCTCACTGTTTTCTATGAAAAGCTAGAAAACAGTGACTCAAGAGATTCAAAAGGCAGAAGAGAAATAAAAGAGCATGAATTAATAAAATAAATATATGTTTGTAGCTATGAAATTCCCATGAATTTGAAGTCAATTTCTTTATTTTCTTAGTCCATATTCAAGGGGGTTTTGTATTACAACAGAAAAAAAATAGGAGTAAGGTACCCCGGCCTCTCCCTTTACAGCTGAGCAACTTGTGTTCACTTTTCCCCCCTTCTTCTATTGCTGCACTTGGAAACTCACTTAATGTTGCTGTGGAATGACCAGCAAGTGCCACTAAGGACAGCAGCAATGTTTGTTTCTCTTCTTCATAACTAAATGTGAAAATGTTTGAGGCTGCCAGGAGCACTGAAAGCTGGTAGAATGAGTAACATGCTGCATGTTGCGTTGTAACAGAGAACCCTGGGCTGACCAACGTATATCACATAGATGCCACAAAACAAAGAAACACTGGACCTTACATAAGCTGGGTAATGACCTTAACTAATAATATTACAGTAATTCTAGTATTTAAATATACTAATAATCAGGGAGGGTGGAGGGATCAGCCATACATACTGAGCAGGATTTAAACTTTGAAAAAAAACAAGATATAGCAGTAAATGCAAGGAATCAACCTCTTTTCATCATAGAAGAATATGGAATGTATTGAGAAGTAATCTAGAGAAAGAAAAGGGCTGCCCTGTAGTTCGTTCCAATGAGTAGGGTCACTGTAGCTAGGTTCTACCCTAACACAGCCATTGACTTTCTGTGAACACCTAGAAAAGTCATTCAACATTCATGTATTTTATTTCCCTCATTTCTAAAAAGGCTACAAAGATCTGGGTGCAATTTTGGGTACATCCACATGCAAATTGTGTCAGAAGTCAAAGTTCAGGTACTGCAGGTATAAACACCAGGATAATTTTCATTCACTGT
>JAOXXN010000065.1:37126798-37138471 GCA_026770055.1 Myrmophylax atrothorax | reverse complement strand
CACCCACCCTAAAGGTTTAGTGGGGCTTAGTTCAGTAATGTTTATACAGCATGTACAGCTCGTGAATGGATAGTACTATAGAAATGCTGAATATTGTTATTACACAGGAGTATTCCAAAAGGAAAGTACTACAGTAGTAAATTCTTTAATAAAAAGAACATCTAAATTAATATGGGATGATTTTTTACAATAGAAAATCAAGAAGTCAAAATAATTTCCTACTTGTGAATTTAAGAACCACTTCTCTCCACTCATCATGGGTCCCAACTGCATGTGAACTACACATTCAATTTATCCTCCAATTGTAAAATGAAAGAAAAACACCAAAAAATTGAATAACTGTTTTTCCTAAGGCATAAGTGTAATTTAAAGCATAACGTTATGGAATGAAAATCAATGGTGTTGTTGAGTTTATTTTATTAAAAATGTTTCTGTTCGTACAGTGACTGTGTATAATGGGAATGGTGCAGCACAATAAATTTCCATTAAGAAACAATGATTCACTTACTACGGTAAAGGCAGTAATAAGGTTAAACTCTTAAGTTAAGTGGAAAGTAAGTAAAACTAAACCCCAGCAGGTTTTCTACTAGTGGCATAGATAATGTTTTTGAAAATTTTCTAAATGTTCTTTCTTAAATATATGTATTATACATTGCAGTATTGTTAATTATATCCATTTTCTCCTTTATACACTTCCCCGGGAGATCAGTGAAGAATGGAAAACTTACTTATAGTGGATTTCAGATTTAATGAGACAAAGATCATTTAATACATATGACAAAGTGATGTGCTCTCACCATATTTGATAGGTAATTATTTTTTATACTCTAATGGCTACCATTTTGAAAATAATTAATTTATTATTTGTGTAATTAATAGATAATCAACTGAGTATTAAAATACTCTGGTTACATGGTGATGGGTGGTACTATCCTGTTTAATATCTCTAGAGTTCTTGGTGTGACACCACATCATATATGTATTAAAAGTTTTTATTTGAGAGACTTGTGCACATTCAAAACACATAAGTAACATTGGTATGGTATTTTTGTGTATGTGTAGATATATGTATATAGATATATACATGTATGTTTGCATGTCTTAGAAATCTATATATAAGAATTTATGTTTCAAAAAAGTTTTAAAGTAACTGAAATTAGATTTTTAAATTCATAATTCCGCATTTAAATAAATGCCACAACTTTCTACAGAAATAAAAACGTCCAGCCTTTCCTATGGAAAAAATGCATCTATTGCTGTGAAGTTCTGCAGCTCTATCAACAGTCCTTTATAACCACTAGCTTTGAAGCTTGTTGATAGATAAAACAGAATCATAATGATTTTTTCCCCATTAACAGTAGACTGAAAATAATTAAAAATATAGTATTGACATCATAAGAAAATTTAAAATTACATTCAAATGGAGAAGCTTAGGAACCTGAAAATTAACTTTATCTATATTGACACAACCTTCTTACTAATCATCATGATTGTAAAATGAAGAGTTAAGGAATGACTAATTGGGAAGATAATAATTTTTCTGCTGTTTTCTTTAACACCTGTATAAAAAAGTATGTTTAGAAGTGTTGGCAATAAGCTCTTTGAGGTGCTTATTTAAGAAATTGTCCATCATCTCGAGAGTGCTGTTGCCCTACATGCCCTGGTATACTACTGGAAGAGGAAAAACTGTTTATCTTCAAAGCTCAACAATGACGTGTGATTCCTTTCTTATTCTTTGGTCAAAGATCACTTGCAAAGTAAAAGGACCCATAATGATGACTAAGGTGAGGGCTTATTTAGAAACATTGAACAGAAGAAAATGACATGGTTCTGCCAGGTCTACTTGCTAACTCCATAGCCCTCTTTCCTGAATGGTGCCACTACTTTGGGGGAATGGGGCAAAACCTGCAACCTCCACTAAGTCAGTGACAAAGCTGAATACTGGCCTTCAGTTGAAAGAGCTTGTTCACATGAATATAGCACTGTCACTACAATTCTTTTCCCTCCTTTCCATAAATCTTCAGGCTTAGGCTTAAGATGTGGCCTACATTAATGCGAATCTCACAGTCTATACGTCTTTTTCCATATATCTAGTCACCACAACCTTGAATGTTTTCTCATGTATGCTAAATTTATCTCTCTGTAATTGTTACCTCAGATATGCTATTCTTGACTCATATGTGCAGAGAAATAGGCTATTAAACTGATGAGCACACAACACTTTAATTAATTGATGTAGGGAGTGTAATTGAGAACGAAGCTTTTTGTTACAAAACTCAGCTTTTTTGTTGTTTTTTTGTTTGTTTGTTTTCCCTCTCCATGTCAGGGAGATTGAAACTAGATGATCTTTAGGGTCTCTCCCAACCCAAACCATTCTATGATTCTGTGATTTATAGTGAAGTAGAAGAATACTATTGCTTTTCCAATCATGGTGCAATTAGTGCCCTCTAAAGTGCTTTTGCAAAATGTTTAAGAAATAAATATTATTGCAAAGATTCAATAAAACAAACATGAATAAACACATAGTACATAAATGAAGGTGAAAATATATTATTAAATATGTACATGCATTGCATTATGTTATGTATAAGATAAATATTTTATCCTACCCAAAAGAAGAAAGCTATGATCGTTTTTTTATTACCTTAAAATATTGCAGTTGTTTCTCAGCATTCATTGTTCCTTCATTTTCTTGTCTCAGACAGGAATTGAAGATGAAAAGCTCTGTATCTCTCAGCCACCCTTTCAGCTCTTTGATCCTGACCTCCAGCTGCCTTACCAAGCTGCCGCTTTCAGGCGAGAGCAGGTCACGTGGACCTAACCCACTGTGCCCTACCATTGTGTCTTGGATCTTCTCTCCTAGGGTTTTCTAAAGCAGCAGATAAAGAAAACATAGATTAGTCTTATGTACCAAAATATACACAGGTTAATGTGCAACAAGAAGCATCTATTAGATGACCAGAGATGTGTTTTTTTAATAATTATTACTAATATCAATCAATTTCCTTTGTTTCCTTGTTTCAATCAATTTCATTTTTTGTACCCTTGTTTCTCACTTACGCTGTTCTCTCTGGGTCACTGACTTTGCTAGAAGGATTATAAATCAATGTTTATTAAGAGCAATTAAGGACAGAGGAGACAAAATGCTTCATAACTTTGTAAACTAGCTACTCTACACACTTTGCCCATCCCTTTGGACACTTATGACCATGAGAGTTGCTGGTTTCTAGGCAGCAACAGAAAATATGACAAGCACTGAGTTCACCAGACTCCTATCCAAGGTACTGTCTAAATTTTTGAAGATACACTGAAATATTTTTTGAGGTATGAACTGTCCAAAAATGTAGCCTTGAGGCTGTATAACTCACAAAACGGTTTGTTTTTAAAAGTGGATGAACTCATTCATACGCCAATAAGCTAGAAATTGAAATCCTCACTGTTCCTGAACATCAAGCCAATTATTTAGGCAACCAAATTCGAATTTCAGTTCTCTGTGTTAAGCATCCACTTTAAAAATAATGGACCAGAATAAACATTCACCTCTGATTGCTAATGAAACTACAGCTTTTCAAAGTAGTATTTCTAATAAAAGAACCCCTGAATAACATTTTGATAGTGGACGCTGCGAGCATAATGAATATTCTGAAGAGGCCAGGGATAGAAAGTTACCTTCCTTTTTAGTATTTTGAAAGGCAATCCTTATAACATCACAGGGGAGCTATGCTGTTGCCTGCTTCTTCTAGGCCAAGACGTATTTTATCTGACCTATAAGAGGCTGTCAGGCAGACACTTATTATAAGCACTAGATCTGTGTTACTGATTGTCGAATATTGAATATACACTGACTCTCACATCCAATAACCTTTTAAACTGATAATTAGTGGTGATTAATTGTTGCAACATGAAGATACAGTTTTAGGTGACCAGTATGGCTGTCTGTTGAAAATACACACTTTAGAAAGTTACTGGAACATAATTTACAACAATGAAGCTAGCTTCCAAAAATAAGCTTTAAAACACAAACAAAATTAGAGCAACAGATACTAATCTATGTGGCATTCTGTAAATAATGCCTGTAGGAGATCATAACTGAAAAACGTGTTTTCTTGGCAACACCCTTCTATTTTCATGGTGCAAATATTGATAATTTGAAGACCCTCAGTGGAATCCAGCACTAGCTATTGTTTTTATGCTGTAACAAAAGTAGCAGCAGGAGGTGAAATCAATGCCCTTGGAGGGTAGGGTCACAAAAAAGAATTTATTGCCACTTTTTTGTTCTGGAACAGTTTGCAATCATAAATTCTTCATAAACAGAATACTTCAGAGAATGGTCCGTCTTCATAAATATACGACAGAGGACATCAATTTCATTTAATTCACAATTTGTGTCAGCACAGCAGATGCCAATGCCTGCCTTGATAGGGTTGTTTAATATGCAATTGAGACAGAGTAATATTCAGCACAGGGGACAAAATTTCACAGATTAAACTGTACGCACCACTGACATTTCATTCTAATGTATTTCCATTCCACAGTGTTCACCTTAGATGAAAGTAATATTAAAAACCATATCCCTCTATTTTGCCATTGTTAGAAGTTAAAATCCTTGTCTTTAATTTTTTTCATGCCAATTAAAATGTAATCATGCCAATTAAAACAGTATGTCTAGTGCTGTTAGTTTCTGCAGAGGTTTTTATTAAATTAAACAAAACTCTATCAAACTCTGCTTATTATTCATGAAATTACATTTAACAGGAAAACTGCAATAGTTATATTTTATTTTTCTGTAAATGCTGAAATTAATGGCAAAACTTAATCCGGAGGTACATTTTGATTTTAACATACTGAGAAGCAAAGGGCTTCAAATTAGGGCTTCAGGGTTTGGTTTTTTTAAGACAGTTTTTCTAGATTTTTAGAATTATGATCAGTTACTTATAGTTTGATATCCTACCAGCTCTAATCAGTGCCACTGAATTAAGCTGATTAAATACATTCAAGATGATAAATGTAAGGCTTATATCTGAAATTATTTTTAAAATACAAGTTGTCATGATCAGATGTAAAAGATTAGGTTACTACGTCCTATTTTTATCAATAAATGTATTAAAGATCAAATAGGTTCAAAATGCTTATGGTGATGCTGCAGATTAAAATTAAAAAGTAATAAGCTCACTGATCATAAGACATCTTTTAACATTTTCTGACAATTTGCACATTTAGAGAATCAAGCAATTAGAAGCAACTGTGCTGAACTAAAAAAGCCCCACCCTCTGAATGGCTATTGCATCGCTAAATAAGCTAAAGTGACACAAGTCAGTATTTAAAATGCTGTTGGCAGGTTGAATGTATAGTTTACTCTTAATATATCAGAAATATTTTTTAAACTAGGATAATAGCATGCAAAATTATGCAATGTAACTGTACTGCTAATATCATACATCTATAATTAATCATTTAAAGTAATTTATAAATTTATCTTACCCTTGATTTGAAGTGAAGGCAATTAAGGAGAGAAGTGGATGGAAAAATATATATTTTGACCTCTCTCTCTCTCTCAGCTGTTTTACAACAATAGGACAATAGTGTCTCCTGCACAGTGCCATCATCGGTCTCTGGGTAACAGAATCCCTATATTGCTTTTTTTTTGCCAGATTCTTGTATCTCACTCTTTGGCTGAGACCCAGCCCATCATAGCGTGAAATGAATTACATGAAACTTTTTTGGCTTTTGTCAAAAGTGAGCTGAATACAGCAGCATGAACCATGTCCTGGCTGTATTCTCAGTTTCAGGTATGCAGATTTGTACTGAATCTGTATATTTGGTTTTGAGCCATCAGTGTGACCTAAAGTATGCAGTGACAACCCCACTTTTCATCTTAAAGGTATAGTAAATAGTTAAACTGTAGATGTCTCTAACATGTACCTTCAGAATAAATTCTATTAACATTCACTCAAGCATGACAGTCAGTGTATATCAGATATACTGCATTATAGTTGACTTGGTGCATACCCGTAATACATGGCATATTTTACTTACATTTTTTATGTATTAAAGAACTAAAATTATTAAAGTCAGACAGGAGACAAGCATGGAATAAAAAAAAAATAGCAACAGAAGAGGAAAATACTATGGAGTTTTTATAATAGAATGAGTAGCTTGTTTGAAATGTACGTGGTGGATTGAAAGAGAGAGATATTTGTGCCTCAAATTAGAAATCAGACAGACAGTGTACTTCAACATACAAAAATGTACACAAAACCCACAAACAGTAATAAAAATGCAAATACCCCAAGCAGTTCCCATTTTTCATTAATTGAATCCACTTTTTCAAGGAGATCGTTTGGTAGTAACACACCACTTTTCTTCAGAGCTTCAACCTTACTAAGCAGTTCCATCTTTTTCGGGTGCCTGATTGACATTTCTACATTGTATCGCTAAAATGAAAATAAGTATATTGTATTAGATGCTGTAAAGAGCTTTCATTATTAAAAATAAACTTTCACTGTATGTGCCCAGATATTATCATGCTTACTCTGATATTTTTTTAAGTACACAACCTTCTCATGACATGTCATAAGAGATTTAGGTCCCAAGCATGTAGACTTCTGTGTGACATACCCATGCAGGTAGTTAGCAATTGATTACATATTGTAATATTCAGGCTCTCACAATATTCACTTGTACAATAATACTCACTAACACTCTCCCATCTGAATCTTGATCTACCTTTGTCTCATTCAGGTTAGTAGTATCATTTTTCAAATACACCACTTCAGCAAGTAACACTGAGGCTCTCCATTTAGATTAACAAAACAAAACAAAACAAACCCCAAGGAAATAATTTCATAATTATGTTTCCTCTACAGTTTGTTCTTCTCTCTTCCATTGTGGATTCTGTCTCACACATGGGCCTGAAATGTTAATACACATGAAAATGTGAGAGTTTCACCTTATCAAAACAATTAGACATAGCTCCCTTAAAATACAGTATCAGTAATTTGATTTTTATTTCATTAACCAGCAGGAAGACTGAAGAGGCCCACAAACAAGAACATTCAAAATGTTAAAACGGTCCAACAGTTTCTTAAAGCTGAAACTACCTTTCATGTCCTGCACTGCTATTTATTGTTACAAAAAAAAAGGACAGAGACAACAAGTATAAAAACAGGAGATTCTTTCAGAATTACTTTCATAGGATTTTTAAAATATTTTAGCTTTATATTATTTATAGTCTATGAAAATGTATTTAATCTATGGACACATAGGCAAATAAATATTTTTAAAAGCTGTATTCCCTGGAAACCTGAATTAACTATTAAATACAATATTTACTAAATATAATATATACTATGTATGTTTTCACAGTTAGTGCAGTAAATTAACAAAACCCATAAAATTAACACACAGATATCCACTCATACACACATGCTGCAAATAGTTAAGCTAATTAAATATAAAAACATTCATTGAAGTAGAACTTTTGATATGGCCAAAAAGATGTCTCTGACTGAGAGAGGAAAGTTCAGCACACATTCTCACAAAGGTGTTTACAAGACATACATAAATTATGCATAGCTGTTAGCAAATTGCTTCCTAAACATTAAGCTTTCTTTGCTTTAAATTCAGTCAAGAAAACTGCTATAGCAGCTCATACTGAAAATGTTAATAATTGGGCTGAGTATAAAAAATTAAATGGGAATCAGGAATGTTTAAAACATGGGTGCCTTTGCCAGATCCAAGAACATGCTCTGTAGGAAAACAAAGCAAAAGTACAATTGGAGATAGCTTAAAGAAAATAATAAAGGTGTGAAATCACTGTTTCAGCTAACAGGTTCTCAGCAGTTCCATGCATATGTTTGCATATTGTTAGTTTCATATTTTAATCTCTCATTTACACAACACATGCACATCATTTGTATTATGTAAACTTCAGCAAATATTAGTCATTTGTGGATCATAGAGCAAATGTTTTAAATGAGGTGATTTAAACCATTTCTCATTATTAATGAACACTGATCAGGTGTCTGCGTATCCAAAATTGCATGAATATGCATGGTAAAAACCAAGGAATTGTTTATAAAGAGCTTGCCTTTTGACACTTGGTGTACTGCAGCTAAGGCTTGACATGTACAGCAGTGGCAATACCTACCAGGCTGGGTACTAGGGGTCTGCACCCTCCAAGAAGCAACACCATTTTATTCAACTAATATGTTCAACAACCATGCTTCTTGGTCCTGTCTTATTGCCTTTTCAGCTAGAATGGTTACTGAAGGAGATTACAATCTTCTTTATGTAATCTGATTTCTATTTAAAGATGATATAGCTGAAAAGGATTTGCATAATTATTTCCATAAGTACATGTAATATCAAGGGGAATCCAGAGTCCAATTTGCTAGGCACTGAAATCCAGTTCGTGTGACTCCCTTTCTTCTGTCAAGTGAATTAATAGACTGAGGGAGTCCTCTAGCTGTGTGTCACTGGTGCAGACACAGCCAGCTACTGCTCTAGGCTGGCACTTGCTGCTGCCTGAACTGGGGCTGGGGATGTTCCTGGGCAGCTCAGGACTGATGAAGAAATAAAATACACAGCATGTTTCATAACTACAATGCTCTTGTTAACATAGAAACAGAAGACATTTCATTTAATTTTGGGCCAGATAAAATAATTCAGTGCTGCATAATCCAAATAGTGTGACAGATGCTATAAAAGGTTATTACATTAAAAACTAAATAAGCTAGATTTTATGTACGTGCTGGTTTTGTCACCATGTAACCCACTGTATAAACAAGCATGATTGAAAGTGCTGATTGATAGAAAATGCATTATACAGTAAGAGTAAAAAATGAAAGAATTTAGTTGATTAGCAGATGTATTGGTATGTGACTGAGAGTCAGTATTGTTTCACTCACGGATATTTAACATGCAGAGTGTATTTTAAGTTAAGGAAAGAGCTTATTGTACAGGAGGTACAGCACGAGGACTGCTAACACAAGATGCTATTGCTAATGCTATTTTTTAATCCATTAAACACCTAGACTCTGAGCAGTTGCATGGAAAAATTGGCCACCAGCTCTATCACTGCTGCACAACCCTAGTCTGGAAGGACTACTTAATCCTGTGGTGAGAAGATAATTTAATCTAAAGATTCACTCTTTCCTCAGCTTTAAGTGAAAAAAAGCTGCTCCATTGTGACATTGTGTGGGTGTTATGATATAGAATAATATAATATAAATATAGATTAAGGAAGTTAAGGTTGCAGGTTTCTTGCAACAGCCACAATAACAAATAGATGAGTAATATTTAATTTCCCACAACACCTATCACATTATAAAACCGGGGAAAAAGCCCAAGCAACATATTGGGAAAACAGCAAAATATTTACAGCATGATTAGCTGTGTGTATGCATGGCTGGTTTTGTGTTCTTGAAGCCACTCAAAAGAAATCCAAAACACTGTTACATAAGTTGAAGAATTTGGCTTTTTATTTCTTCTCACTCAATACAATCAATAATTCTTAAAGGTCTAATAGTTGAATTTAAAAAATAGCAGTAGTATTTATCCATTAATAAGTTTGGCAAAAAAATATTTAAGCCACAAGAAGTTGAATTCCAAAACAAAACAAGTTAAAACCTTACTTCCCCTGATAAAAGCATTCTAAGAAATTCAAGCAGGCTTGATTGAGACACATTTTTTTGACACTTCATACTAAAGTGTGCCTCTTTCTCTTTTTTCTTTAAAAAATTATATAAAACATTTTTTTGTGTGAAAAATCACACCCGAAAATTCTGTCCAAATGGAGACTGGAACAATGCCTTGTAACAGTGTTAATTGTCACCATGGAAACCAGAAGAATAAGCCATTTTGAAACTGGTATAGAAGGCACACATTGAGCAACTCAAGCATTTTTCAGCCTCCCTCAGTGTTAAGGAACAAGATGCCTAGTCACTGAGAGGTCAGAGAAAGAAATCATCATGAAAGGTTCGTAGATGTGCACTGTCTGGTAAACAATAAAAAAATCTGTACACAGTTAACAACTCTGTAAGACTGCGCACTGCATCTTTCAGAAAGAGAAATGCCACAAAAAGATGATCAGGACTGGGGTGCAGATTCCACCCCTCGAGCAAAACTTTAGGGCAATATTATGCGAACCTTGCCCCTAAAGCTCCCTGGGAATTCTGTTGTTGTAATAAAACTTCAGAAGAGGAAAGGGAAAAAAAAAGCCTGCATGATGGAATTCAAAATAATGCTCTAAAAGCACACAGAGAGATTAAGACATCCATTGTAAGACTTTTGTATGGTGCTTCTGTTGGTTATAGTGAAAAGAGACCAGACATACTGAACACACAGTGGAACTATGGCTACGGAGTACAGAAGAATTAAGCCAGTGAACTTTCTCCATTACTGGAATAAGGGCATGCTATTTGTAGATGTTCTGCATTCCATCATTCACATACTAACAAAGTATCTTCCGTCAAATGGCACTGTAGGATGTACAACTGAGATCGCTGAGTGACCTGCGATTTTAGTTTTACCTGCATTCAGTCTTAAACTTTAAAAATTTGCCTTTTGGGATGTTTTGACTACTGCAGACACCAATAAATACAGACATACTCTCAGTGTCTGTCTGTGCATGCACAGTCAGCATTGGCACACATTTGCAAAATGTACTGCATGCATAAAATTGAGTAAAGAATACTCTGCAAGCAAACTCACCAAATACATAATATAAATATATACAAACAAATATATACGCACATATAGCAATATTTGTCCATCATCTCTTTGCACACATTCTCACTTTGCTTTCTGGGTAATGTTTGCACTCTTCATGCTAGGCTTCATGGTGGCCCCTTAGGAAGCCCATGCCTAATGCCATTCAGTGATGAACAAAGAGTCTTTTTATTCCAAAGTCCAGGGTCCAAAGCTCAGCTGTATACAAGCAAAGTGAAGGAATCTGCTAGAGGCCAGCCTACCCTTCACAATAGCCCTTAATGCTTCTACCTTTTTGGTACTGTCAATGTGAAACATTTTAGAAACTGTCCAGAAGCTTGGTTATATCTCTTATGCTGTCAATAGCATTAGAACCTCTGGACAACATTCAAGATCTGGGCTGAGCGATCTGTCCAGATGAATAGCAGTTGCTGTTTCTTGCAAACTTCATGTATTTCACTATTAGCAATTTATGGCAAATAATTGCACAGAGAAATTATAAAGACTCCTACAATTGTCCTTGTAAATTAATAATAGGTTTCCTTGATTGGGATAAATTTGCTGCTGAGCCTTTGGAAAAATTAAAAAGTGCAATGTCATTTAAAATTGCTAGAACTCACAGAGTAAATTACATCTGAGGTTAAGAATCAGTTTTTCCTCTTCTAGTTTATTCCATTTGCATGATCTGGAAATCATATTACATTGGCTATGTATTGTTAATTGGACATAGATTGCATTATCTTTGATATAAATCAAACTACAAATATTAAAATGAATTGCAAATTCTGTAATAGAAGATCATAAAACAATCTTTTTAAAGTATCTCCCATTAATAATTTAATTCCAATTATATCACTCGGAAAACTCAAGAAGGAGAGTGCTAACTTATTTCCATTTGCCTTTTTCCCCTACAAATAAGCACAATAGCACAATATGCATTTGTGTGAGAGTGCATGTGCATAG
>JAOXXN010000065.1:37103253-37121266 GCA_026770055.1 Myrmophylax atrothorax | reverse complement strand
GCACCCACTATTGTCAGGCTGTGTGTTACAGGCATCATTCTGTTTTGAAATGGATGTTCCTGTGCATTTATCTTTCACAGACTGGCTCTTCTGAAGTCCTTATTCCATTGTTACTCAGCCAGAATGCTAATGGTGATCAGCAATAGGCTTCCATGAGAGAAGTTTCACTGAAAATCTACAAGTAAATTATCCTCTCTTCTAGCAACACCTACTGGGATATGTTTAGGGTAGAGTATCTCTGGGCCCTCATCTTCTTACCTGTTTGCTATACTGTTTCATGGGAGAAGAGGTTCCCTGCTGCAAAAAGACCCAAATGGAAACTGAAGCTCCTCAGATCAACAGAGGCAGAACTCAGAGTCTCCACCAAAGGACAGGAAAATCCACAAAGATCAGTACACCCAGAATTTAAGGCACAGTGGCTTTAGTAACACAAATTACTAAACCTTGTCAACTGTGAGAAAAGAAAATCATCCCTGGCCTATGGCAATAGCCCTACAGCCTCTGCAGGCTGGTGTGCAACTTCAAGTCAAGGTCAGACAGACACTGCATCGAGCTTACTCGTCTCTAACCTCAGATCTGAGATCTCAGTATCTGCAGTATCTCGGATAACAAAATTAATTTAAAAGTAATTTAACTCTTTTCTACACAACAGAACTGAAACCTGTTTGATGGCCCATCTAGGTGCTGATTGGAACGGGTGTTGACAGCAGATTTCTCAATCTGCCCTACAGTTATAATGAAAAATGTAACTTTTATTTTAAATTTACATCTTGAACTGTATTAAGTGAAAGATAATAATTTTTACAATGTGCTATTTGATTTTTTCCTTATAATTTTCATTGTGTTATGTCAAAGTTGGCACTTGCAGCAGGTCCACTAGGAGTGCTAAAACATCTCCACTGACTATCTAAAACACTGGTATTTATCACAAGTCCTGTTACAACAACAACAGGACCATTACAGTGGTGTCAAAACTATTATTAAAACATGTTAAAAAGTAAGTCTTATAGTTAACTACTTATTGTCATCCACACAGACACATATCCTGAACCTTTCAGGAAACAGCAAATGATATGTATTCCCTTTTCCAGTACACATTAATGTTATTAAGAGAAAATGAGAAAGTTGGCATCCCCATGGCATTATCAGTGTTAACAATGGACCAATTTCATTTTTTACCGAATTTTGTAAGTTGCTAAGAGCTCAGTATGTAATTTTTAATATTATTCTAGGAAGAAGAGGATAGTACTTTTATAAAAAAGAAAAAATACTCTCAATTTGAAAAGTTATTTTTATGATCAACTACTCACCATTCTCAAGAGCAAATTTATAACAGAACTGCTGACACAGCCTAAACTATGGCTGTGTGAATGCTGCAGAAACAGCTATTTCAGAAAACATTTTTAGCATTAGGAGAAGTCCAACTTTGTTTAAACCTAAACTTATTTTTTTAACAATATCAAGTAATGTTAACAGCATGTTGAAAATGTTAAGGCTAAGTGTACAGTGTCAAAATAGATTGAATCTCTCTGAAAACTGGAAATTCAGGCTTTTTAAACATAATCCAGATGTTTGGCTTTTAATCACATTTCAAGAAATAGGAAACTTATGCAATACAAAATTCATACATGCATATTTCATTAGTGCCTTTCCTATCACTGAATTAAAAATTTCTAACATATGTTTTCCTCGAACAGATAATGTTTTAAATTACAAGAGTTGGCAAGAAGTTGCACACCTCACAAATGTCATTGAAGTATTTTAAATTAGAAGAAAATATTTCAATTTTTATGTTATTAACGGCTTTGATAGAAAATGCTACAGCATTGATCATTTTTGGCCTTATCAATAGGAAGTTCGATTGTCCCTGAAACAAACTCAGCATATAAAGATGGCTGAAGAGCAAAATCTGCAAAATAGTCTTCAGAATATCTGAGCTGATAACTCTCTGACAGACCTGTGAGTATTTAACACTGATGCTTTCTGTCTTTCTCACTGGTGATCAAAACAGGACAATGCTATGCTCCTTCAACAAGAACCAGTCTGAAGGTGAAAAAACTCTTTCTGAGATGTATTTCAATTCTAGAAGTCTAACAATACCGCTATATTTGCTGAATAATATTTAAAGGACTATATCAGTGTGGCCATTGTTTCTAAAAGCCAATATATGTGATAAAGTATACAATTTTTTTTAACCTTCAGAGTCTTAGAAAATTAGCCTCTGAGTTCATTTGTAAAAATGGACTTTCTGAAAGTAATAATATTTTAATATTTTAAATAATTTGAGACTGACAAAATCAAAGCAATAAAAATGAGAGGAACTATCACACATATAATGAGAAAAGGAAAAAAGACCAAAAAATCCTGCTTCTGGCTACCTGCATGTGGCATTGGGCTTGGTCTTTAAGACCCCTGTAACTTCCGAGGAGTATGTGGAGTGTGCTTATGAACTACCAGGAACAGAAATAGGCACTCTGTTATACTGTGATGTGACGGAGTGAGATGTGACTGAACTTCAAGTCTGTGTAGAAATGCTGGAAACTAAACAATCCAGGACATGCTGGAAGCCAGTCTTTCTGTATCTCCAACAGCTGCTGTGCCTGGGCAGATACTTCGCCTCTTTCAAATGGCCACCAGGAAGCGTGTGCCTAATGCAGCTTTTTACAGGTTAGCTTAAGCTTGCTATTCCTATGCTCAAATAATTTCAGACTTGCAACAGTCATGTGAGGTAGAGAAATAATACTTTCAGTTTAAAATAGGAAATTGAGGTACAGATGGAAGCCATGCATGGAAGGTCTCTGATGTGGGAGCACAAGTCTTTAGAGAGTCACTCCACCATTCTGTCCAAGAGAATATGTTGTCTGAGCTCAGAACTATTTAACACTGTTTGTTTCACACTAGATTGAAAAAAAAAATAGTTATAGCACTTATGATACATTTTAGTCACTGCAGAAAATACCTCAACTCTGCATATGAGAAATCTTTAATTCTCCAAGACATTTAGGAACTAACACTAATAGTAACCTTTAAAAGAATATGAGAATGCAGTGACACTAAACTCATTTTGTGTACTAATGCAAAGAAAGAAAGGAGAAGAAGCAAAAAGACCTTTTCCTCTATTTCCCTGATTTCAGGTGTCCGTTCTCAAGAATTTATGCTGCTGCTATGTCTGAACTCTTTTAGTTGCTGGCATGATGAAAGCTGAAAGTTTCTTCTCAACTCTATGGGCATTCTGCCAAAATATTCCTTGACAAAACCTGGGCTGATTCACAGATCTGAAGTTCAAGAAATTGTCATACTCTAACCTCACCATTTATATAAAATGTGCCCTTATCTTACCTTCTCTGCCTAAATTAAACTCTCAACTTTCTGACTTAGAGAAATAATTTGTTATTGTATCCATCCTTGATTTAAAGATGCAAATGATGGGAAATTTACAGGATTTCTTGGTAAAATGATAAACAACAAACTTCCTTCACTGTTAGAAAATGTATAGCTTATTTCTAGTTTGAATTTGTTTAGTTTTAACTTCCAGCTGCTTTATCTTCTTATACCTTTGCCAATAGCTTGAATGTCTGTGAAAGCACCAAGTTACAAGAATCAAACATGAAACCAAATGACTTGCACTGATCTTGATAACTCTGTTTGGTGTTTCTGAGATGATGATTTAAAGAACGAAAGTATAGAGAAGCTGAACTGTTTTTGCAGAGGCTGGTGAACTCAACTACATGGACTTTGGACATTCTTAAGGTGCTTGGTTCTTTCCAGGACTATTAGAAAGCAAAGTTTTAATAACTTGGCCCTGCTATAAGGGTGAAATAATGGATTTGGATTTAATTTGTGCTTATGGACAATATTGACTCTACTCACATTATGGTTTTTACTTGATAGATTCTTCTGGTTCAAGATTGTTTGCTGCTGCTACACATGATGAAATGGAGGGTAAGGAGTGGGAGAAAAAGAACAGACTAGCAGATGAAGTCAACGATATCAATGAGAATTTCACCCACAAGGTGAGTATTTTCCAGTGCACACGATCAACTGCTCTAGATTCACTCTGGAAATTGTAAAGTTGAATGTGAAATGATCTTGATAGACTGGGGAATCTGCCCCTTTCTGTTTAGCATTTTGTAATGAGCTTCCCTGAAATCAGCACACAGCATAACCTGCATATTAATAGAATCTGTCTTTCAGCAATTAAAAAAAAAAAGAGAACAGTTCTGCAAAGATACAGCAATGAAACTGTAGAAACTGATTTCAGAAAAAACCCCACAAGTTCATGTTGACTTATGTTCCCTCACTGAAATGCTCTAAGCAAACTGATAAACTGGTGACTATAGCATCAATACTCAAATCTATGTAATACTTGCAATGTCAGTGAATTTAGAGCTACTGCTATTTTCATGTCTGAATTCTACTTAGAGAAGATGAAAAAGGGCATGTCTTGAAAATGGGAAGAGATATGCATATATCTGAGGGGAAAGTTGTTCTTCAAAGGACTGCAGCAGCAGGAAATACCAGAAAACAAACCCAGTAGTGAAGTAATATAATATGAAGTGAATTCAGGATATCCTGAACATACTTCAGCTATAGCCAACACTAGGGAAGACATGAACTTTTGTCTTTCTGGAATTCTCTCAAGAGATTCTGGTCCTGTTTTGTGGAAAGCCTGTTCTGGTAACCATGCATGCCATGATAGCTGCCTGGCTGTTCAAATACAAACTGGAAAGATCTGTGCCTGCTAGGACAAGATATATGCTTACAGTAATGTGTATTGATGTCTTCAACTGTAACTGTTGTCTGTTTAATGGATGTTTGTTATGGGAATGTACACAGGGAATTTAGTAATTACAAATGAAGATGGAAAAATGTAAGAAAACAAATGAGAAAAGGATGACAGAAAAAGAACAAGATCCCATTGCCTATTCTGTGTTTTTCAGGATTTTTAAGGAATATGTTCTTTTGAGAAAATCAGCAAAATACATGACTGATTTTTATGGTGACAGAACCTTTGTCAACGATATCTGCACTTCAGTGACATAAATAAAGTGGTTTCATTTCTTAGTTTGAGTGGCTGAACTTCTTACCTTGCCAATCATTTTAAAATTAGTAACAATTCTAAAAATAAAAAAGTATGCTTTGTTGAATACTCTGCATCCTTAGTACTACTAGGCTACACTTTTTCAAATCTACATCCGAGTCAACTATTTTAGGTCATTTTGTTCGCTGTTATGTTAGAGGTGTAATATGTTGCTACAGAACTGAAGTCTAAAGAAATGAAAGTAACGAATACATATTTTAGAACAGACCATAGAGCTTTTGTACATTAAATGACTAAACTAGCACTACATTAACCCTATTAAAGGTAATTTTTACAGCTCATTGGTGATTGGCATTTGACACTGATGTTTGAAGAATTGTCATTGCATTGATTTTATTCTTTGCTTCTTTAACAAACTGTGGAAGAAATGGCAGAGACAGGAGTTAACTGTCCTTCAGTAAAGCTATTAAGCACCCAAGAAAAAGGTTCAGATATTTAAACCATGCAAAAATCTTTAGGGACATTACAGATGTTTTTTAATTTTCCAACCCTTCATAGGCCTGAAAAAGTCCCATTTACATTTGATTGGTAGAACAAAAAAGACCAAGTTCAGATTACAAATGCCACACTTGTTCTCATGGAATAATGCCACCGAACAACAGAAGTCTCAATAAATATTATTGCACACCCTTCTCAGGACATGAGTCAGAGCACACGCTAACACAGTGTAGTAGGCCACCTGCTGGTCAAATCACCTAATTATCAATTCTAATCTAACAAATTAAGAGGACCATAGAGAGATAAACACTAAAGAAGTGCATAAACCCCATCAACTAAAGCCTTTTGGAACTAAAGTAAGTATATATAAAATTGAGTGTTTCCTCATCTTATTTTAGGTTTGCTGAGAGTAGTCACTGCTTGAGTCAGGATACCAAGACTAATGGAGAAATGTTGTCTTGTGTTAAATAAAAATAGTAACTAAGTTTCTAGGCTTACACACGTAACTTTATAAAATAAGATCCATATCAGGTCAGTCTGTCACACTATACCACTCAGCTCCCTAGGAATGACCAGAAGAGATTCTGTATATAAAAATCCAAAACTGTTTTCCAGGGGCTTCCCTGGGAAGCTTGAACACAGGCTAAACAAAAATATGTTGTGTGGCATCGCTCCTTAAAACAATGTAGGAACTAAGACTAAACTGTGTCCCCGGATCTGTACCCAAATACCTTACAGCCACAGAAAGCCATGACAACAAGCAAGCTATTGTTGACGCTGTACATTCAGACTCACAAAAGAAGTGGATGAGAAATGTAAGGTCACTGCTGACTACTGACAAGTTGCGGAAATGCCTGAACAGATGAGTTAAGGTCAGACTTCAGAAAGATCCCCAGCCATTGGATGACCTGTGACCAAGTGATCAGAACATGGGAAAGAGCTTGTTTTTGAGATTTACTCAATCAGAATCTGCTGGTGTTAAAATCTGCAGCACTAGAATAGCAAATTCTGGCCCTGGCAGATTAAGTTAGCAAGCTAAAAGAGCTACAAAAAGAATTCAACAGCCTCTGAAGAACCTGGAAAATGGACCATATGCTCCAGAAGGGAAGGATTTACAAAGTACAAGACTGCAAAGCAGAATGTATGTGACTGGAAATGGTGTGTGTTCTGCACTACTTTTAGGCTTATAAAACCATAAAAATCAATATAAGAGCTTTTTCTCATAAGACCTCTACATCAAATTCACAAAAAAAATCATATGCATGATCCAAAGAGTCTGTGTTGATTTTAATGAAACCAAATGCCTGAGCCATCAGATCTCTCATCACTCTGGGTCTCCCTGTTTGAAGGTTACTCAGACAGTGAAAAGTTGTTCAGAACACATACAAGCAGCCATGAGCATAACAGCTTTTAAATGATGTGCAAGTTATTATAGTAGTATATTTCTAGTGAGTGGCTTGAAGGGAAGGAAAAAGGGGAAATTGGTAGAAGATTCATTTTGTGGTATAAATTCACTTGGGTAAAATGCAGGGAATATATTTCCTCACTATTTAAACATGCAGGCACAAACCAGAAAATTTTAGCTACCGTTTGAGAACACCTCTATACCAAGGTCAGGATTTCCTACTATGGCAATGAAAAGCATTGTCTGTGGAAATGGTAAGTCCACAAAGAGAGAATACCCTGCTCTTCAACCAAGATGTAGCTTGTGAGACACATGGCTTTTAAAAGAGATGCAAAAAACTCCTCACATATATCCCCCACAACAAGCAATTCTGCTTGCTGTTGCTTGTTGCACTTGGCCAGCAATATTCTACCTCTCTTTCAATAGAGCTTCTGAAAGGAGAAGTTGAATTTAATTAATATGAGCTAAACAGAAATGTTTTTCATGAAATGCACATTTTATTGCTCAACATTTTAATCCTCTGACTAACTTTGAAATATGCCAGGAATAGCAAAGCTCACTTGCTTCACATTTGTGCTGTTAGACAAAATACATATATATAGATGTGTATATATATATATGCACAACTGAAGTAAATGAAAATATATCTCTTTAAATAGCTATATTCTTTTCTCTTAGCATCTAGGCTAAGTGCCTGCCTATGTCAATCTGCTTTCATGGAGGACTCAGTACTACTCATTAATTTGTAGACATACATTTAGTGCTTGAATTGAGATTAAAAAAAACAGTTGTGGTGTGGTATGTCTGCAGCTGGAGGCATCCAGTGGTGTACAAAAGGTGATCTATTGCCCACCAGGTAACTCCTGGGAAATTACTTCTCCTGGAAGACAAGCACAATGTGTATGTGAAGAGAGCAAGTTGGTCTGTTGCTTTCAGGGAAGATAGAAATTCCTTGTTTCCCTGATTTCAGAAACCTGAGCTCTTTGGGGATCTCTGCTGGAAGTAATCTACTTTCACTCTAACTTACGCCTACGTTCACTCACTGCTTCTGCCATGGTGCCAGGATAAATGATAGAGGAACTGCTACAGGAGCTCTGTGTAATCAAAAGATTCTCCTACTACTCCATCCCTTCAAATAATCATACTATTTAAGGATTGGTAACTTGCTGCTTTCCCTATCCCCCTTCCCCTTTACCACCCACCTGCTTTTTATTTTCTCTTGGTCCTTTAACCCTTTTTTTCAGTCACTCTGTATTGACCACAGCAAAAATCCATAGGCTTTTGCCAAATGTACAAAAAATTAGAAAAAATGTTTATTCATCTCCATGAAAGAAAGACCTGTCCTTCTGTCAAGTGTTCTGCCTGTTTCCTGAGGTGCTCCTGATTTCTCATGGCCAGCAGCAAAGTCCTTCAAAAATCAACATATGCCACCCATAGGTGACTCATTCTTTCAAGTTTTCTGCATTTAGATTAATATTTGAGTTCAGGTTTCTGTTTAGGAGTTTGTTGTGAATTGCCTCCTCTCTGACATTTCTCTTTCCTATGTTTAGATTGTCATCAGCTACTCACAAGAAGAGTGCCAGGTCCATGTTACACTGGAATACCCCTAGAAGGTCAGACTGATGAGCATAAAAGCCTACAGCTACCCAACAAAATATGCAGCAAAACAATGGCTATGTTGTTAATTTAGATGAACATGCCAAAACATATTTTCAACATCATAGTAAACACTGTTGCCCTGAAAAAAAATTTGCAATATGTCCCAGGTTTTTTGGATTTTGTTCAAGGATTCTGGAATCAGTTTACTTCAGGGTTTTCTGACCATTAGGAGTTTGTTTATCCACTCTGCTTTCTGTGGGTGAGTGGCTTTTTCTTTGCCACATTGCCTTTTCCAGCAGTTTTACTAGACTAACAGACTTCCATTTTGTTTCTCTCTAGGGTGATTTGTGGGATTTTGTGCTAATATCAATTTTACTCTAAGTGCTCATTTTCTTCACATATGTTGTATTCTTCTAGATGCTAGGGAGAAATAACAGTGACTTTACTCTTTCTTTCAGGTACTGCTCTGATTATTGACTTCCAATTGAAAACAGAGCTTGGGTACATAGAATTCTTGTAAAACAACTATAGTAAACTTTAAGAGATGGCACCACTTATTTCAGGAGTTACTTGCTGTTGATTGACTGAATTTATCCACTGTTTTCAACATGATTTCACTGCACATCTGCAGTGCTTGGTTGCATCTTTCCAGTCTAATTTTGCTCCTTATCAGTGTTGCACTGCAGCTGACTCCATAATCCAGCTGGAATCAAATTAGTCATTGATCTAATAGCATACTTGCAAATATAGCATTGAATGCCTGGCAGCCTTCTGCATTGCGAGAACACTGAGAACCTTCAGATCTGCTTAAATCACATTATAGATACCTACTTCATCATTAAAATCTTAAATTCTCAATGGTTTCAGATGTTCAGATATTTTAATTTCAAAGGTAACTATGATATTCAATCTGCCTGTCTGGCTCTTTTTTCTCAAGAACATTTTTCTTTCTACTTTTCCTATTGCCTGTTACACTACATATGTTGCACTGAGATGCTGACATTTTCAGCCAGTCTGCATCTGCCCTGCTTTATGAGTTCCTTTGACTTATAGCTATGTGTACTTTCTGCTGTTTCTGTTCTGGTGCTTCTCTGGATGGTTTGCCCACTGTTTGGAGGCATATATTAGATTGGTTTTACACCAATGTCTTCCCTGAATGGGAACTGTGTATTTCACAAGTGATCCTGGGGAAGAGATACAATTAAGAAATCTTTCATGTCTACAGTTACACATGAGTTCTCTAGTTCCTGGCACCTTACCATGTTCCCTTTCTTGTTTCTGGTTTTTTTAAGAAAACCTTTTCCTGGCTTTAAATTTCCTTAGAATTATCTATCACTCTCACTAATTCTTTTTAGAGACTAAAATACTGTTTCTGTTACATCAAAGCAAAGCCTTTTTCGCTTGGAGTTCTGGTTTTCCTGGGGCAGAGTCGCTTCTACCTATGTTCTCCGATTATAAAAAAATCATCCCTTATGTTTATTAAAACTCAACCAAGTAGATATCTTCATAGCCATTCTAATTTTTAGTAGGCATCTAGTGAATTTTACCCACTACTTAGCATGGGAAAGAACTGCTCAAAGAGACTTTAGGGCTCATACAGCACAATGGCCATAGCATTAACCATTACTGTTAAAAGAGGAATGGAGAGAAAGGTGTCTAGCTCAACACAGAGGCAAAGGTGTAAAAGATTTTCATCATCTGATTTAGTCTCTCTATGTTATCTATTTATTTGTCTGTTTATTTATTTATTACATGTTTCAGCCTCCAGTGTAAACATCTTATATATTCTAGTAGGTAGCTAATAAAAACAAGACACCTAAAACCACAACTAAAGCTGAAGCAAAAAGGAAACCAAATATTTTCAGAAAGAAAATTTTTCTATTTTTATTTTTGTGGGACCTGGGGGAAAAAAGGCAAAAATCTTCCATACTTGCACTGTGAGCCATTTGACTATTGACTTGCTGGAGATAAATGAACCCTAACTGAAAAATAGCAATGAACCTTTTGAGAAAACAAAGTGAGATTGCATGACTAACCACTTCTCACCTCTTAGTGAGGTGCTTATTTGATATCTCTACACACGATAACAAGGTAAGAGATCTTAAGAATTATTGTTCTTCCACCTGCATGGTAGACACACAGTCCTCCTTGATGAAACCCAGCAAAAAATAAGCATGTGAGTTTTGATACATTATTTAAAAAGGCTAACATTCCTCTTTAGAAAGCTACCACCTGAAAAACTCTAATGGCACTTCTCTGTCTATCGTAGCCAATTTCTAAGAAAAATCAATGGGTAAAGCAGAGATGATCAAACTCCAGTGCAATGTCTGTCAGAATCTGAATGCACAGCAGAGTTTCAACCTGGAGTTGCATAGACTTTACACAATGGTACGAAAAACCCTCTTTTTGTGATATGAGTCTGTGAGAGGTAAGCCGAGCGAGGCTGATCTTTATAACCTCTTTATACTATCAGTGGAGAGAGAGACAGGAGAGAAAAGGTTTCTCCTTAAATTATTTCAGAGCGCTTAACAAGCTTCTGCTGAATTACCCCTTAGAGGAACCTCCTCATGAGAGAGGCTGTTCTACTTAGCTCCCTTAGTAGTCTAAATGAGTCTTCACAGATGACTCCTTCTCCCAGTGTATTACTGGGGAAACAACAACCTCTCCACAACCTTCCCTGCAGCCTGTGACACAACTGGCACATGTCCTGCACATCTGTAACAGCACCTGTCAGTCTGCAACAACTGGATGTGAAGGGTACAACGGCTATTTCCCCCCAAAGTATCTCTCCATAGAGCCAACTTTAACATTTGCAGTTTCATGAGTTCTCTGGAGTTCTATAGTAACAGTGTTTTCTGCAGTGCTAAAACAACAGCACACACAAAAAATTAAGAAAAACCACACGTATTTCATGCTGATCACAGGAGCTGGCTGGAGCCTGCCCTAAGACCCCACTGGACCCAATGCAGCCACAATTGCAACAACTATGAATGAAATTATAATTACTGCTTAATTTACCTTATTAGAGGGAAAAGTTAGCACAAAATGTTGTAGCTCTCTTAAATACAATGTATAAAAAGTGTATACACACAAAGTGAAAACATCACCCAAACATAAGTATGTAAAAAGCTTACAAATAGATACAAATAAATAATTTATATTGATATTTTACATATTTTCAATATATAAATAAAGTCTATAATATATATTTATAAAAATAAAAATGCAATATGTATACAAATAAAAATTCAAGAGATTATAATGTGGTACGCTTCATTGCAGTTTATTTTTTATAATTTAGACATGTATTCATTGAATGTATTGCCACTACAAGTTTATGGAGATTTAGTGAATTTGGGTTTCATACAGAAAACCTGCTAGAAAGGTTTTCTGTGGTTATTCGTAGTTTTGGGGGGTGTTTTTTTTTGGTTGGTTTGTTGGGGGTTTTTTGTGTTTTTTTTCTTTTTTTATAAAAGCACTACGACAGTATTGATATGTATGAGGTATACTGATGAGAAGAAATTTGGAAAGAAAATAGATAGCTTCTGTATCATATTTTTGAAGCAAAGCATCATGGATAAAGCACACAATTCCTATGAGTTTTTTAAAAATAAGATTTTTGCTGGGAGGAATAGGGCAATAATATATTGCTACCTATAATTTTTGCTAGTGACTTTTCTATCTTCATTCCTTTAAACAGAGGGATACACCAAGCTGCTAAGCAAACAGGACCATGTCCACACACAACTTCAAAAAATTACATTATCATTGGGTTATTAACATTTCTAATTTTATCTTATTTCAATATATTATCTGGAAAGACCAGTGGAAGGCAGCTTTCAGGTTTTGCTCCATAGGACCTTATCCTACCATTTTTACCAGCAAGGGCACAAACACAGAGCATGTGGAGTTGACTAAGATGCTTGATTTGATGACTGTAAATTGTCCACATTTTGCAGCTGTAGTAAGGAATGGTGATGACAGCTATGTGGTACACATTTACTTTTGTTTGAAGTTGAATGCCTCTTTCATTCTAGACACACTGCTTTAATCTCATAAAAGCTGTGCTGGCTTTTGCTACAAGCTTAGTAAATACTGCATTGCTACAATGTGAAATTCATCTTCATGCTGGGAAGAAGTGGGAGAAACTCACTCTTGGGAAATGCATGAGCCAGTTCTTGCAGAAATACAGGGAGAGTACTCCATAGAAATTAGAACACTTTCTTTAAAAATGAGTGCTTACAGTTGAAATACATTCTCGAAGCAACCAAGAAAATATAAAAATATTTTTCACATTCTTTATGTATCCATTCTCTAGACTTATTTTTAATTCTGTAGATATGGCAATCAGTGTTTTCTTGCTGTAATTATATAAGACACTAAACCTTAACATTTCTCTCCTTTAAGTAAGACTTTTGCCCAACGATTGTTTCCTTTTCTGCTTCTTAAAATATAAAATTTGCCAGAATTAGCAAGGAATTTAATCCTTACATAGTCATACATATGAACCACTGAAGAATGTGCTGGTTGCTATAGTTTGTGTCACAAAGGAGGTTTTGCTCTGTTCTCTAGTGCAACTGAAGTGAAAATATTTGAGAAGAAAATTTTAACCAATTTCATCATCCCTGATAATAAGAGACTAGGAAATTTTGCTGTGTCTGGTCCTGGACTCATTTAGTTCATGTTGTAATAGCAGTCAGATTTTTACTACAGCTTGAGATATAAGGTATTTTTGAGATCCCTCATACAAAAGAGTTGATTTTCCTGCATAGTGGGGAAAGTCATAGAGGTTCTTAATCTGTTGGGGAAAAAATCCAACCTAGCACACAAAAAATACTGAACTTCATGAAGAACAGTAACTGAAGTCAGTTTTGTGCAAAGTCACTTTACTATATGTGACACTTAAAAACATATTACAGTGTTAAAAGCAAAGACTAATTTCCATTGAGGCATGTATCAATTCATGCACATACACCCATAAGTATGTATGTAAGTACATAAGTACATACATACTATTACATAAGTAATAGACATACTATTGCTAATGAGTATCTCTATGGATATTCTTTTGCAGAACAATTTTTTTTTTAACAGTATTGCATATACGTTGACAGATGAAATAAAAGCTTTTGCTTTGGGATATAATTTGCTAATAGTAGTAAAGTAATACTTCATAAATGCAGTGATTTTTGCAAGGCAGCCTAAAAGTTGATTAGCAAACTGTAATGACTATTCTGATTGCAATTAAAAAGACCTTCCAAATGGGTCAACACACCTAAGTGCTATCTGCAGTCATTTAGATTTTAACATCATGGTTATTACTTATTATCAGGCTGCACAATGAGATATTGATTACTTTTAACCTTTAGATCTCAGAATTCAGGAAAAGTCAAGGCAGTGGCACAGCCTACCTTTCCTGTCTGGTAAACTTATGGCCTTCAGTGGAATTCTAATGATTCCTATTGGCAAGACAAAACTGAAATTAGTTTATTCTTTTGGCCCATCAGAAATGATGACATATCTAAAAATACTGCATGCATAGCAGATTTGTATTTATTCTCTACAAGGGGTTCAATCCTGCAGTGTGTTGAGAGCTTCTTCCAAGGTGACGACCATCACCTTCTCCCACTGACTGCTTTAGCAGCCCTGTGCAGGCACTGACAGATTACCAGATAGACAGAAGGCGTCCTGAACCATGCAGAATATGCAGTGTAGCAGCAAAAAAATTCATGTTTTCTAGTTGATAGACAATCCCCTAAACCTATTGTCCAAATATATCACTCTACAGGCTGTTGATCTTTTAATAAGTTTCCTTTATATGGGAAATCTACTTAAAATAAAGACTGAAGTACAATGCAGCTTCAGTAGGTACCCTGAACTCATTTTAAATGGAACAAAGTAATCCAATTAAACTAATCTGTTTTACAAATTAAAATGATATGAAGAACATTAATTGATCCTCATAGGCTGCTGCTATTTGAGCCCTCTTTCTGTTTGCACAGCATTTGGAACTGCTTTGCAAGTTTGTATCCTCTAACAGCAGAGAACTCAGGCCCCCAGTTCAGGAGAATTATGGGCAAGAGAAACATATAACTGTTATGTGTTAGATTAATTTGCAGAACACTTGGCATTTTATTGCCAAGTAGTCAAATTGTTCCAAGTTGTTCCGGAAGGTTGTTATTAATAGTATGTTTTCTGAGGAAAGTTCTGTCTACTTTTGGAACTGCATTTCTGTTGCCAAGGAAACTCCTTGAAGCTCAGCATTCTAGGAGCACACTGCCGCTTTTGTTTGCCAGTATCCTATTCATATCATCTAAGTAAGCACTTTACATACTTTAGCCTCCAGTTTCAAATGCTGAAGTTTTTATGTATTTATATTACTGTATTAAAAATAGTTTATGCTTCTTTTTAAACTCAGAGTCTCTTGCAAGATTATTTTTACAGTTGCATTAAGGAACAGTTCTTTGTGTTGGGGTTTTTGTTGGTTTTTTTTTTTTCACAAGTTTGCAATAAATTAGTTTTAATTTGAATAATAGCTCCATAGGTTATAGCACTAGTCCTTAAGTGTTAATTATCTTTTCACTCTGAAATTAATGTAGTCATTTCCTACTGACTCCTCTACACCATTATTGAAGTGCTGAGGAAAACATGTCATTGAGTTCTGAGCCAGAACTGTTGTTGTGATTAATCCTGGTCACATGGCCAATCTCTGCCAAAAGGAGATCACTGAAAAAAGGTGACAAAGACAGTGATTTCCTGTCAGCAAAGAGTACGACAGGGCTGTCTAGAAGTGATGCAAATGAGGGAAACTTTCACCACGGTTTGTTTGATCCACTCCGGGCCCCAGCACTCTGAGCCAGGGAGAAAGGCACAATGGAGCAGCAGCACACCCAGAGGAGGAAATTAACTGCACCTTCCGAGCAGGGATAGAGCTTCCAGCAGGGAAACAAAAACTGCTGGGCGATTTTTTTCCCTTCAACTTTTTTTGAAATGTATCCTTAGCTTTTTACGTGCATTTTCATGTTATTTAATACATTGCACTGCTTCCCTTTGATGAAAGAACTCAGCAGTTAACTTGTCCAAAAGCCATGCCAAGTAAATGTTTTCCAAACCTTTAGACTACTACATAAGGATCTTTTTCCATCTATCATGACCATTGTTGCTGAAGATTTACTAGTACAAAACTTCCGGCTTACGCAGCTTGTATTAAAAACAACATACATAGCCTGTAATCTGATAGAAATAAAAAATTTCTTTTATCTGATATTTTCAAATGTTTAGTCAATTTTATTCTAAACATACTAACAATTTTAACAATCATATTGTAGTTATTTAAATGGGGTTTTAATCTAACATAATTAAGTTTTGCAATTTAACTTTTCTGCCTAGTATATTCATTTTTAATCACCATAGTTCCAGTAAATACTGATTTGCTTCATTTTTGAACATTCAAGGTACAGAATTACTCAAGTTCCCACTAAAGGACTAATTAGCAGAGTTTAAATTCTTTGGGTTTGATTCTCCAATAACGGCATATGAATACAGCTGAAGTCAATGCAAGTTCTGTGTACTTAGAGCTTATGAGATCAGGCTCACATGCAGTAGATTAAATCGAAATAAACATGATACATTTGGCATTAAACTGAGCTATTACAGAAGTACAAAGAAACAAGATTCCAAAAACATGGAAATACTCCCTTTAGTGCTTTTCTTAATTAATAGATAAAGCATTAAAGGACAAATAAACTGTCATCAATTCATTCTGTGATTGCCATTTCTTCAAACACTAGCCCATTTTCAAAATCGTTAGCTAGTTTGGGACTGAAGCAGAAATCATTTAGGACTATGGGGTTTTTTTAAAAAAACGGCACTGAAATCTAGAGATAGTATTACATACCTATTCAGAGCTACAAAATATATGGCTGTGCTGTTCCTACTACATTTAGGGCAAAAGGAAACATAGTTAAAGAGAGAGAATAAGGATCCCAGTAAAAAAACCTATGAAGTTTCTGAAATATTACAAAACAAAATTAAGCTGAGAGTTGACATCTATTGACTCTGAAAATAGAGTCCTGTGAAAATACTCTAACTTCGAAAATACATTTCATTTTCCCATATACAATTTTAGCATTTATATATTGTGTTATGCTGCTTTAATGTATGCTTTTCCCTTCTGAATTACCTGTTTTATCATTGCTTCTTCCCATTCATAGGCTCCTTAGGGGCAATGATTACTGTTGGTAATAGTGATACCACAGCAGGTTCCCTGGCAGAGGCAGCTTGCTGAGCTGGCTCTGAGCAGCAATTACTTGGCAGCTCAGAAGTGAGAAGAGAGATCTGCGGGTTTAGGAGAATCCACCAAAATGCAGAGAGCGCAATTAGCAGGTTCACATTTGAAGTTGTAATGATAAAGAAAAACTAAAGTACGACCTGTATTTCATAACACCCCATGTCACTGACAAATTGTGATAATAGTAGCTGCCTGGATTTCTCTGCAGTGTCTTCTTTCCCTAAAGAGCAGAGCGGCTGTGCTCTCTGGGAAGTGTAGGCAGTGTTTAGGCCTCTGAGCTGTGAGCTGTGACCATCTACAACTCTGGTTAAAAGCCTCCAAATAAAATGGGTGTCACCATTGATTAGAAGAGGGGTTTACTAGGCTAGTTTTATAAAAGTAAATACTGTTTTTGAGAGTATGATGCATTATTACACGATTCTCAGAAATTAATGATAAAGACCTAGTGTTTTATTCAACCTTTCCTTTGCTAGTGCAGAATTGTTCCCTCAATTACGTTTGCTAAGGTTGTCTTTATTATGGGGTTTTCAAAACTTCTTCAGGAGGTGGATCATTGCGGGAGTGGGAAGGAGTAGACGGAGGGAGGGTTCTTTTTGTTCTGTTTTTTTTGAAAGGTTGATTTGGTTTGATGCAATGCACTAGAGATTTTTACATGACCCACAAATATCCCTCCTGCTTTATGGACGCTCCTTAGTGATCTCTCAGCCAAAATCCATGTTTATTTCTAGTTAAGTCTTTGTTCAATCCTGAATGATTTGCTTGCTGCTTTCACTAGAAAGGTATATGTAGCAAATACTCACCACAGGAGGGCAAGGAATCTGTTTCTACCTTTTACACAAGTGGTTTTGCAGTGACCAAGTACCACAAAGATAGTTTTGGGATAGGTACAGTAGCAGGTAACCTTCCAATGGAAATTGCAGGACAAATAGGCTGCCTGTGCTTTGGAATCAGTGCTGGTTCATCTGTGCTGCTCAGGCTGCAGGTTCAGCTACCTTCTCTCACACAAACTTTCTGCTTTTGGAAGTGTCATACCTATCATTATATAAATTTCATAATATTAAGAAACTATTATCTGCTATTTTGCATATACAATACTCCCCACTTCCCCACCATACTGTACTGCACACATTATTAAATTACTGCTCTCTTTTACTCTTCTCATCATGAACTATTATCCCAG
>JAOXXN010000065.1:37087462-37103153 GCA_026770055.1 Myrmophylax atrothorax | reverse complement strand
ATCATGAACTATTATCCCAGCCTTACCACCTGTAATTATTCTTAATTGTTACATTTGGATATCAGGAAGGGAGATATCCTAAATAGCACCTAAAATACTTGGGCTGGCTACTTAAGATTTGTTCCTTTTTGTATTGATGGGTGGATTGTTACCTTAAAATTTATGTTGATTGATTTTATTTTTTTTTTTAGTATAGGACTAAAACTAGTGGTTAAATTAGGTATGGTAAAAGCTGGCATTATATAGACTGGAGCTACAAAAACACCTTATTTCAGATTCACAGAAACTTTTTACCCATTTCTGACATTGTTTATTTCTGAGCTTAGCCAAGGCCAGGACTTTAAATGTGTGATTAAGTCTGATGAAGTATTTAAAAAGTTAGGAAAAAGACATTAGCAAAAATAAGAAATGATTGTCAAAGCAAGAAACGGAGGCCAGTGAATTAACTCACTTGCAGTCTAAAATAGTTCGGATCTGAACTATATTTGCATTTATAAACATATTTTAACTCAGGTGACAACTTTTCCCCACTAGTTATATTAAATAATAGTACTAAAATAAGAAAGAAAATTCAAGAAGGCCATCAAGAAATCAGGATGCCAATGCAAGAAAAAATGTATTATATTTAAGAAATTATCAACTCATGCAATCATAGAAGAAAGAAAACAACTTTTATTTGACCTTGAATGTAGCATTTATTTGATAAGAAATAAAAAAAAGCTAGAGGGTAGTTGTTTCTTGTTATTATAGTGTTGCTGATTCTGTGGTTAGTTATTAATTTTATTTTTTATGATTCACAATCTGCTCTTTGAAATATGCCATATGCTCAAAGCAATTCAAGGATGACAACTGTCAGAATTACTCCAATAAAAATTGCCTAAATGAGGAAGATTTACTGCAGCCTGATATTTCTGTTGAAAGCCCCTCCTTTCTTTCCCCCATCACTCCTCAGACCCGTAGACTACAGTTTCTCAAACACACAGTGAAGCCTGAATCAAATTTAGGATCAAATCACACTTTTTGAGGAAGCTCTTAAAAGTACTGTCTATCTAAAAGAAGTGATAAAGCTTCTGGGTTAAGGCTACTATGGCAAATAAGAGAAACCATGTGTGTGACTCTGTGTGTATATATACATATGTATATATATATATGTATATGGTAGAATTAGATTCTGTAAGTTCACCCTGCAACTTCAAAATTGAGTTCCTCAAAAATCACAACCAAGTATGAAGAGTTAACATGACAATGTCTACTTTATGTATAACTAATAAAAATTAAATTGGAAGAGTCCTGTATCCTGGCAGCAGCAAACCAAAATCAAGGCAAATGTCTTTCTTTCCAGATGAGGTCTGAAAGGTGGATAAAAATCCAGCTGAAAGCTCCAATCAAAACACATTTTGTTAAATGTTCCCATTTCATTTTTTCCTTCATTTTGTTTCAGTCTATTTATTAATGCAGTTTCATTTATTTCTATTCATCTTGAAGACAAATCTTTGTCCTTCTATAGAATTACACCAAATAGAATGTGATAAAGGGAACTTTCTTGCAATTATGATGTCGGTGCAGCCTGTCAGCGCACAGGGGATGGAAATGAGGTTGGGGACAGGGAAGGGAATTCTAATAGACACCATGATACATACAATGAACGCAGCGATATCCTGTGAGAGAAAGACTTGTCAAGCTAATCAGATCTTCTATAGCTAGGTAAAGGCAGTAACGGTAGTGCTAACCTTGTAAAGATGCTGCTGCTGCTCCTCTGACATCATCAGGTCATGGCTGTCCATCACGATGGATTCCATGTCAATCAGCCAATCCCAGAGCTCCTGGTATTCTGAATCAAAGTCCAAAAGGCTGTAGATAAGGAACAAAATGTATTATGCATAAATACTGTGTAGTTGTTAAAATCTTGTATTAGAATAATGTATTCTTGAAAACTCATGATGTTCCAAGTTATATTTCTAAAGAGACATTCTGTATTTATACAGAGTGGATGAAAATGAAAACTGAAATCCAATTTAAGCCAGTGCCATGACCTAAATTCAGTGGCTGATGCCAAATCCTGACAACTGTTGGCATACTGCATTTGCTTCAAAAATTTTGAAATACAAATCCCCCATAGATGTTGTTTAATGGCTTTTATATTGCTGACTTTATATTAAGCTAATTTTTAAACAATCATCTTGATATAATTCATATGAAAATATTATTTACATAAAAAAATTACTCAATCCATTCAGCCATCTCTCTGCTGTCTATCTGCCTATCTCTGTAAATATCCTACATTTATTTTCATGGATGAGTAGGTAGCATTTCAACTTAACGCCTTAAGATAGGCTTGAGTGAATATGGTAAGCCAGTGAGAACTAAGGCCAGATACAGTATTAGACAGGTGTTCCCTACAGACATGTAAGAAACAAAGGTAAGGACAGGAAGTCAAAACAATGAATCCTTGAATAGCAAGCAATCATTAAAATTCAAAGGAGGATCACTACGGTTTTCAACAAAATAAATCATTAGAATAAGGAGCTTAAAAGGATTAATGTGATTCTCTATTGAAAGCCTAGTGAATAAGTAAAGCATAGATTCTTCTAAAACACTGTGATTCAAGACAGAAGGTATATGCTGAAAAACTGCACATTTGTCAAAAGATAACTCTTGAAAGGGGATCTCCAAACTTACAAAATTGGAAATAGCAAAAGCCTTGCCAGTAGTATCAAAAAACCTCCCATATTGATCAAAGAATAGTGCATGTTCCATTAGAACTAATTTCTCCAATTATTAGCAACTTTTTAGCAGCTCCATTAAAAAATTAGTAGTATTTCAACAGAGAAACAATAAACTAAACATGTTTTCAATGTCAGTACTATCGCAGTTTCAGTTATTAACTGGAGTACCATATGCATGGTAATTTTGAAAGCTTATAGAGAAAGTAGTGACAAGAACTGTCTTTCTACAAGAAAGCAGGCAAGAGGGAAGAAAGCATTTGCCTTCTGTGGTATTATTTTCAATGACTTGACAACACAGTAAGCACTCTATAATGCACAAGTGCTGATTGCTGCTTCTGAAGTAACTCTCTAGTTTAATCCACTATACTTAGTTTACTTTTACTCAATAATTTATGAGGTGCACTTAAAACTGCCTGCTGCCCTGAGAAGGTAAGCAATGTTACTATAAACAAAGAAGACCAAGCATCAAAGGGCAAGTTACAATTTTTGAAACATAGTAGTTTCATTTGGAGTTCTGGGCTATTCTCCTGTTTCAGGAGGTATTTCACTCAGATATCGTTTTGAAACTAACATAAAACTAAAGTCCATTTTGAATGCTATATTTGGCAGTGATATCAAATCTTTATCTCTTTCTCAGAAAGCAGTAACCATTCTGTAACTTCAGTACTTACTGCTCCTTTTCTTCCCTTCCATCTTCTCTAAATTATTCAAAGTCATAAAATTGACAGGCAGTTATTAAAACATATGTTTTATGTCATAAGATGCTAGATTTCATATAATATAAATCAGTACAGATTCAGTTGGACTTGGATGATTTGTACCAGTGAAATACCTAAATTAAGACATGAAGATGATGTGAAACAAAGCCTACATCCATCATTCATGACCTGTTGCTGCCAGAATGGGATGAAATGCCTTTGGAAACTCCACCAGGAAGTGAACTTGGATTTTACTGTAATAGGTAGAAGATGCACTGGATCCAAACACCTGCTTTGGGTCTGAAGAACCACATCTTAGTTGCAGTCCAAATTAGTCCATCTAATGAATGAACCAATTCTTTAAAGAAACAGAAAAGCACTTTTCTTTGACCTTTATAAAACCCAGATAAACACTAGAAAATAGCTGAACATTTTGATTCCAAATTTATGTTCTAAGCAGAAACTCAACACAAAATGAAGTGTGAGACAAACAGGATTCACTGAAAAAGCCCAGGAAGGAATACAAGATACAACGGGGATTTTCCCACTGCCCCATAATTTACATACTGTGCTTATTCTTTTTTTTTCTTTTTTTTCTTTCTTTTTTTAAGTGATGTAAAATAAAGACATCTGGGAGCATTTTTAAGCAAACTATGGCAGTTTGCCTGTGTCTTAAGATAGTGTAGTCAGCCTACAAACCATCATCAACATATTTTTTAATATTATTTAAATACTTTTAATGGTTTTAAAGTATCTGTGATATATATACAAAAAAGCACCTTTGTTTTTAAAAAGAATGGCTTGCATCTAAAAGGATAAATGTAGTGATCACTATTAAATTACTATTTGGAAGAGGATGCAAGTTACTAAGCTGCTAAAATGATATTCAGAAAAATCCAGAAATTGTAGGATCAGTGAGAGGTTAAGATTCAAATGTACCTGTCAGTGTTTTTGTTATATATTTAATATTTCTTTTCATTCAGAATCTACTTTTCTGAGCTTAGCAGATCTGTTTTTTCATATTGCCACAGGCAGAACCAGGGAAAGCATGGCTTCTGAAATACTGCTGTGTGTTACAGCTGCGAGAACCATAGCAAAGATCTAATTTTGACTGATTATCCAAATCCACCAAAGGCTAAAAAAGAAATAAATTAGGTCACCTGTTTATAGGGGGGGGAAAAAAATCCTCAATTAAAAGTACTCAAACATTGCCAAAAAATGCTATGATATTAGTTAATGGCAGGTAAATACAGGTTCCTTAATGTCGGTTTGTTGGTTAATAAGCTACAACCATTAGCTATGTAATAACTAAAATGACATTAAGAAGTATATTTTGTCTTGGTAAACAGGAAATCAGATATGCAGAGTTGCATTTCTAATCCCTTGAACCCTAAACATATTTCTTAAAATGTGGACATCAATTTATTATTTTGAATGAAAATTCATGAGCACCTTTCTCATGAGAAAACCAGTTTGTCTGTGGCATTAATAAATAAAAAGGAATGTGAAGCTATTTCCATCAGCCTTTTTCCCCATGTTTAACACGCACTTGCAGTTTGTAGTATTTCTTTGATGCCATAACTCACATGGCATTTAGAATACTGTAAACACAATGGTAAGCCTCCCAAAAAATTCAGTCAGACAGAAAGTTCCTTCAGGTTTCTGGGTCATAATTTTTTTGAACTCTTCTAACATGTTTTTATTAGGAAGATATAGAAGAAATTGTAATTTTGACCTTAACAGTTTTAAAATTGCCTTATATTCTGTGCATACTTGGAGCCCCCTATAATGCATTTCTTTCAAAGCCTCATGCATGAAGGCCCAATACTACTTGATAACAGACTCTTAGGATCTGGCCTTTGTGTTCTACAACAGTGCTGTAAATAATTGTATCCATATCTCCCAAGAGCACCTGCACGAACTCCTCCCCAGTTTTGAGGGGATGCAATATTTCTAGCCAGATTTACTATAACACTTTGCACCTGCTCTCAGCTACTCTTGGTTACCTCTTGCTGCCTGGCTAGCTGGTGCTCTCCTGCAGTGGATATTAATTTTCTTCTCTTTCATTGTCACTTTAGCCATTTTCATGCAGATACACATGAGCCCTCTGTATCACTGCTTTAACAAGATCACTGTTTTGCAAGAAAACTCCTGTTTTTTATGCACCCACTTGCATCTCCCTATTCTGCAAATGCCAGCCTAACTATCTCAGGTTAGCTATTTCCTACACAAAGCCACCTCTCCCAAATCTCATACAAACATCATATAAAAAATTCTTCATCTACAGTAACACTTGTTCTCCCTGTGGACGCTCTTCTTTCTCCCAGGTCAAACTTTGACAATAGCTAGTTTTCCCAGCTAGGCAAATGGCCCCCTCTGAAGAGATCTTGTCTCTAACTACATCATGGTGCTGTGAAGTTTCTGTCCACAGTTTTTATGCAGTAAGGAAATGTTGTATCAACTATATTTTCAAATAGCTGCAAGGCATTTCCATTGTGTTTGATACAGTATCTCAGGCTCGTTCAACTGGAAGTTTTCCATCTGGTTTCAGTCCCTGCCTAGTTTCTACAAGGGCTGAATATGTGGTATTGTACTGGCCTGACTCCAGCCCTTTGGCCCCTGAAGTCACTTGAGCCACTAAGAGCTGGGATGGCCATAAGGGCCTAGAAAGTGGCCACGGCACAGAAAAGGTGGGGAACACATTTATATACATACACACACGAATTCTGAACAAATTATTTTTATGGTTGGCACTAGCTGCACTGGCGTGTTTGAGAATCTGACAGATTTCAGCATATGTAATCAAGATCTCAGTAATCCTACATAATTAGCCCACATCAATTTTTCTAAAACAGTCATCTTTCTGTATAATAAGAGGGGATGTTTACAAGGCTCATTTATCTTTACAGTCAGTAATTTAATAAAACTGTGTTTCCAAGACCTGAACATTGGGTTAACAATGGGAAAGGGAAGTTCTGGAGATAAAGAACTCATGAACACTTTGTTCAATGACTTCCCTTGCATAGGAAACTGAAGGTAAAAGTTCTACTGCATTTACTAGTCTTAATCTAGAACTACAAGTTTTCTCAATTGTGAAAAAGGGAGGGCAGCAAGAAGTCATTTTCCCATAGTCCAGTGATTAATTTGACCAAGATTCTATGTTCAAAATATTAAGAATGCTTTTATATGTACACTTACGTATTTAATATGTGTGTTTACATTAAATGAAAAAAACAGACTGAGATGACTAAGTCAAGGGAAAACAGTTTAAGTTAATGTTTTCTTGAGGTAAAGCCCAGGATGTTTGAACTATAAGTGAATGGCTTCATATTCATATTTCCTAGTCACTAGAAGAAAAATGATTATAGAGGTCTTGGAGAGGTATGAATACACTATAAAGATTCTTCCTTGGAAGATGCTAAGTAATCAAATTATATGAAGCCATTGGAGGAGAAAAGCCTAAAGGAAAAGGACACATTACATTTTTTTAAATCCAGATAACTGATTTCTATTAGGTAATGTTAGGCAGTCCTATGAAGAAACCATAATTTGGATAATTTATCCAGAACCCATTATTTTTACGTTCATATATAAAAAAACCCAAATACAGATAAGAGTTTTTCCCTGCCTCTTGGCCTGGGAAGAAAAATCCTGGTTAACTAGAAGTAAGAAAAAAGTATATCACGTAAAAAAAAAAGCACAGATCAGTGAGAATAAAACAACAAAAAGAATAGTTCCCTACCCATTACTTCCCACTGTGTGAACTTTTGACATATCAGCAAACTCTTCCTTTCGCTTGCTACTACTGCTGTACTGCTCACTGTACAGTTTTAAGGACATCTGTTCAACAGCATCTCTTTGTGCTTCCAGATAGCATAGCTGAACCTCAGCCTAGGAAAAGAAAACAAAGAGGGGAAAAAACAAAACAGAACATTTTAAAAAATCAGAAAGAATACATTTAAAACAAATACTTCGAACAGCAACAATTTTAGCCAAATGATTCACACCATTTTCTCCTTTCATGGTACTGAAAAAGTCTGAACTATTAAGGCAGAGAAAAAGTACAGTGTAATCCCAAATGCCAGAAATGAACTATTTAGTTCTATCAGAGAATCTGTTAGATATTCCGGGAGATGCATAGCCAATCCAATCCTGCTTAAAAATACCTGGACATGAATAAAAAAGATATTAGGAAATGTGATAGAACAGGTAGATACATAACATTACATTTCTTACAGGCTTCAAAACTGGTACTTTAAGACATTTCCTGTGCTTCCTAATTAATGAAAGCCTTATTGCTATAGGTATTTTTTTAATAGTAAGTGTAAACAAAACCAAGAAAATTGGCGTTATTCTCATTCTGCTTTCACGTGTCTGGTGCATACTGATTACTCAGCAATTTTAATTGCAAGGAAAATGGCAATAAGTTAGATGTGCTGTTTTCCATCAGACTGTGCCTGGCCAGAAGAATGTTGAATAATATTTGGCATCATAACTGATTGAATAGACACTTTATTTATTGCAGCTGTGGTGATCAGTATGCTTTTGAGGCTCAGAGAACCAGATGATACAAGGATAAAATCTGCTGTTTGCCACACTTGCCCCTAGGAACAGCACAACGAACAGAGGGTAGAGTAAGTTCAAAAGCACTTTGTGACGAATATGCTATTGTTTTCTTTTAATATACTTCATTGAAAGAAAAACACATTACAAATTCTGATAATGCTTTAAAAAATGCTACTTTCTGTGTAACTACGTACTTTTACTTCCATTAGGAGTGGAATGCCTGCTTAACTATTTGGTGCTATGGCAAGCAAATGCAACAAGCATGGAGGGAAGGACTCTCCTGCATTTTCTGCTGCGGGAGGCAGGGAAATGAAGAGTTTGTTTGTCTGCTCACAGCACCACAGTTACTGATCAATGGCAGCCATAAAGAGAGAGCAGTGAAAGGGCTGGCAAGAAGAAGGGTAATCCGCAAAATGCAGGCAAAATGCAAGTGAGTGAAGGGAAACAGGCACTGAAGAATGTCAGTAGGGAAAGTCTGAAGGAAAACAGAAGTGTCTTTATAAACTAGCAGTAATAACAGTTTCCTGTATTTGCTTATGCCTTGCCTTGGTGCAATTTTTGCTGAGTAATAATGTAGGCAATTTGGAAATTCCATCTCCTTTTAAACTTTCTCATTCAAATATTTATAACTTTCTCTCTCAGCTGCTTCTTACAGTGAGATTAGTTATGTTTTTCAGTAGACTCCAAAATGTTTTTTTAGAAATTAAAAAATCCAAACAAACAAAACAAAAAACAGGAAATACAGAAACTGCTAGCAGTTCTCCAAGGAGATAGAAGATAAAAATTCCAATTAATCCATGCAGGTCTTTAAGTGTGAAAACAAATGTAATTCAAGGCTTTCATACCTACTTTAAAATAGTGGAAAATTAAACACAAATGAAGAAACATTATCTGAACAGAAGAGTAACTAGCTGGTCCAGTTAGAGTATGATATTAAGGCCTGAGAGAGCTGTAAAACTTTTCTGCTTTTTCAGAAACTGTAATTAAAATTGCTGTTTATATAACACAAAAATTGCCAAAGGCAGCAAATAAACATCATCACCTTTCTGTTCCCCTTCCACTCCCAAATCCATTTTCCTCTGTGCTGATAAACATGTCAACTTCCACAGTATGCAGGGGCTCCTGAACAAATTTCTTTTTTTTTTTTGAAAGGATTCTTCACCAGTAACAATAGTCTTCCAGCTGAGTATTTTACACTGTCCACATAAGGCCATGAATTTTTTCTTTTCATTTATTCTTACCACAAATCAGTTATCCACTCTTTGTTTTTATTTTAGCTATAGTACATATTATACATTCAGTCTAAAGCACTGTTGACAGTGACAAGTAAATTTCTAAAACAATTAGACCTACAAATTAAAATCTATAATTGTTTTAAGCTGAGAGGGGAAATCTTGTGGAAAACTTGAAGTAAAAAATTTCCCTGATTTTCAGGATGGGTTTGTAAATCAAAATAAACAATTCTTGCATTTTTCCTATATGTTTTGTGTGGGCTTTAGGTTGGGGTTTTGCTGGTTTTTTGGCTGTTTCTCATATGTACACAACCTCCCACCACAGTACTTCAAAAAGAGGGAATTCACATGTAGCCTAAACTCTGGAACATCACACATATGAATTAAAACTCAGGTCTAAACTATAAGAACACATACTATTTCTCAAATAGCACAACTATCCAAATAATTGAAATACTTTTTTTTTCCTTGCAGTTTCTTATTCCCCTCCCTATAATTTCATCTATATTTTAAAATAAGAAATAGAAAAAAAAAAGGCATCAGCTTTACACAGACTGCTCATTCTCTGTTCACTTGCAAAAATATTTGTAAATAGGCAAACCAAAAATGTATACTGAAAATAGGAGAAGAAAAGGAAGGATGAAATAGAACAGTGGGGGAAAGGAAAAACAGGATGGAAAGAGTAGGTAAATATAGGGGGAAAGATGAATAATAATCCACTACTTCTTCCTCACAAATATAAGGCCCTCCTGTACTAAGGGCTTTGAACTCCATCAACATCATACTTGACAAATCCTGAATACAACCCAGTTCTTGTACCTCAGAAATATGATCCCCCTATAAATCAACTATTTTTGTTTTTAAATCCAATTTCTGTCTTCAACGTTTGTGAACAATTACAGCATCTCAAACTCAGACAGCACAGAGTTTCAGATGGATCTCTCTGATTTCTTTTCTGTATGTATTCATCTATCTCACTGTTGTACTTAAGCATTTTTTGTCCCTGTTATACTGATATCAACTGCAAATCCAAAGAGGCTTTCAAGACCTTGAGTAGGTATTGATCAGTTTAAGTCTCAAAAAACTACATTCTGTAGAAGCTGAGATAACAGGTACAAGGCACAATATAGAAAATAGTACACAGCACATATATGAAATAAATCTACTGCAGTTTATTTTCAACTTAAAATCTTTTCTGGTAATAAAGGGCTAGTTTTGCCATAGAAAAGCTAGTGGCTTTACCTTTTGTCTTACATGTAGTGTGCATTTTCAGATTGCCCTACATACGCTTTCTTATTTGCTTAACACATCTTTTAAGAACTTAATTTCTATCACAAACACACCTCTTGCGCATGGATATCTATGAGATATGAGATATGAGAAAGTCTACTGGAATATGCATCATCCCAAATACAGGTAACAGAAATTGGGTGAGAGGCAATCACTCTTACTCTTAGTGCCCCATCCTAGAAGTGGAATTCAGTTCCTTTCCCTTTTTTCAGAAGATGTCAGAATATATGAAAAATTGAACTCAGAGTAAAAGTGCCAAGGAATGATACTCAGCAGTTGTTTTCCACTTCATAGTCCTCCTCTAAGTGACCATCTTTGCAATAAAAAGACAATAAAGATCCTGGGGATGGTTTCGTTATGAACTTGTACAGATTTTTTACCTACCAGGATGGAATGAGTTTAAAATATTCTGTTGTAAATTAAACTGAGATATTCCCAATAATCAAATGACAAAATACTCTCATTTTCCTGAACTTGCAGGATCCAATCTCTGAACAAGACTATGAAAAAAAAAGTAGTCTCTGGGAGAAAACAGTGAAAAATATCTAGACTAGTGCCAAATATTCAGTTCTAGTAATTGATTAATAATGGTAAATAATTTCAAGGCTACTGTCAGAAAGCTCATTTTCTAAAAACCAAGACATTATAAATAAACTGAAGGAGCCTGGGGTGCAGAATCTGTTCCTTAAGACTGGCTTTGCATTACAACATAGAATGTCCTTTACTATACAGATCACTATATAACAGAAAGGGGTAATCAGTGACAATACAAATCAATGAAAATACATTGTATTTCTTGTTAGACCTACATGTTAGAATGACCTTATTCTGAAGTGGAGAAAGACAAGACAAGGGATAATGGCTTTTACTGTGGGAGGAAGGAGATTGAAAGGTTATATTGTATACAGAGTGTGAAATGAAAGACCTAAAATTTACACCAATGTAAATTGGAGCTATGAACTCAGAGCTAGTGCTGTTCTGTGCAGATTTTTTTTTTTACATTGGAATGTACTAAAATAAATAAAATTGAATTGGTGATGAAAGTATTTTCAGATACTGTTTCCCAGGGAGCACAAGTCTTTTGTTGTTAAGAGTTATTTTACTGTAAGTGGATATCCTGTGTTTTACATACAGAAATTATAAGACATTCCATTGAATCTGAATTATAAAAGTATCCTATCTTGCATTATCCTTTCTCTAAAGTTCTGTAGAAAAGCTATGGTGCTGCCACACTACGCTGTGAGAATTACTTAGTGAGAAATACATAGTTCAGTTCCTTTGCCATCATTTGAACTTCAGCTGTTTATGTATTATGTCTATTAAATTAAAGCACAAATTCCAGCTTCTGCCAAACAACGAGGTGGTCAGATTGTCCCATGCAGCATGTACATTTAGAATACTAGCTATGTGTGTATTTTATAGAAATGTATACTTGGCTCCCCCATTCTAAAAGGATGCACTTCCAAGTTTTTTCCAATCTTTGGAATTGGTGGATTTCTTGAGAGTAAATTGAGAGTAATTCCCTGCCAGAATTAAGTTGTTCAGAGTAGCATTTATGTGGCCAAATACTTAAGCATTTTTTGTGTTTTTCTGTTACAATATTCTGGCTACTTCTCCACATTATAAAGTTCTGGAGAAGGCTTTATTACAGAATATGAAAAAGACCCTAGCTCTGTCAGAGAGTGCAGCTACAGAACAAAATTATGTTGAGAACTATATGGTTGAAAGTATCTTCCATGGAGATGTAGATTACACAAAGAGTTCTTTGGCATGCAAGAGTTTGACCAAAGGTTTTATACAGACAGCCTTGATCATCCATCAATCCATCCTTACACCAAGCCAACAGGTCTGCTGTTGATGAAAACACTTCAGGTAGAAGCAGTGCTAAGAAGTCACACCAGCATTCTAAACAGCATTGTACAACAGAATCAGAGGATCATTTAGGTTCAAAATGCCTTGAGGATCATCTGTCCATAGTTTGGCAGCATTACACTTCTTTTGGACATCAAGTGACTGCTTCCACCTAAGTGTAGGCATTTGTTTTCCCCCTTCCCTCTGCATAATCCCTCTCCTTCCTGCTTTTGTCTCCCTCGCCTCTTCCATCCTTCATCTTGCACACTCTCTTCAGGACAGAATCAGATTAAAAAATAATCCTTTATCATGAAATATGTTTACTAAGATCTGAATATTTGATAGTCCTATTACAAAAGACACACTTTGTTTTGATCATGCAGGAAATTAATCCTGTTAATCAGAGCATGCTTGTTACCAGTTAAAATCTTAGCAAAGTGTTTTATCTTCATGAATCTCAGAAATGCTTTTATATCAAGAATAACTTTATCACTGTTTTTCAGTGTACTAAAACCATCACATCATAATGTGAAACCTCCACACAGAATGAGCAGAATTACAAGGCAACAACACTGTTACGTATCAAGGTACTTAAAATCACTGTAGAATTTAAGTAACAGCAGTAACAGCACAGCGAATTCTAGGTCCCTCCACAGAAGCCATAAAATGAAATTTTAGATGGGCCAGGCTGTATTACAGGAAGAAGAACTTTAGGCAGTTCTCAGACTCATTAAAAATAATAGGAGAGGAAAAAAAGGGTAAAAGCAAAAACCTGTAAATAACAGCAATACCTTTTTGCAGGGTTTCCTTTGGCTTTCAGTAATACATGAACTGTGACTGCAGGACTGTGGAGTGCAAATGCAATCAGTAGCATGGCCTCAGCAGCATTGTCTGACCAAATTCATGGAGATGCCATGATCATGCTGTTAACTTAGTCTGGACCTCTGGTGTCTTAAATCCTGACAGTTCACCTGCCTTTAGTTCTGTTCAGTGTAACATTAAACACAACACAAGAGCATGGCATGCCCTTTGCATCAAACATCTCAGCCATGTACACAGGGAAATTCCCTATATCACAAATACCAAAAAGCATTGAAGAAAAATATGAAAGGTTTAACCTCTCCAGGAACTTTCAAGACTGAATCATTTCTGACAAAAGTCTCCCAAAAATTACCAGGTGAAAAAAGTTCTGTAAGAATGGGAATTGAAGAATGGCCAGGATCTTTTGCTACTTTTCTTGTCTTACAGGGCTACATCTCCAGCCTGCAGAAAAGAAAGTGACAGGCAGGATGCAAAAGAAGACTTTATAATAATGAAGGGACCAGGTGGGGAGCAGGCTTGCTCTAACAATGGAAAGGGCTAGGATGACTGAATGGTGCTTGCTAAAACCATACAGAAGACACAAATAAACAAGGATGCAGACCCAGTCTAACCCATCAACATAACAGAGTGCATTTCTGCAAAACTGCCGCATCCCTTCCAGCTCTTTCAGTGACACCTCTTCTTATACCACAATAACTGTAAACCCAAACAGTCTCATTCTTACAAATTCACAATTTGCTCTATTAAATTAGCAATTCGTTGACACAACCATGGTTTCTTTCCCATCTGGCAGTGAAAATAATTTGTTTTAGGAGTCCAGAACACAAATATGTTGTACATACAGAAGGCTGAAAACCTTTCTGGGTCAGCCTTCAGATCCTCAAGCAGTCAAGATAAGGAAAGAATAGTCATGCACAGAAAGTCTTTCTTCAATGTGCTAAAATTATAAACTTAATCTTACTTAATTAAAACCTCCACTATTTGCACTGTTCTGATTGTTCCTACCATTTCTTGTGTTTGCACTCCTAGAGCAATGAAGTGTTAAAAAGAGATTGTTAAAGAGTCTGTCTATCATCCAACGCACTGATTCTTCTAAAAGTAATGCTCCTCTAAAGGGCTTGTGTACCAACCCCCATGGACAGGCATTGCACCTTGCTCAGTCTGTAGGGCTGGGCATTCAAAGCAGCCATGCCCTTAAGATTAAAGGCACCCACATTCAGAATTCAGGACAGCACAAGAGAAATTGTGCAAGAGAAATTCCAGAAATGCTGGTGCACATTCCTCCTTCCCCATCTCTGCAGATTGACATGTACATGTCTACTTAAAAATAGCAAGTGAAGGTAGGTCTTGCAAAACCAATACTTCCAGGAAAACTAACCAACACATCGCAGAAAGGCATGAATGAGCTAATATAAAAATGTTATGACCTTTTCCTTGGAAATTTTGCTCAGACATCTACTTTGCGCATGTTTTGGAGAAATCCCTTTTCTCCCCACTGGGAGATGTACTGCCTTACAGTGAAGTAAAACCCGATGATTTATTTATAGAAAGTGGCTTCCAAGTTGTCTGAATTTAATATATTGAAAAATCTCACTTGGAAACAAATAGAAGGTAATTGTTCACTTCTTTAGACTTCCAATCTGAAGTAACATAAGTAACACACATTGAGTTTTAATTAACTTTACCATACTGTAACAGTATTCCTTGTTTGCTTTGCTATTTTTTCATGAACAGATATTTTTGAATAATTCTGTTATTTATGCTGAAAGGAAGCCTCAGAAAATGTAGAAATGACTAGTAAGACAATGTTGTATTACAGAAAAAATAGGAAATATTTTTTCTGTAGTAATACGTCCTTTGTGAGCATCTTACGTAGTAATTATTTTTAGTAGTATATAAAGAGGTTGATTTTTTTCCAAGTTGCTCCATTTTAAACTTCTATATGCTTGAGAAATGTTTCATATTTATTAACCTAATAATTACAAATATATATGTTTCCAAACAACTAGTTCTAAATTTCCTAGACTTATCAACTCATAAAATTGCAGAAGTTTTGAGCTAAAATCTACTTCTCATTCAATATTTTGAGTCAAATATTTTGAGAGGTTTGATAGTGTCAAACATTCTGAAGTCAAAACTCCTACATTGAGTGTACCTCAAAGACATTAATTGAATGATTATTTGACTTGTTCTCAAATTGAAGGAGATTCTTTCCATGCCTAGATAGTCTATTTGATGTTATGTTACCCCTAGAGATGGAAATGTTTTCTTAATACACACCTTCTTTCTCCTACTACAGGGAGAAATTACAGGGGAGTTTTTAACAGCTTTTTAGATATTGAACTATTAATAACATAAAATTGTGCAATATGAACACCAGACTGTCTCCACTGCAAGATTAAATAAGAATAGGCAGAGTATGAAGGAGGATAAAAACTACATGTTAACTTAATGAATTTATTTAATAACAGCAAGGAAATGTAGAGTAGGTATTTTTCTCTGTACA
>JAOXXN010000065.1:37063204-37087362 GCA_026770055.1 Myrmophylax atrothorax | reverse complement strand
ACAGCAGAGAAATGCAAGCTAAGTATGTTTCTTGGTAGGTTATTTTTCCTATCCATATATCTGAGAGATATAGATATAGATATATATGTATCTTTGGGTTTTGAGGAAAATTAGGAGGAGAAAACTAAGAACAGAATTTTGAGGAAATTTTAAAAAATATTATTTTTAAAAACATTACCAATTATTTTAGAAACAGAAAAACATATAGCTTAATATGTTGATTTGTACAACTGCCTTGCCATATATAAAAAGGAGGCACTGGCTGCTGCTCCTCTGAGTTTATTTATGATTCTCAGATGAGGAGCCTCTTGAAGCACCTGACACTTACTGAGGTAGAGGGAACTGTAAAAAGATAACAGTTTTAAACATAAAATATTTGTATTGCTAAGAGGTCAGCTTTGCCGCTGCTGACTTCATTGCAATTTGCATACTATTAAAGTATTACCCATAATGTTTGTAAAATTTAATTTTAAAGCTATGCCATTAAAGATGTTTGCTGAATTGTAAGCACCTAGGACATTTGGGAAATTTGGTAACACTATGATAGTTACAGTATTTCTTCTTTATTTTGCTTCTTATTTAATCCCCCCCAACAAACACACACTATTTTCTTCCATTTTGTGACAATGAAACTCATTTTAATGCAAGCTGAGAAACTTAAAAAAAAGTATACTGCAACAGTACAGTAGTGCTGATAACTTTCCCTTTTATTCTCAATATATTTAAACTTGTTAAAAATGTCACTAACTTATTTATTTACTTTTGCTGGGGGCTGAGATCCAATTATACTCCCATAGACTAGAGGTGGTGGTTATGATTTTCTACTTCACTCTAATACAGGCTTTCTCATTAAATCTCACAGCTCGGTAATCATAGTCATCACATTTTTGTTTCAGTGCTGCATTCACACTCACATTCTCTTTCCCTGGATTTCCACCCTCCTTGCCTCACCCCATCCCCCAAGATCTCTATTTACTCCCTGGCTGAAACAGAAAATTAAAGATGTATAATGTGCAGATACAATCTTTGCTTCCTTTTCTCTGCCAGACTAGCACTGTAAAATACAGGTTTTTTGGGAAGTACTGATATTAACTCAGTTACTATAGTACATGAACTACCATTCCCCTTTGAAGTACTATAGAAAAGTTGTCCTTAGATGATAATGGAAAGGATGGAGTAAAGCAGAAACAACAAGAATTACTTTACATACTAATAACAACAATTTAGTTATCAAAACAGTACAGAACAAGCATGCCTTTATACTATTCTTTAAAAAATTTAGCTTCCTAGGGTTCTAATAGTTTTTTTCCTATGGTTCAGGAATGCACAGTAGCACTCAGCCCAATGCCTTCCTCCTTATTTCAAAGAGAATCATTCAAACCAACATCCACCCTGTCAAGAATCTTGACTTTGAGCTGCTAATGCAGAATAAAAATCAATATAAATTTTGATCATTTGATGAATATTTACTTCTTTCTTTCAAGCCTGGGGATTTAGAATGGAAAACTGCTGAATCAAGTCATTTTATTTTTTTTGTGTTTGTGCCAACACCAATTTACTACCCTACTGCAAGTTCCTGAACAAGATGTCTCATGTGGCATACATGTTGGTTTTTCCTGTCAATCATAACTGTGTGCCAGTAGGGAACCATAAACATTTTCCTTTCATACTCTTAGTTCTCCAAAAGGAAATATTTTGATTACTTCCTTGGAAAAGGTAAACTTGTCTTATTTAGACATACTGTAAAATGCCTATGTCTATTTTTCTAGGACAGCTGCTGTGCCTAAATTGATACTATCTAGTAAATATTTTCTTTTCAGTTTGAGTTGCTTCACACAAAGAAACAGTTTACAATTGCTTCAAACAAAGCTTAGTAACATAAATCGAATAAAGATCTATATTGACATTATCATTTCTCATATATATTTTCCAAAAAAACTGCATGAAAATTCTGACCGGTTTAATGCCCACCAAATGTTTGTGAAAATGAAGATAGCAGGAGATAAACAGATTCCACAAGCGGGCAATTAAGATGTGACTCTAGTTTCCATTTCATCTTTCAAACAAATGCACCTTTAATTTCAAAAGAATGAGCTTTTAAAAAAGTATTTGTAAAGTTCCTATATTTCCATAGTGATTGGTGTGGGGGTGAGGGAACAGAAAGAAAAGGAAAAACGATGCTTCTAAATTTGAAAAAGACCTAGATTAGTTTAACAAGAACTGTAAATGCAAGCAATTTTCATCTTGCAAATTTTTTTATATATGACTCAGTGGCAGACAGGCTTTATCTTAAGGAGCAATTTTGTTGGTCTCTTATAAATTAAATAAAAGTGGCAGCAGCTGTCTTTCAGGAGGCTGATATAGGCTTGTATAGTCATATGATATTATGTAGACAGATGTTTTAAATAAAATAAAATATTTAGATTGTTAGATACCTTACTAGATACAAAGGCAATTATAGGATGTCTTTGTTAAATTAAATTTCTCATTCTTTTGAGAAGAAAAAAAGGGAATTGTCCTGGAAACTGTACCAACAGGAAATGATTCTATATCTAAAACAGCTGGAGACTGTAACCAATATAAATTTACTTGAAAATAAAAATTCTGTATGCCTCTAGAGACATGTAGCAACATGCAGTAAAACCAGATGTGATAAAATTATTTTTAAAAAGTCGGTTTATATATACATATAAAATATTCAGATATGATCCACTCATGTAGAGAGACTGTTGAAGGCTAAGACAAGGTAACAGAACAATTAAATCCCTAATAAAAGGTAAGAAAAGTGACAGCATCTCTTTTCTAATAATAAAAAATATCCTTTTTCACTAATGTTGCCTTTTCAGAAATATGTCAGACACCTTACTTTGATAATGATTCTACTGTGATAACACTTTATTGCATTACCAAGACAAAATTTGGTGGAAACCTTTTATCTCAGCACTTTAAGGTAGATTTTTATTCATATCTATGTTATATGTGTCAAAGTTCCAAAAATAACTTTAAAAGTAAAGCCAATATCCAGTGCTCAAATTCCCTAGATACTTTATTTAGGCAAGCTTTCCCCAGTGTATAAAGGAATGTTTTCCAGAGCAAAGACTGCATAACTGGGTCTTACGTGAACACTTCAAAAAATATACCACACATTCTAGCCCAGAACTCTCTAATGCGACTCAACCAACTTGGTCTTTCCATTTTTCTTGAAAACACCACAGTATAACAGACTGTATTCTGTGTATTTGTAGTTTTACTCTTCATCAAGACCTCTGTTGCAAGCTTCTCATGACTCCAGGCCCAAACATGCACAGCTGATTTGGCTAAAGTACCTAAGGTCTTCACATACAAAGAAAACATTCCAGGAGGAGTATGAATACCAAAGCATAAGAATTTTACAGTTGTGCCTTTCAGATCATCACTGACAAAAGTCCACCAAAATTTGCATGGCTGCCTTCTTCCTTTCTTGTTACCTAATGAAATGATACTGTAGAATTGCTCATTCAGGGTGCTTTTTAAGTAATATTACTTGGTAATTTGAACAATGAATTAAACTTTTTTCTCCCTCTCAGACTTAAGAAAAACACTCTAGCTAAATAAAACCAAACAAAGCATGCTCAATATATTGGAAGTGCTATATCATAGTCCCTATACAGCAAGAGCAGTAAATGGTATTAAAGATTCCTTTCAGAAAGCTTCAGGTTGAATTGCTTTCATTTTTTCCAATAGCCTTAATTGGCTAAGTGCCTTTGGGCCAACTAATACCCAGAGAGACCTAATCTCAGTAATCTTGTAAATACAATGATTTGAACAGATTTTCATCAAAGACATGACCATTACAAGAGATAGTGCCTGTTTGGTGCTGTATTATTTCTCATTTAGAATGTAGTTAAAATTGCCATATTAATACAAGATTTATTATTACACTGTTCTGTGCTACCAAGACTCCAACAAACAGGAGATATCTGGCTATTTTTATTAAAGTTTAGACAGATGTTTAATATGGATAGGAACAGGCATTTTAATTTCTAAACTAAAAGGAACCAGATTGCAAATAGCAAAGTCATCCCTCTCAAGTAAGTTATAGATGCTGTAACTGACTTAGGTATGTAACAAATCTTCATATGACTACACAGTAAAAGAATTCAACCTTTTTTTCTTCAAGCAACATTAGAAAGTATAACTGAGGGGAAAATAACGTATCACAGTATAATATTCATACCTGATGCATCTTTTTAGTTTACACCTGACCCATGAAAATGTGACCTTTCTGCAGCTAAAATAAAGTGCATATTGACTCAAGGAACCTGAAGTTCCATTACTACAAAAAATAAGTAAAGGGAAAGCTTTAATTAAAAGATGCATATTTCCAGTAACTGGAAATAAGACAATAATTACATTCTTACATTAAACTGTTGAAGAAGTAGAGTATTACAACACAGGGATTTGGGGCACTCAGACTACAATAGACCTTAATCTGTTTTCAGAGACAAAAACAAGCATGAGTTCTAAACTATCTAATGACTGTACAACATGATGTGGGACATAGGCTCCTTAGAAGTGAAAATAGCAACAAAAATCATTACACACTGATTAATCTAGACCCAAGAGAGGTCATAAACTGGTAACTCAGGAGTCAAGAGTCATTGAAACATTTGAAAACAAATTCCGGGAGTGTGAATACTAAAGTGGAAGAATAAGAATTTTACAGTTGTGCCTTTTAACTGCAGTTTGATAAAAAGGTTTTATTCTAATCTTACAAATTTTTAAACAGATTTACTGATTCTGTGAAGATTATTGTTATGACAAAAGCAAAACAAAGTGGAGGCATTAAGCCTGAGTGTTACAACAGAATATTGGAGGGTTTATAATAGGCACAAGCAATCTATTATACAGACAGTCAGCACCCATTTAGCGGGATGATATAAGACCTAGGGGTATTTTTAGCAGAAAAATATGTAGGTACAGGTGAGAGATCCTGATAGTATAACCACACAGGTAACGTTGCACTTCAGGTTCTCTTTGCTAAACATGGTTGAAAACTGACTCTCTAGTAGTCTATTTCCACAGGAGCCACATAGGAAATATGCTTAGTTATACTTTTGCATACTTGTATAAACAAAATTTTAATTCAGCCACAAAACCCTACATTTAATCTTCAGCTGTGTGTTCAAACCAGCAAAAGTTGGCCTGCTTTTTCTGAGATCTTGGTTTCATTATAACTGAACCATCAGTGTCTTATTGGAGTAGGCTCAGATTAAAAGTTCAAGTTGTGGAGCTATCAGGAATAATTACCCTAGAAAGTTGTATGGTAGCAGGACATTACGGTCTTATTTATGGAGCTTAGGTAGAATTTCCAATCAGCATGATTGCATCTATTTCTAGTGCTTTGTTAATCGCTTCCTGAAGCTGCTCATTAAAAGCTCCTATGTCAACACGTAATGCTGTGGTGGCTGAAACAGAGATTGGGAATACAATCACATCTCATGGCTTGGCTGAGAAGTACACTGCAACATTGTGCACTTTATCACAAATGCTGTTTTTCCATTTGATAAAATGCCTTACCATGTCATGGAACAGTGGTCATTTATTTCAGAGGAACAAGCTGAATCTTCACCATTAAATGCTGGATGTGAGCAAACATCATTCTATTTTTGTCTCCCTCAACAATGGAATTGCAGTGAGGCCTAAGTACAGCAATTTAACATCTCTCTTACAACAGCCACAGAAGTGATGACAGCCCTAGACAATAATCACTTGCCAATACCATAGTACTTACCTACCAACTGTGAAAGCTCTCACAGCTGTAGTCAATAATTGAACCGACCAATTCCACTGTGCTGCATGTGATTGGTGATATTATCCCTTTAAGTGTGTTATTTAAGTTTGCAATGCAGTTAATTGAAACCCTACTAGATGCAAATCAAAAGTTTCAGTCTTAATTGAGATATTTTGAAAATTGAACCCATTGCTTCAGGCAGGTGCTACATGAGATTCCATTAATATAGGTAATTAACATTAGCCTCTGCTTTAATTAACATGCACACTTTAATTAGTAAAGCATTAACCAACATTAAAAAACCTGATCTTCATGCATCACAAAAACTGCAGAGTTATGACTATGTTATTTTTTCCAAAACTGTAAATCATACAACATATCAATACTTTTTTTTAATACATTAAGATATTTTAAAAGGAGAAATAGACATATAAAATGTACATCCTTGTTTTAACTGAACACTTAAAATAGTGGTAAAGATTTCTTAAGAACACCTAAAATACGAAGAAAGCTCACATAATACTTCAAAACTTCTGCCTGAAATTTATAAATAGGTATACTATATACATGTGTGGATCTAGTAACTTTATAAATTAAAATATCTCAGTTGTAGTCAGATTCACTGCTCACTATTAATTCTATGGCAGAATCCAAGGCAGTATTTTCCAGAGATGGCATTTTAAAAGCAAATGTTCTGCCAACAATAGCTTTGCTTTCCATTATGCTTGTTTTAACATCCTGTTGTTCCCCAAAATAAGTAAGCCTATGACTGCAAACACGTTTGCAAACATGGATTGAACATTTTCTTGAGCTTGCTCAGAGCCTTAAACAATATCTTCAAGAACAAGGCTGTTGCTTCCAAACTTTTTGCCTTACTGTGTCAATAAAGACCTGCTGAGTGCCATCACCTCTGGGACCTCAAGTAACGAGGACTGAAGTGATACAACTGAGCTGGTTCAAGATCAGCCTTCCTGCAGAGCAGGTCCTATTTACAGCTGCACAAGCTCTGTAATCAAGGGAACAAGTGCAGTTACATTCATGCTTTCAAACCAAACACAGGAATATTTCTTTGATACAGACAAGTTCTTTTTGACTCTGGACTTTCATATTGCCTCTGAAGTTAAAAATTATATGGAAGCATAGTATGTTACCAGATGTATATAACACAAGGAACTCAATTCAAGCCTGTGAAACTAAATAGTGCAGAGCTCCAGCTTAAAAACCTTCTTTAAATAAAATTTTACATCACTCTCTTCCAAAATACATTTCCAAATAATGCAAAGATACCATCACCTTTCTAATCCTTTTCTGCTGCTATGCATTTACCCACATGATCCTGACAATATTGCTTTAGGGTAAGTTCCATTTCTCCAACCTCATTATTACTACAAAGAAGATTTCTGATCCACTCCACTCACTTTACTTACTGTGGGGTTTTTTATCATTATGTACAGGTGGGACATATATTAATTATTATTATTTAATTCTCATTAAAAGATGCTGGATGTTTAAACATCCATTCAAACATAGATCTCTTTCTATAATTTCTGCACGTTCTGAACCTCCACTGCATTTGGCAGTGAAAGGAATGGACAATGTTAAAGGATTATATACTCTACTCATATTGCATCCAAATATCTGCAGATCTCAAAGACAGCATGTACATGTGCAGAGAAACGAGTATGTCCTTTCTGAAGCTCCTTACAAGTACCACATCAATGTCACATTAGCGCTGCGTTTGTTTCTTTTGTTAAATGGCAAAGTGCTTTAATGAAAGAAACATGAAGACAAAAATTATTCTTTAAAACTGAAAATGTTCTTTTAATTTTAAACACTTTTTCTCCATGGGAATAAATCCTATATTGTGTTTCATATTCGCTGCACACACATCTCAAATGTAAGGCTTTCCAGATACTGAATCTACAGTGCTTGCAGCTAAAAAAGCTAGATCTCTTTGGTGCAATTTGCCAGATTTTGTGGGATTCTGTAGGACATCTTCTGGAATTTTGACAGTTCTCCCTGAAAGCAAAAGAGCATTACAACTAGAAGAATACTTTGGTGAGTGCTTTTCATGGCATGCTTCTGAATTCAACATATTTTATAACCTGCAAAACCACAGCTATACCGAAACCAACATATATAGTCAAAAATCTGTCCTGACATATCTGAGCAACTCATAGTGATCAGGAAGCTATTGTTTTCTGTAAAGCAACGTGATGATACTTTTAAAACAGTGATTTTCACACTACAGAGTTATCCTAGGTCTGCACATATTCAGATTTACATGTAATGCTGAATGAATCCACTAATATTTTTTTGTCTTACTTACTTGATTGAATTTAACTACATATTTTTTCCATGGCAAGTAACAAATAAGAATATGTGAAAACGGTGCTTAAAAAAAGTTCTAAGCAGCACCTCGAGAACCAAGGTAGACTCAACCTGAGGTGAAGAACCCACAGTGTATTGCCCAAGGAGCTACAGAAGTCCCCATTCATCTGTAGAAAATTCAACAGCTCTGCAAAAGGCCATTTGCTCTACAGTTCGATAAGCAAATCATCCTCAGGTCATAATTGCAACATCATGAAATAGCTGGCTCTACCTATATCATCTTTCATTGTTTCAGAGGAATCTTCCTGATTGTTGGGCAATGGGGACAACAGAAGAGTACCAAGAGAAACGTCAATCTTGATTGCAGTAATCTGCAAGTGTTGTTTGGTTTGGGTGAAAGAGAGTTTCTGCTTGCTTTCACAGCTTGCTATACTACCTACCTGAAGATTGACTGTTGGATTTTACAAACACTATACTATTCATTAGTCCTGTTACCACAAGGTTAAAATAGACATGCTTCCCTTTTAAATATCCAAATAAAAGCTAGGAATAGATGCAAAATTCTGTCATGTAAATATCAGATCGTCATTCATCTGTACCACCACTTCTGAGTTACCTTATGTAAACTTGTTGAGGGTCTTTTTAAAAATGAACTGCTTTAAGACAGTCCTAACAGTAAAAACACATACTTGTCATATTATAAATAAGCAACTTCCAAAACTGCTAAATCCATCAGTTTTAAAATATGGAAATCAACCTCTCAAACTGGTCAGTGTAGCAGGTATGATGACTTTCCTCAGCACAGTGATTTCTTTAGTAAACAGTTATGTAAAACCAGTTTCATGACATTCCCTAAAAAGAACTATACAGGGAACAAAGCACATTGTATTCATGACGTCTTGAATGGTTTCTCTTTCTTTTTTCCCCTCAGTGAGATCTTTATAGTGCTAAGGGTCAAAATCTTCTAGCACCTCTAATAAACCAGAAAAATCTAGAAAATGTAGGATGGGTTGTATTCTGTCAAAGTCAATGGCAATTTCATTGTTATTATTTCAAGCAGACCATGCTCTTAAAAATCATGTGACAACAATTAATAAATATAACTCAACTCATAATTTTAAAGACAAGGATTTTAGACACTAATGTTTTACATATTTTTAAGATAATGGGATACCTACTGTAACATAACTGCCATGATATGGGGTTGCAAGCAAAGAAAAGTTTGAAAGCAAGCTCAGAGGAGCCAATGTATTTTACTGCTTTAAGAACAACATTGCTCCCTTTTATCATGAGGAAGAAAGGACAATACAGGCTTCAATAGTTAACTTGGTCTGAAACTTGCAGGGTCAGCCTTTCTTCTCCAATACCACTGCAAGAAGGAAGGGCTGGAGATATCAAATGCATTTTGTTCCCTGTGGGAAGTGTATTTTGCCCTTCTGTACCAATGGCAACTTCTTCTACACCAAGTTAGTAATTTGTAGCTATATGTTTCCCATGACATAGACATGGGCAGGTGCAAAAGCAGGGTCACGCCTACCATAGACAACCACCTGTCTTGGGATGTGCTGAGCGCCATCCTTTAGGCTTTCTGTTCTTCTGACTCCAGCAGACCATCTAATAAAGGACACTAAACTTTGCCTCCCTTGTCTATAGTTCATACTTGTCCTTACATACTCAAGTTATGAGCAGTATTGTACCCTGTAGGGTTTGACATGGTCTGAAGCAGAATTTTAAAAACACCTGGAACACTTCTGTAATGACTGAAAGTAGTGTTATCACATATGGCACTCCATGCCTTTTTGTTAAGAAGCAGTACTTTTCTAAGGCTATGAAAATACATAGCTAACATTCTCTATGAAGTGATAACTATTATTTTTGTTTGTGGAAGTTTATGGCTAACTTGGCAAATACGACTTACACTTACAAAAATGACAATGAATAAGATGAATTCGACTTGAAGTGAGCTTACTAAACCAATTTGTAAATCCTACATTTTATTTTTCTGTTTAAAATGCTCTAGTATGGACACCGGAACATCAGAAACAGTCACTCTGATAGCCACTTGTGTTAAAAGATACTACAGCAGTGTGATCTTATCCTTCCAATGAATATCCATCTGAATTTGACATGACCTATTTTTAATTATATAAAATTAAGCCTGAGCTTAAAATCACACTGCAAAGTAGAAACAGTCCACTTACATGCTGAATTTTTTTTTGTTTTATTTTTGTTTTTTACTTATGCTTACATGGTTGTCCCAGAACCCTGGAAAGAGTATTTCTTTCTCTGTTGATCTTGCTGCTTGCCAATACTGACATTCACTCTCTGTGTTTGTGGGAGAACTTTTGTACCCTCCACTTGATTTACTCTCCTATTGACACATTACCAGAAGCATGGGAAGTTTGCTGCAATACAGAGAGAGAACACTTTCTGTTTCTGCTTTTCTTCTTACCCATCTAATTAGAATGTCAACCTTAAAAATTCTCTGTAACCAACTTGCATATTTTTCTTCATCAGGTAATGAAAAAAATAGAGAAACACAATATTTCCTGTTGATAAATATATATAAAGGCTACATTTTTGTTCAGTTTTTTTAATTGGTGATAATTTCCTGACAATCTTTAAGCACAGTATGCTAATTTCATTCAAGGGTAAGACCTTCAGCAGTAAGTCAAAATACCCCAGAATTCATTGGCATTTTGCATCTCTTTAGACAAAAAAAAATGCAAAAAAGGTCTAGAAACTTGGCAGAAATTGGAGAAAAAATTTAATATAGGCAAGTTTTGATCATGTATTTCTTCTTGCCAATTGACATACATAATAGAAAATGGTAGAGAATAGGTTAAACAGTCTAAAAGGATTTTAACCTTAAATTTGACAGAAGCTAAATGGCTGTGACATTGGGTTCTTCTACTTTATTCCAGCTAGTAATCCACCTTCAAAGTTCCTGTCAGGTAAATGACCTTGTATTTCATTAACTGATAATTAAATGGATTTATTCCACTAACGGTTTTAATTAAAATGCTAGAAATATTGATTACCCCTCTCATCCTTATTCCCCCAGATGAAAAAAAGGTTTTAGGAATGTTTATTTAGAGAAGACAGAGAATTAAATTAGATTGAATCTCTATGAGACCTGAAGACTGGTTCTTTCATTTCTGCTGCTCAAGCAGAAAAAGGTTTCAATTTTTTGATGTTTGATTAATTATTTTGAAATCCATTTATGCTTACCTTGGTGTTTAATTAAAAATGTCATTTTTAGCATAATTTAATTGGCTATCTGTGGAAGACTAACTTCAAACTTATATTTAAAAAATGTTGTGGGTTTTCTTTAATTTGAGGTAAAAGAAACTTTTTACTTATTTGCTTTTGCTGTAAAGGTATCATCTCATGAATGAAAAACTAAGAAGGGCTGAAGCTTAACTGGATTTGCTACATTTGAATATGAGGATATATATGCTTATGAGTAATGCAACTTTCTTTGGTTGTACACTTGAATCTGTTACCAGTCATATAGAATCTCTAATCTAACAAATATGGAGTGTGTGCTTCCAAATATATTGGACTTATTGTTACTAACGTTAACCAAACTCTCTGCAATGTGTCCAGAAATGCTTTTAGTATGGGCTGGAATCCTTTTCCAAATGATTTAATACACAGTATGTATTATGGAAAAAAAGCATTCATTTCAATTTATATTCAGCAAACAAATATTAGAAAGAAACAGTAATTTAATTTTGTTTAATTTATCAACCATGTGGGAGTATTTTACTGTTTTCTTACCCTATTGTGTTACTGATCTAAAATTTGCTTTCTATATGAACCACTATTCCACTGCAGAACCAAGTCTTTTTCTTAAGTGAGACGCAGATTAAATTCAAACTGGTTTGTATCATTCCAATACCAAATAAGGATATGTTGTGGCCTTACAAACAGCATACTTTGCTACCACTTGCTAGCTCTAAAACATATGAGCTAGAATATTCTGTATGGAAAGTGACAGCACTTTGATAATAAAAACACCAACTAAATAACTAAAGCCCTAATTCTGTAAAACACATGCTTAACTTCGAGCACATAATCTGTCCTATTGAAAGGCAATAGAATTATTCCCACGGTTACCACTACACGTTGTGGACTTGCTTAAAGGTTTTGGTGAATCAAGACCTTCATACCTACTTATTTTTCCTTTTGTGTTATTTTCTTGTGAATGGAATGCTACATAAATATGGGTCAGAAACCTAAGAAAAGTCTCAGCATTATAGAAAGACTAACTGCAGTATGTTCTTTCATTTCAAGTCTGAAAAAGAGGAAAGGTCTCCTCTGCAGATATGACATTGGACTTTCAGGCTTGTCAAAAACACGTTACTGATCTATTTTAAATAGTCAGTATAATTTATATTTCTTCCCTCTTTATTCAAGTGTTTAATAAAGAAAAATTTCATAGCCTGCTTCAAAGCCCAATGAATCAATTAAAATATCCTTAATCAAAATATTTGTCTCCAGAACTCTATTTCTTTACAGTTACTTTAAAGTGTCATGAAAGCCTGAAATAAGAGTTAGGTGACAGTGGCTTGTGTACAGTCATGAGTCTTAAGAATAGGGTGGCTAAAGGTCTTTCCCACTATTTACTGTCTTAAAATCATCATTGCCTTTAAAAAAGTAACTGCAAAAATCAAGGGACAAAAACCCCAAACCAGATGGTGCATTTGTGAGCTGCAGAAGACTTAAGCTGGTGACTTGAAGCAAATAAATTGTGTAGCATGATGCTGCCTTTCTGAAGTCAGGGGATGTTCCACTGCCCCAATGTGCTCATTGTTACATTTTCAAAGCACTGCACGTGGTTTCACTCATGCAGCTTGCCGTGACATCAGTGCAAGCCCAGTAGCCAGCCAAGTCAGACTCTGTCCCGCAAATGTACTCAAGCAGAAACTTTGTAATACAGCACTATTTCCAAAGTCACGGCAGCTACTCCAGTAATTACTCATTTCCACTGTACAGGTTTTCAGGATGAGGCTGGTACTGCGTTTTGCTCTAGCTGTGAAGGGGAACGGTAAAGTTGGACCTACCAACTTTCACAGACTGTGTCTGTTTCAGTGAAGGCAGCAAGGTCTGTCAAATCTTTTGGTCAAGATTCTGCTGTTGGACATACCGAATGCCACAACACATTCCTGTCCTCTTTCAGAGAAGAAATAAATAACTTGGGCACAGTATTTTTTTTATGAGTTACTCTTTTATTAATTCTTTAATTTCGATTACTCTGAGTGCAGGGAAACAAAGTATTGTGTTATTTTCATATAATTTTCTGCTATTGATTTATTCAATGTTTAACTGGATCTTTTTGACTTGTTTGGTTACATTTTCTATTTTAGTGTGTAAATTTAATAAATAACAGATGGATCTTTGACCATGTGATGCCTAAAACTTAAAATTCTGACAAGGTGATCTATTGGTTGTTTTCCATGCCTACTTTCAATGATAATTTCCAATAAAAATAAAAAATAAAAGAGAGGTCACTGAATTGGTTGTCCATGGACAAAAAAAGAGGATTGAAAACATGTTGAAGCATTTCAACAAAGAACAATCACTGTTAAAAACTACAGAAATTACACAGGGAAATCCATATAAAAGTGCTACCTTTACTATTGCTACATTGGGAGGGACTGGTTTGTCTTCAGAGATATGTGAATTAATTTTTAAAGGTGCACATGGCATAGGTTTTACTGCTTTTTTTCCCCTGAACTTTCAGAAAACAGACAAGATGAATAACTTTGTTTTTAACACTGATATATGACATATTTTAACCTGTCTACATACAAAAGTAGTGCTGTTAACAACTGCAACTTTCTTCAAGTATGCTATGAATCACTGTATTCCTTTTCCCTTTTTTCATGCACCATTGCCACTATCTTACCTTCAGCGGTTTTGCTAGATTTCAATGAAGATGGAACCAGAGGGCACACATTAGAATTTTATATCAGTTCAAGAAGGGGAGAGAAGAAAGACATATGAAGCTAGAATGACATTCATTGAAGGTTCCCTAGGGAAGATAACACATGTTTTTGTCTTTCACCTGCTAGGCATGCTAAATCAGTGCAATGATAAGCTAATTTATGAAATATATTTCATTGAAACCTGGACATCTTTACTGTTGCTAGTTTGGATATTAGCTTTTCAGAAATAAAAGACAACTAATTTAAAAGATGTTAAAAGACTGGTTTTCTTAGGTAATGCTTACCATTTATGTTCAGTGGGGCTCTGGATTTCAGTGCATAAACATTTTGAAAGCAGTGAGGATCAGAAGAAAGTTAAAATTTACACTCACAGCTTCTTCAAAAAAGGAGTAGCTTGCTTTCAAAACCAAAAGAGTATTCTACCCCTTTTTAAAAATGTACCGAAATAAACCACAGTAGCTGCACAAAAGGCGACAGCATGTCTCACCAAAACAGTGTCTCAGCCACCTTCCATAACAGATGTGTAGCAATGCAACACTCAGTAGTCCATTTATTATCAAGGCAGTATAGGCTGCCTTTTGTTCCTCACAGAGTCCAATGCATAAAAGCCTGCTCTTCGAGAGAGACCTTTAGGCTACCTGTGTTCAGGGATTGCATGCTAGATTTTAAGACCTTTTTATTTTAACTGTGGAAAAATATATTATATGGCAGTTATTGGAAGATGATGTTAATGTAAAACCTTACAATTCACTTCAGCACCAAAAAGAACACTGGAAGATGTGATACTTCTGGTTTTGTTGAATGGGGGTTTTTTGTGAACAACAGCACCTCAACACTTTACAGTCCTTGTGGAATACACTCACAAAGAATGTAAAGACAGTCCATAATGCAGATGTAGAGACATACAATTCAAAAGCATGTACTAATGAGGTTAAATTTTATAAAGTATCTTAGCTGTCTTACAGATAATTGTGTTTAATTTTAACAGTTTCATGATCAGACACAGATGTGAGCGCAATATCAAAGAGGATTTAATGCTTACAACAGTTACATCTCATCATTTATTCTATTTATAATTTTGGTGGTGCATTAAGAATTTTTTTTTTATTCTTAATCCAAGGAAAAGTTTTAAAGAAAAAAATGTGTTTTGAAATACTGGGCACATCTTCTGCCTGTACAATGAGGACTCGAATATTTCTTTTTCAGAAAAAGAAAAAAAAAAGCTTGTAGAAACTGGAACATCCAGGAGCTTAACTACTGCTAGTTAATATAGCTCTCTTCACTATCCCCAGAACTGAAGACTGCACTTCCAAAACCCTTTATCTGTAATCAGCCCCTTGACTGCAGTGGTTTTGGCCCCAATAGAGAGAGAAACTTTGGACTCATGAGCAGCTTCAGCAAGGTCAATGAAGCAACATACATGCTTTAAGTTTTAGTGCATGTTTAAGCATTTCACTGAATTCATGCCACGGGTTTTTTCTCAGCATTTATGCAAGAGGTAGGGAAAAATGTGTCCGTTAAAGTTACCTGTTCATTTGGGGTGATGAATAAAATCTCTTTTACTCAGGCAAATTTCCCTGGGTGTTTCCATGTCTTTATTGATGTGTTCTTTACACTGAAACATTTTCTTTTTACTGCTAATTTATTTTCAAGCAGTCAAGACTTAGTTATGCCCACCTTAACTTTTATAAACCAAGAACGAGCATAATTTTAACCAAGTTCTATTTGTTCTTCCATATTGATGTACTACCTTTTAAAATGGTTCAACTAAATCAGTCCAAGTTTTTACCCCCTCAATTCAGCTTCCTTTGTGAGAACTTCCCAGAGACTGAATGTCTCTAAATGTTATCTTCAATTCCTGCAGTATGCTGCACACTGACAGAGCAACCCTTGTGGACCCCAGTGTAGAAAGCTCCCCTGGAATCAGTGGATATCTGCTCAGGCGTAAGTAGTTGCAAGATGAAGATTTTAACAAACAAATATAGAGAAGCTCACAGCTATGCATTCATGTGTTCAAATTCCCATTATTTTCTAGGTGACAACCATGCCCAGTTTGTACAGGTACTTCTAGAGAAGCACCTACAGGTTTGCAGACCCTTGGGATGTCTGGGCACCAAAGTACCGAAGTACCTTACTGAGGTAAATGTGTCTTTAAGTGACTGCAGCAATAGAGTGGGGTTTTTTAAGTATTCACTATAGTATTTCTTTTTCTTTTTGAAGTGAACATGTTCTCTATCTGAATTCTTCTTTTATGCTTGCTATTAACCACAACATACACTCATAAACTCTTCTTTTAGGAAAACTGTTTAATGATGATTTATCTTTCAGAAATTTAATGTTAAATGCACAGGATTATGCCATTGCAGCATAGTTAGGGAATCATGAGATAATAAGCAAGAAGCAATATAATTTTAAAAATAGTGATAGTTGGATACTGAGATCTCTGGCAGCCTTTTGTAGAAGTTTGGCAAGACTTAACTTCAAAAGGAACTCATTCCAGAATGTAGGACTGTCTGTATTCAGACTGAGAGTTTGGCATTTGCACTGTTTCAAAGGGATAAATAAACAATATTCTTGACTGCTTCCAGTGATTTTAATGAAAGGTACTTTTTCAACACTAACATGACCGTGGGTCTTGCTATAAATACACTTTAGTCACTAGTGCTTTTTAAAATGTGCACAGATTTATGCATAGGAGCTTTTTCTGCTCTATTTTTTTGGTACACAGTGACAGAACAGTAGTGACTCCTTTTGACCTTTAGAAAGAAGGACAGCCTTTTAAGAAAGCGGATCTTCTTTTATATGGAAACTGTGTAAATGTAAGTAATGTGCCTGTGAACACTTTATGATCAAGACAATAATAAAGGATTTAGCTTCAGTATTTGCCACACAAAATAAATCTTTAACAGAGCTGACTGTTTTGTGACTTCAGCTGAATACAGTGGTGCTTATGCTAACCATCCCTTCTGTGCTGGCAGCCTTGTGAGAACTCCCAGAAAGCCTTTCCTGTCATTAGACATTCTCAGTTGGTCTCCAAGTGAAGGAGTATCCAGCCCCTTGTCAAAGAAAATGTCATCATAAGATTATGAGAAAGAGAGGAGTGAAGGTAAAATTAAGTAAATCAGGGAAAATGGAATTCTGAGGAGGATGTGTGAAGTATATTAAAAAATAGTGAAGATCAGCATCTTGCTTAGTATACATTTGAATATTCCTACAGGAATAGGGAATAAAAATTGAACTACTGATCTCCTGAGGAGTAGATCTTTGTAAAGAGGATATTCTCTTTTTCTCAATGGACAGATGGTGTGTAGCTGAAAAAGGAAAGTAATTCCTACTTACTGTCAGGAAAAGACATGGATATACAATGAACATTACCTTGGAAGCAGGCACTGTGCTTTATATGTACTAAATTTTTCAACTTGGAGAGGCAACAAGAGTAAAATTAAAATTATCATCTATAAAATAGGATATGGAAGGCTAGGTCCAGGAGTATTTTCCTGTCATGACCCCCTGGACTACCTACCAGAAAATGGATAAACTTTAATGCTTTATTACTTTGAATAACCAAGGATTATTCATACAGTGTCTTAGAGAAAAAGGCACTGCTAGTAATAGTTAAGAAAGCTATAAACAATATGTACATACATAGGCGATACATAGTTGTCCTGTATATTGTTTGAATCCTTAAGATTCATAGTCTTTGCCTTTCCTCTTGAATGAGGTAAAAGGAAACTTCAGACCAACAAATGGTAAAGAGATTTGGAGAACCTCAGATGGGTGATCTTTTTTCCAGGAGACATTCTGATATCAGATAATAAGACAAAAACATTCATGCATACCATTATATAGCTAAACTACTACCCGGATGTTAAGATAAGCAGTCTGCTTGTCAGAACTGGTCTCTCACAGCCCTAACTACTGCCAAAAAAAGCCTAAGATACTCAGGCATCGAAGTGTTGAATTAAGTATGCAGTCTTAAACACTTGGGTTTGAATATTTTTACTTAAGTGACCTTTCCAAGGTCAGGAAAAATTTCATGCATAACTCTCTGTTGACTTACACCTACTCAATTCAGCACTTTAATACTAGGCTCCCTGCTGTTTAATCCATCTTTTTTTCAGTACAAAGTTGTAACTAAAATCCTGAATTTGCCATGATTTATGCACATGTTGAATAGTATGTACCTAAAAGGTATGTAAAATTAGAGAGACGTCAGACTCAGATCAAGATACACACATAGGAGGGAATTTAGAAATAGTTCACAATGCAGGCAAGGTGGCCAACTTCTCTGTACAAGGCATGAAGATAGCTGGGTAGAGAGAATGGGATTTCTGACTCAGTGTACCGAGCAGGATATTAAATAACGAATCAACAGGAAATTATGAGGAAAGGCCAAATTTCTCACTGTTGCCTATAAGCCTAAAATAGATGTCATGGAAATCTGGAATTCAGACCATAAAATGCCTCCTTCACATACAAAATGCACATAAGATATCCCTATATATTGCTCTACAGGAAAAGTAGACCACCATTTTGTTAAAAGAAAAGAAAAATCCGCTACATTTAATCTGTCTCTTGATATCTTGGTAATACAGCATTCTCTCAGGAAGCCAAAAATAGAGATTTTATTTCTTATAGTAACTGCGCAGACAGTTAGACTGCATGAAAGCAGCTCTTCCTGCTGAAGCTGAGCAATGAGAAACAGAAATGCAAAATTCCTGATGCCAGAGAATAAGCAAGAGGGTTCCCTGCCTATCACTCAGTGAGAGGAACAATCTTCTGAGTAAAAGAAAAAAAAAGGGAAAGCAGAGTCTGTGTTCCTGGACCTAATCCTGGCCCTAACCTAGAGACCGATAGTAATTTTTCAGCAAAGAATTACTGGATAAAACTATATTTAAACATACTTTAAACAGTAAGAAAAGCTTAGAATTTCTCCTTTTCAACAGTGGAGAGGGTATTTTCTCTACTATTTCTCTTTCTTTATATATTGCTATCCATATTAAATATATATATATATACACATACATGCATTCCTTAAGTGTATTAGCAATGTTCTGTGTACATTAACTGTCAGACTGTTCTCAGTAAAAAAACCCAAGAAATACTGACGACTCCAAACATAATCTGAGTTTAGTCTTGTGTTGGCCATTTTCCAGTGTATTGTACTACCATCATGCATTTACCCTGGGAGTTGTACACACAATTACACTCTATTAGTAAGTTCATAGTTTCATTTAAACAAGTAACAACCTTAAATAGGATAGTGAAGAAAAGAAATATTTCTTAATCAATATAACCATATATTCTTACGTAATAAATTTACCAGGGCTTATTTAACTTTATTTTTTTTAACAATTCACTTTTACTTGTAACCAGGACATACCTTTTTATGCAGCATAACATAACAGTAACTTCCACAATGTTATGCATGGACATTTTTCCAATTTTCTGCTATTGGTACCATCCATTTAAAAGGTAGATATCTAATTTCAAGGATTTTCTTTTTGCATTTTATTAAATAAAATCTAAAAATAAAATCTATGAGAAAAATAGCTATAGAAGGGAAGTATCAGTGAAAAAAATACACCTTCTTTTGACTGAAAGAGGGAGGCAAGAAATTACATTAAAATTTTAAACAGAATCATACCTCCTCCACCAATGTAGATAAAAATCTTTTGGAGACAAAACAGTTTTTGGCAAAACTGTGCAACTACAAAGCTACTGACTGCAAGCCTATTATTGAATGCAAGTAGGGAATAAGTGTAAGACTTCAAAAGGGCAATCCTAAAGTTACAAAATATAGACCCAACCACTGAAGTAATATTTTTCATGTTAATTTTGTTCTCTTATCATCAATATGTAGCCAATATAACATGAACAAAACAGCAGTAAAGTTAGTTTGCAAACATGAAAAATACCCCAAGTAAAATAATACTGGTATCTAGCTAATTAGTTAAACAGCCTTTTATCTTATGGAATAGTTTCCCTCAAACATATTAATGATCTCTTGTTTGTCTCTACAAATGATAGTGCACTTCCAGAAATCTACTGTTACCCACTTCTTTTCTTAATGATAGAGCTGGATTCTGCATATTATGCATTTTTCTGCATAAATATCTTAACATGACTTCTGTGCCTCTTCGCATAAATGAATGTAGTATCTGAGCTCAAGACAGGATTCCTTAGAATGTCACAGTAGGGTCTCTCCCTTCCTTCTTAAGATATGTGCATCTGGTCTCCTAACTTTACTACATAAAATATACAATCATTATGTTTTACTGCTTTATTCTTTTGAGCTCACAATACAACAGTCATACATATACAGAATTATAGTTGCCAGCAAAGTAAATAAGCAGTGATAAAACCTTCAATATTATTATTATAACTCCTTCCAAAAATTTCTTGAATTCTTGGGAATTCTTGAACTGTATTTTTAGCCCTTAAACTGTGACACATCCAACAGCTACTCAAACATGAAAAGATGAAATTCAGATGTAACATTTTCTCAAGCCCGTCTTATGATGTTCAAGCATCTTTCACTATTCAACTTCTGCCCTACTGCTCTCCTAAATATTGGGATCTATCCTGGGATAAACCACTATGTTATATTTTTCTCCAGTAAAGGCTCCAGGCTCCTTATAACTGTTCAGAGTTCTAATCTGCTCTCTAAAGTAATTTTAATTACTTTTTTGAATTTATTTTTCTATTACGTCTTGCTCTGGTAAACATCTTTTAAGTGATATATGTCTGTGTTTCTACTATTTGCAACATGAGTGAATGGTATTGATTAGTTTGGCAATTCCATACATAAGCCATCTGAATACAGTTCAATGCCTGCTTTAACCCTTTCATAAATAATATAATATGCAACACACTGAACAGACAAAAAGGTATAATACAAAAGCATTATAATTGTAAGAATATCTCATTTTAAGACAATGCAATATTCTATAAATAAGTAACTTTCTCTGAGAATTGATTAGAGCAGATGTTTATGTTTGTACTCATGTAGCTGTTTATAGATGGCTACAAATGAAAATGGATATATTAAGTTTCTTTTCAAACATACAAGAGGCTGGAGAAAAATGATGACAAGTATCTGGGGCAAGCCCTTTAGGTCTTAGGAAAAGGAGGGACTATTCTTTCCAAGGCCCCATAATCATTTAAAATGATGAGGATTTTTTTAATGATTTAATATAGTGAGTTGAGCTACATTCCATTAGATATAATTAGACCTAGACAGGAAAGGTAGATCTGAAAAGCTAATGAAATATTATTCAGATTGAATCTAAGATTGTTGATTAGGATAAAGCTAACCCTGATTAGTATAAACAAGATAGGTGTTAGAGACCTCATTTTTTTTCTTTTAATTTCATTTTTATGTTAGTCTGAGGAGAATCATAACTTGCCATTGAATGAAAGTACATCTAGAAATATTATTTTCTTTCTGTTTCCTAATATTTTTTCCTTTCATCATGTTATACTTTCAAAGCCCTCATCACTTGACCTCTTCTATACCTGTACTCTCATTTCAATATATATATATATATATTCCATATGACTCTTAATACTCACCACAATCCTCCTCCATATGGTAAGTGCTCATTTTGCAATGAGTTGGCACAAGATCAGTGCTCTGCATGAGTCCCACTTAAGCTCCATCATAATTTCTTCAAACAGTTCATAGCTATATAAACCCCTACATTGAGGGATTAAGTAAGATCTAAGTGATGTATAGATTTTGTGCTGGCCTTTTGCATAGAAGTGAATTTCATCTTCTATCAAGTCCCAGTCTCAGCTTTATACTTTCTTCGTACTACTTCTTAACGCTTTCATCAGCCTCCCAAATCCTATGTGTCAAGCAGTTGCTGAATCCTCATACAAATCTCCCTTTAAAGCTATCTCTTTCAAAAAATTGCCCTTGCTTCCAATGTCTAAATACATGATACTTTTGGGACTTGAAAAGTGCTCAATCTATAAAAGCTTTCCATAGAAACAATGAAGAAGTGTTGCTAAACTCGGTATGTGTCCCAAAATAAACTTCAGTGTTGGTGTTCAAATAGTGAATTAATGATGTAAGTTGCTTTTAGAATACTAGTTTCACTATGGTCTTTCAAAACAGACTTTGTAAAGTTGCAAATGGAATTTGAAAAGTCCAAAACAAATTTATTTTGTGAAAGGTCTTTCAGAAACTTGACATGTGCAATCTGAATACTTTTATTAGTCGTCTTTGTGCGTACAGAAATGTTGTTTCTTAATTTAGAAGTATTTCTGGAATTAACAGTTTGAGGTGTATATTATAATGCCTTAGATTTATTATATTATAACAAAATGTTTATAAAATTATTATGTTACACTTTATTTCTCACATAGCAATTAATCCAGAAAATATCCTGCAGGTAATAGCCCACCAAAGTAACTTCTATGAGGGACACCTCATTTGCCTCTAGGCAGATCTGAAACCTGAAAAAATACAGCTCTTTTTAACAAATTACTTGGGATCAAATTTCTTGGCCAGATGAGTAGTAGTAAGTTGTCACAGTAATAAATTAAATTATAACAACCTCTTAGATACTGATAAAAATGTATTATGAAGAGATAATACATACATACATATACATATAATATTAGCTTAAGTTATGCCTTGGTAGAAATACGCAAGCAGAGGGCATTAGGTGGGTAAAATCCAATGACAGACTCAACTAATCAATAAGTGGGCATTGTTTGTGCTTTTGATTATTCTTGTTAATGAATTTTTTGTAAATGGACAGCCTAGATGACAGCTACTTTTTGTAGTTTGGGTTTCTGTAGGAGCACACAATGGCATAATGGCATTCTATTTCCAGTCAAGTATAAAAGTTACCTTGGATTTATCAGACATAATTTCTATCAATGCTATTTCAGATTACATTTTAATTCATTCCTTTAATCCATCTACAAAAGACTATTAGTCACAACTAATTTACTAATACAGCTCTATTATAGGAAGTGCTTTCTGAAGTAACTCTGATTTTAATTAATCTCTATTGTGCACTCAGTCCAGATTTTGGAGTGACAGATACATAAATAGAAAAAGACAATGAAATACACAAATACAAATCCTCTCTCTTTCATGCTTATATTTTAATATGCCAAAACAAAGAATTTTGTTTCTTACATACTAGCACCTCTGTAATTCTTTTTACTTCATGGTTATGTAGCTTTGCAAGAGATATTTCATTTCTTCCTGCCTTAAATTAGTCTCTCACAGCAGAGATTTGTGGCAAGGGCTATGGAATTTAAGATTTGGGTATAATATAAAGACCGAATTCAGCTTTTTGCTAAAGTTGCAATTGTGGTGCAGCTGGAAATCAAGGACACCATGGACCTGTATGCACATGCAGTGCACTTGGTCACTAATTCCCTGGATGGTCCTTGCCTAGTCTCTGAACAGAGATAATGGGCTCATTCGAGACAGCAAACCAACCTGGCCATCTTCACAAAAAAGTGCTTTACTATTTGTTTCAGCAGCTCTCCAGATGGGACTCTCAGTCCTGAAGATCCTACAGGCAGCTCTTGCTGTGCCTAGACCAAGTGACATACACTCCTTGTATACCTCAAGGCACTGATTAGCATCCTGCATGGACAACCAGGCAGCGCAGGAGACCACCCGGCAGTTCCTGCTGCAGAACTGCCAAAACTGGACAGAGATAATATACTTACAAATAGTTAGTACAAACTGTCTCTGCAGACAAAGAAATGCTTATGCAGGCTGACATTCCTTTGTACATAAGACAATAAAGAGGTGTTTTGTAACTAATTTCAAATAATTGATAGTAATGGATCCTTCACATATTGTATTGGTCACATAGGACCATGGGCCAGCAAATCATAAGAATTCAGCAAAACAGCACATTGGGGAGCCTCACATGATCCAGTTGAAGCCACCATTGCAAACCCCTTGTCCATTGCCACTTGGCATGGAATCTTCTTTGAATTATTTGATTGCTCATGAAAATGCTACTGTGTGTGTGCGTACAGAGTACGTGTATGTGTGTATGTGTGTGTGAGTCTCTGTGTGCATGTGTGTCCGTGTGTGTGTGTCTGGTGAGGGACCTGTG
>JAOXXN010000065.1:37043482-37063194 GCA_026770055.1 Myrmophylax atrothorax | reverse complement strand
GCTCAGAAAAGCTGTGAGTTCTACTGAAAACAAGGCAAACAAATTAGTCCAAAATAGAAAAACCCCTCTCCATTCATCCCTATTTTCATTTTAAATAATTTGAATAGTAATTTAAAGTCAGCTGCCTTTCCAAATTTATCACAATCTGAATATCGATACAAAGTATATAAATGGGAGCTCACAAAACTAAGACTTCCTTTCAACACTGTCATTCCCACAGGATCCACAGAAATCAGCTTGATTTCCTGCTTCACAAGTTTCTCTGAGTTCATAAGTTCATTATAAAGATTCTTTTGATGAGACTTCAGGTGCAGAAGCTTACTGCAAAAAACAGCCAAATCTGCCACTAGTGTTAAGTACAAAACTGTCAATGGAAGTTATTGCCAAACCCACTAAGACGTACTTTTTAAAATTAACTGAATGCAAATGTTTTCTGTGCTGACGAAAACATGTTGATAATTTCCCAGCACTACCGGTTTTTAAATGTGTTGTTTAAGAATATATTTTGAAAAGCATACAAAGGGTCAAATACACTATGTACATCACTGAGATTAAATCCTAGAGGTGAAAAGATTCACTTTTCCATATGTCAAACTATGGTCACTGGCAGTAATTGATTTATTCCTTTGCACAAAGCAATCAGTTAGGACTGGAAAAATCAGAACATGAAAGTGTACAGAAGACAAAACTGCAAAGCAACATGTAATAGTATGTACTCATTTTCCTGACTGTTGTTGTAATGTTTAACAATATATTTTGTGGTTTTGCAAAAAAGTACTTTACACCAACTTCTTATAACCATTTTTTGGTATAAGTAATGATCTACAACATTTCAGTTTTCATCTTGAAAAACTATACTCCATTTTTTCATAGAGAAAAAGATGGGATGTTTTCCAACTAGCAATAGTTGGGAGACATTAAGATCCCTCCAGACTCTTCTTTTTTTCTCTTTTATGATAACGAGAATATAAAAAACCAAAAACTTAATTAACTTAAGTTTTTAATTACAGGTATACTTTAATGAACTGACAACTCTGCATGCATGATGAATAAAGAATTATCTTTTCCCCTTTCAGACTTTATCTTGGTTTTGTTTCAGGGTTTTGTTCTGTTCATTTTTGTTAGGTTTTTTTTCTGCGTGGTCCACAATATGAGCAACAAAGCACATAAGGGGATAAATTAATATCTGCTTAACAATACAAATAGTTTTTTAAAGTACAGCTATGGATATATCTTGCCCTGGGATGGGAGAAAGCAAGCATTTCTTTTCAGGAGGTTTTACCTGAGGGTTACTTTTATCTATCACACAAGGATAGGTTAGGCAATGGCGGGAGGGTGAGGGGGGAAGCAGAGAACTGGCAAGGTTCCCTTTTTATAGCTAGACAGCTTCCTATTCAAACAGCTGCAGTCAAGATGAACATTTAAGAATTGCAGATAAATTAAGTCTGTCCAGTAATTTCTGTCCTCTTTTCACTCTTGAAGTGCCATTTGGCTACTTTTCAACATCCAACTTCCAAACAGCTTTAGAGGAATTATTTTTATTTTGGCTAATAACAATACTACCTATCAGTATTCATTCTTCATTTGCATACCAGTTTTCTGTTCTAAATACAGACGTGTCTTGTGTAGAATCTACTTAAAAGTCGGTTTCACAAATAAACAAAAAATATCTGGAAAGTAAATATTTTAATCAAATTCAACTGCAGTGCCAAGGGAAACTATAAAATTTCAGGGGTGTTTCCATATACCGCTTTGTTTTTATTTGCCTAACTTGACAAACAAAATTTTAATAGCTTTTATACTTACACAAAATCACAGTATTGTGTGAAAAAATGTAGACCTAGCCCTGTTTATTGTTATGTGATGTTTCCTCTTTCAAAGATGATTGTGATTTACTGAATTGTACTGAGTTTTACTCTGACACCATTATGACGTCAACATACATATGTATTTGAGATGGAGCTTTTGAAGTTTAAATTGGCAAGGTAATAAAACTGCACATTTAGAAACTATGTGTTTAAATACTGAACTTAAACTATTTAAGAATGTGTTCCTTCAGAAAATGTCATATTAGGAGAGATGCAAAAAGGACTATCTCACTAGTCCTTTGGGAATCAACATCCCTGGAAGCTCTCTGTGCACTTGTTAGCAAAGGGACAAGATTTCTAAGATTAGCTAACTAATGCTTCAAAACTAATGTGCATAAGTTAAAGTGCATTAACACCCATGTGGACATTCATTCAGGACTAAAGTGACCTTAATTTGCTGTAGCTTAATCTTTCTCAAAGGAGTTAGAGAAAGCTATGGTGACTTCAGAGTAAGAACATTCATATGGGAGTTTAATGCTCTTTACCTTTTGCACAATAATTTCATCAATTTAGTAAGATTTCCTACGTGCTCCCCATGTAAACAAGCTTTTAGTTGCTGCTGATCGCTCCATGTGGGATCTCTTCCACCACTCCTTGTCTTGGCTAATTGAAGATATAATTGCATTACACTCTGCTATGTCTAAGTAGTGATCACTGGACCTTAAACCGAAGCAAACTGGACTTGCAGAGTCTACACAGAGAGGAACTGACAGTAAGGACAAGTGTATCTGATTTCGCCTTGTTTCTGACCTGCGATGTGAACCTCTTAATAACACTGCCATCTTTGCCTCTGATTCCCTAACTGTAAAACAGAACACATCTTACTTCCTATCCACTTGCTACTGGTACACATACTACTAATACAGGTTTCCCACACCATGGATTTTCTCACAGCTTATACATGTGCTCTGAACAGAGACTAGAAAAGATGAAATCCAGGCACAGGTGCAAGTCTGCAGTGCAGCTGTGATTTTCTACATATGTCTGATCAGCACAATTTAAAACTTTGGTTTACAAATGTAACATGTGATGTCAAGATTAGTTCACAATCCCTACAAATCAAAGTCACAAATTGGAACCAGATACCATGTGACCCTAAGCTATTTCAATTACAGTTAAAAATCAATACAAGTGGTCATTTGACTTTTCTGACAATATTGCTCACATAGCATAAGTGAGCATAACAGTGCAATTCATATGAGAGTTGTCAGAGGATGGTTCGTGCTTATTCATATAGTCAATGATTTTTAAAGGTGTATTTTCCATTCTTTTGGGATAATATAATTAGTGCTCCTATAAAAAAGGAAATCTACTCCAGTTATCTTCTACACAATTCCCAAAATAAACTTGACATGAACATTTGCTTCATTTTATTTTGCATTGCACACTTTAAAGAGACCGCAATCCCAGAGAAATATGAAATGCACTATATGCCCTGGTACTACCACAGGATTGTCATAATGCTCATTCCAGGCTGCTCATACAGCTCCTATCTCTACCACTCCTCTGGGAAAAGCTCCTGGGAATAGCTTAGCTTTTCCAGGGGAGCTCTGAGCTCGGCATCACCTTGCACTAAGGAAATAAGTTCTATGTCTGCCTAGCCTTTTACTCTTGCTGTATTTTCACAACTATAACCTCTCCATATATATCTTCAGTATCATTCATAAATGCATCCTTTGCTGGTGTCATGCATGTTGCCCACTGTTTTGCCACCTCTGAAAAACAAAAATACCCATTCAATGACAGGCAATGCAGAGTAGCTCTGATCTCAGCAAGCTTAGGGACCTCTCCCTTGCTTAGACAAGATAGTCACTAACTAGGAGAAGACAGCAAACTTATTTCTTGTCCTATTATTTTACTTTATATTGCTTCATTTAATTATATTTTTATCGTTGCTTTTTCATTTTTTCTTCAGATTCAGCCTGCTTCAGATATCTCCCTTCTTCACAACTTCCTTACTTCACCTTACACAGTTCCCACAGGCAAATAAATAAGAAAGGACTGTAACTATTCAAACAAACATGACTTTGACCCTAATTTTCAGCTACTATGACGCATGCATGTCATGCCTGCCCCTTTTATTGTAGTTTTCCTCCAAACTCCTACTACCGCCAATTTTTGTTCCCATTGTCATGGTATGTTTCTACACACATGTCAATTCTGGCAGTCTTTGAGAACTTTCTTAACTCTGCTTATGTTAACCTTTGTTTTTAATAAGACCATAACATAGATAAAGACATGTTAATACTTAAGAGATGAGCACTTAAAAGTACTTTTGCCTTTATCTGGGCAGTGCTACACCTCCCCAACTACTCATCTACTTGTCTTTTAGTGAGGTCTTCTTAAAAGGAAAATTCTGCACATTGAACATCCCAAAGTTGTTAACTGCTAGTGACATTGGGCTTAGTCAAGACGTAGTAAAAATTTAAGTACAACTGACTTAGCCTATACTTTTTAAACACGTATTTCTAAACATACATATTACTATAGAACAGGAGGTCTAGAAAAAGATACATTACACACTGAGGAGAATTTAAAGTAGCAATGAAAGGAATAGGGGAAAAAGTGTACAGCTCCTTGAGTAAACAGTTGTTTACCTGCAAGTTTAAGTGCAGGAGCTCATTGCTAGTACAATCAAGGAATATTTTTACACAGTTACCAAAGGAGAAGAAACTTTGCCCTAATAAAAGAGGTTAGCCAGAAATTCTTGTCTACTGAAGATAAAAACAGACGTTTTGAAGAGTAAAGGATTAAAAGTGCCTAGACTCTTAAGACTTCTTTTATTTGTTTGTGTTTACCATGGAAGTTATTTATCTTGATTTTAATTTATTATTAGTTTCACACTATGTTTACAGTTTGACAGAGCAAGTCCATGCAATATGAAATGGAAGAGCAAATTGATGGCGATCTTCAAATATGTTAAAGCTTGCCACACAGGATAATTTAATGATTGTCTCTGGGGATAGGACAAGAACAACTGTGCATAATCTGCTGTAAGGTAAATTTAGGTAAGATAGTAGGAAAAAGCTTTCAAGTTTTCCGAGCAGAGGAATAAATTGTTTTGGATGCTACAGAATACCCACCACTGGCTGATTTTCAGAAAACAGACTGCAGAAACAGTTCAGAAGATTTTTAACTGTTTGTGCATTGACCTTATGGAATATTGATTAGTACTTTGTTCTATGATTTTTTGAAAATGTCATGTATCTATGAAGTAGAACTACAAAAGCTTGCACATCACTTTTTAGAACTTATCTTCTCCCAGTTACAAGGGTAATACATTAGACCACTGCACCAGGCAGCCCCAGGAAAATGCTCTATAATACTGAAGTAGTTCTTTGCATGGAAATATGCACACACTACTTCACAATTTTTCAAGAGGAGTCAGCAGCTCAGCAAATCGCATTGTTATATTGTGTTATGATGAATGATGTTTTCATGATGATGTGACATGTCTAAATGACACAAACCTGGCTTTCTACCAACAATGTAAAGCAATTTACTTTTTTTTTTAAAAGAGGAAAAAAGCTATTATCAGTTCTTATAGCAAATTTCCCTGCAAGAAAATGGCCACAGACTGATGTCATACAAAGCATTCCCCAAGTCCATAACTATGAGAAAACACAGAAGTTTTAAGTATTTTAGAAGCAGAACTTCTTTCATAGAATGGTGCATAACTCCACACAATGAAACTATTGAAATATATAACAAAAAATAGAACTGAAAGTCAAATATTTTCCTGGAGGTTTAGGAAAAAAACAAAACATTTCCAAAACCCAGAACACTTTTTTATAGTAAGATCAATTGGCATTAATAGTATAAGTAACTGGGTTTTCCTCACTGTTAAAAAACCTTTCATATAATATTGCAATAAATAAATACTATTTAATATAATTATTTTTATTTGATGTCTTAATACAAAAGCAGCAAAAAATCTTTTGGATAGCATATTCTCTTTTATTACAAATAGCTCACCAAAAGATTTTTTTCTTCTTGAAACTTTATTAGACTGCTAGATCTCTTTTAATGTCATAGTTTTTCATAAACACAATATAGCTTTTTGCTCTCAAACTGTACCTTGAAAAGTTGCCATGACAGCATGAAGAATTCTGTTCAGCTTGCAATCCTCTGTATGCCGTGCTGTTCCTTTCTTACTGAAGTCTCTTAGCACCTGCCCAGACAAGCACTTGGCAATGTGATTAACTCCTATCATATACCAGCCTTTTCTTTTACTCATCATTCCTCCATGTGAATGAAACAGAGTTTAGCATTTTGTTCTGGCAGCATGTTGGGTTTGTTGCTGTTATTTTACAGCATGTTACTGTGTCCTCAGGTGAGAAAGGCAAGAAGACTAGAAGGTGGCATGACATGTGATACTCCTCTGGTCCCCTAAGAGTTAACTCTAGAGTCTCATCTCTCTTCTGTAGTGCTTCAGTACTTTGGACTTACTCAGAAACCTATTCCTGAAATGTCCTAGAGAAAAAGACAACACAGAAAGTTGGAGCAGAGGGCTACTCAGTACTATCTCAGTCCTTCCACCTAGTAGCTCGTGTTTCAGGTTCCTGGGAGCCCCTGCCATACCCTGACTCTGCCTCCTGTAGTGGTTGGAAGGATAACAGTAATGCCATCCCTACTTACCTTCAGCATGAGATTCTCTATACAACAAGTACTGAACTTAGTACAGAACTATAAAATCAATTCAAAATGAAATCAGTGCCGCTGCCACCATGTATCAGGTTTATAAGAGATCATTTTAGGCATCAGAGGATTTTTGCATTAACTTACCAAGTGTTTCGAGATTACATGAAACTATATTTATGGAAAGAAGTTCTTTTTTACTAAGGAAAATATACTGTCTGCATTTGCTATGGGTCAAGCTGGGATTTTTTTTTTTTTTTTTGAATCAGCCACCCAATCCTAATTCTAATAGAATACCTCTGAATAGTTTTATACTAATAACTGCTCTGTAGAGACTCCTGAAATTATAATATATTAAAGACCCATCAGCCTATCAGAAGAACATGTAATTTTATGTTCATTACTTCTTGGTTCCTGACTATAGAATTTGGATGGTTGCACCTCAATTAAAAGTTGAATCAAAGTTAATATCATTTAAATAAAAACTTCAATAAAAAGTTAAAGTTCTGTTCTTAATAGCATTAATACCCTTTAATGACCGCTACGGTCATTACCACTAGATAACTGACCTTCTTGAACCTCTCTTCACATAGAAACCTTTCTCTCAACACAGTCAATTATTTAGCAGTAATGAGTGCTCTGTAAGAGATTATTGTTTAACCAAGTACCTTGACACACTGCTTTTTCCCCGTTATCTCTATTCTTCAACAAATGGCACATTTTTTCTATTGCAAGCTTTTCAGTTCTGAGGATAGAAGGCTGTGGTCTTATTCTTTCCAATCCAGAAGTTCACCATATAATTGGCAAAGCGTCAGATATAATTAAAATCTTGAAAATTAGGGTGCTATGAAACACAGTTTGTGAGCAGCAACTGTGGCCCTGTAAGACAGAGCAGTTCTGAGGGCAGGTTTGAGATACCTGGGGATAATGAGGAACAAAAAGAGAAATATTGTTGGGAGTGAAAAGAAACAGTTCTCTAACAGCATGTGGAAGAAGAAGGGAAAAGAAAAATTAATTATAAAAAGACAGAAAGATGCAGGAATATAATGGATGTCAAAAGGAAAAGTGAATGAAAGAACAAATAAAGAAAAGCAAAGGGAAGACATTAAATTTGGGTTGACAGAATGAATTCTCATGAAGAAAGAAATCTTTTTGGCAGAGTCTTGGAAGCATTAAATGTTAAAGGATCTTTGTTACTGTAGAAGTGTGAGCATTACTGGCTCAGCGAGTTCAACACAAGTCTGGAAGACAAAACTGCTGAATCCTAATTCCAGTTTGCCTAACGACTCACCCTGTGCCTGTAGGGAAGGCTCTTCCCCCTCTCTGCCTCAGTTTCTTTCTCTGTAAAAATTATTTTCTTTCAAAAAGCATTATGAAGTTTACATATGCTGTGTTTCAAAAACACCAAGCAATAATAGTTACTAATGCCATTAACTATGTCCTTTTCCTCATATCACTCTTAAAGATGTCAGGCAGATTATTTTCAACTTTTTAATATAAGATTCATAAAACACCTTCCAATTCAAATTCTCTGGTTGAAATATCTTGAGCCTTTTGCACCAAATTCAGTTACAAATACCTTATTCTTTTTTCCTAAAAGAAATCTTGCCTAATCAATTTAAGGGATCAATATTCTAATCAGTTTATTTTGAATGTTCTGATCACTCTTGTACCTCTTTACATGAAGAAACAAGATTAAAAATGTCAGATATTTAAAATCTGCATGGCACTGTTGTACATTACTTCCTCTGTGAGAGGGTATTTTCGTACGAAATACATGAAAAAAAAAAAGTCCATGTAATGCCTTAATCCTGTATGAAGAAAAGAATGTCCTAAATGAGTCCTTTTCTCATTTAAAAGCAGTAAATATCTTTTAATGTCCTGGATGAATTTCCATCTGCTTGTTTTCTGTAGAAAAAGGCCTTGAAAATTAAAAGGTGGAGGGAAGCAATACATTTTCCTATTGCCGACAATGCTGCTATTTAAGAGACAACACATGAGAATTTCTTCAAATTATTTTTCTACATTAATATTCCATCTCCTGAAGCCTCAGCTTTTTACATAGTATGTCTGTTACATTGATTGAGGTTCCTCTGTAATGGAGCTACTTTCCTGAGTAAGGGGACAACAAAGAGCAGGGAGAGGGCTTTCAAAGAAAACTCCTTATGACTTTTATCATAAACAGGTTAAGTTAGATTTTTTATTAATGAGAAGATGTAGGAAAGTATAATATTCTGTTCAGTTCTGGAAAATACTACGGGCAGGACTGCTGTATATAGAACCTTGTCAACTAGACAGTTTACTGCATGGGAAGAAAATGGAGCAAGGAGGTTTTTTTTTTATTTGTATAAAATATATTGTTCTTCCAGGCTGTAGTGAAATAGTTTCTATTTAATTGCAGAGAAATCCTAAGAAGGTTACAGCAGTGAAACATTAAAATTCTAAGGGCAACTAATAACATTAAAACTTTATAGCCCCAGATAGAATAATTTAGACAAAAACAACATGAACATATGTTTTGTGTAATAATAACAAACATTTATAGCTGTCAAGAGAGAAAAACACAGGTTTATGCACACCTTAATGGCGTGCATGGGTGAGCATGAGTATATTTAAAACATAATATATTACAAAATTGACAGCAGGCATGACTCTTCTGGGTACTATGTTAAATCAATGAATAAATTACCAAAAGTGTGTTGTGGCTGTTTGGATGTGTAATTGAGCTTAACGTATGTAGTGTTATTTCAAAAGAAACTATTCAAGGAGTTTCTAGACCAATCCACTCTGCATCTTTACTAAGCTGTTTACAAATAACAATAAATGAAACTGTCTCACAGTAGGAAGGAAGTTTAGTTATATGCATTACGTAAATGGGAGAAAAGTTAATTTTAATATGTTTTTCAGGAATTAAAACCAAACATTATAATATTGCTAGGATTCACTGAGTTGGAAATCAACATTTTTCATGTTCAATTTTAGATTTATTTTAATTAGCTGATACTTTATAAACAAGAATGTTTGTCTCAATACATGTCAGGAAGAAGTCCACTGAGATAAATATACATGCTTCATGCAGTCTCTATACTGAGGACTAAGAATCAATTCCCAAATAAATGAACTAGCAAAGGCTGAACTTAAATATACTCTGTTTATTTTCTTAATATATTTCCTGTCCAACATTTAAAAATACTTTATTTCATTAGAAAAGTGTGAAATTAACTTTTAAACCTTATTGTTGTGGACTACTTATTAAAAATATCCCACAGATTTGCAAACCAACCTATTAATTATCATATTTGGGCACATATGTCTATTCCTTGCTTCAGGGCTGTTCCATCTTACTACATACAGAATTTGTAAAAGAGAAACTTATCCTATTTCCTTGCATCTATCTTTATATTTTGCAGTTCTAGTAGTATTCTATTATTATACAATGCTCTAATTGTTTGCATCTCAAATCTAAGATAGGAAGGGCAGCCTATACAAATTAATACATGCACTTAATACCCTTTCAGTATCCAGGAAAATTTGCCAAACCAAGACCAAGGACAGAAAAGACAAAGTGACCTGATCTCAGTCACCTTCCTCTTGCCCCCTTCCTCCAAACTGCAATGACTGTTCTCGAATGTAAGCAGTCATAAATGCACCATTCTAAACTTCTCTTGCGTGTCATAGCTTTAATTCATTGTATTTAAGAACACATGGTGTTGAGCTCTTAAGCAGATCTGAGCCTTTTCCTTTGCAATTTTCTCTCTCTTTTCTCAACATTTTTCTCCATTTCATAAGGGATGATGTAGACTGTCAGCATCAACCATACTTGTGATTTTCTTAGGGCTCATAAAGCAAGGATTAAGGCATTCTGTGCTAAATGCCTGTCTCCTTTCTATAACATGACTGTAAAGAGGAAAAATAGGAATAAGAAATGAAGTGTACATACCCAGATGAGCTATTCTTTCTCTCTGGCATGGAGATGGTTCATAAAGCATGCTATGGGGCGATTATAAAAGAATATGGCATACCACCTGTCTCCTGGTCAGAAAACCCATTTTACATTTAAAGCCATCTTAGGTTAACTGTCATTAACGTTTACAGCTGCCCATGGGATATGGCAAAGTGCAGTACTACCACACACATTTTTGTTGCAGTTACTTCCAGGTGTTTAAGGAACAAATCTAAATTTCTAACTGTGATGAAGTCCCCACTGTATCTCCCGCATTAGTTACACTACTTTGGGTAAGTATAATTATCACAAAATTAGGGGCATTTGAGATACTTTAAGAAAGGCTGAATTAAAAATCCAGACAAAATACTTAAAAAAACCCCAAACCACAAGTTACTAGACCTATGATACAAATATGTGTATGTTTTTCCATAAGCATCTTGCAGTCTTTAAATATGTTAGTCTGTATTTCATAAAATGCTCTACTGAAAAGGCTGGCTTTTTTTTTTCATAATATGGATATGCATAAAGAAGTCAGATTACACAACACTCAGCATTGTATTCTGTTGTCTTCTCATAGATTGGCCTAAAAACTAGCAAAATCTGTAACATCACTTTGAATTTAAAGTTTAAGTGTATTCAAGTATACTGTGCCACAAGACATTTAAGAATAAGTCTGTTTTAAAATGCAGGATGTCCAAATAGGTTTTTTCTTCAAACATTGTTTTACCTGATTTCCCTTTTGTTCTTCACCCCAGTGAAGAACAGCTGCTTTAAGTAAGAGCTGAGACTAGAACTGAATGATACTACAGATTAAATCATTGCTAGAAGATATTCTGAAAGACTAAAATAAGAATTGAATTAAAAAAAAAAGAAAAAGAAAAGGAAATGCCACCAAATCATGCTGAACATAAAAGTAATTAAAATACTTCAAAAAGAATAAAAACACGCAGAAGATAAAATTTACCTTTATCTTAAAGTATCTTTGTTCACATCAATGTTTCTTTTGTTCTCTATTACACATTTAATCACGCTCAGACATCAACCATAACAGCAAAAACTCAAATACCTAACTGATAATTAAACACAGTAATATTTATAAGAAGTTAGTTTATTCTGCAGATAGGAACACATAATTTAATGCACAAATACAATGAAAGTAAAATTTCTTTTTAAAGATCAGAGGAGTGCCATGCCAGTCAATCTTTAATGGAATAAAGCAGTATTTTTTGTTTTCAAACCAGTAATACAAATTTAATAAAATGGCAAAGTTAGAATGCTATTAACAGAAGCAACAATCTTTAGTAATGACAATTGGCCATAGCATCCATATTGAGCTGTCATTTTTAAAATATAGGATTTTTAGAAGACTGTATCAAAAGGGAAAAATAGCTTTTCAAACATGGTTTTTTAAAAAAATCAAAACATGGTGGAACAGTTTGGTACCAAAGAAAAAAAATCATCTCCGTTCAGCAGGGAAGCACTTCACTGAATCCTGCACTACCAGAATTAAACAGGATGAGAGGCATGAGGTGATATTACATTGCTACTACTAGAGCTAGAAAAACCAAAATAGATTAGTGGAGAAAGTAGAAGATGATGACCTTGTAATTGCAATGCCTAGATCTTATGCCACATCATCTGAAAAATCCAAAATATTTATCATTTTGATGACTGTTAAACAACACAAGGGGAGAAGACACACTCCAACTTTACTGTTTGATCTGGCCAGTTGCACACTTGTCAGCAAGTCAGTTCAGATGTCCATGGAGTGCCAGCTTTCAGTCCCCCTGCACTGCCATCTGGGCCTGACCAGCAGTTAACCCTGCAAGAAGTCTCCCCGCACACTCCTGTGTTATATTTCACTGGTGATCATGGTAAAATCCTGAACCGTTTTGAAGAACAACAGATGGTAGGGAGGGAGAGCGAGCAGGAACAAGATATGAGGAAGGAAAGTTAACTGAAAAAAATCTGAATTTCAAGCAATTTGCTTAATTAGTACTCTCTATCTTATAAATCCAACCACAAACTTGGTGCATGAAGACACTTTCAGTCAGCTCAGATGCCTTCTTTTCACTTGCTTATTTGTTAATTTATTTTAGTATGTTCCATCAACCTGTGAATTCAAACTCAAAAAAATACATAAAAAGAAAGCTTTGTTTCTGCTGTGACTCTAAAACCTTGAATGAGCACATGGGATTCTGAGCCCAATAGAAAAGGAGACATGTAGTAGGTCTGACAGGCTGTCCTAGAAATTTCTGCTTTAGAGTGGGAGATGTTGAGTTTCCAGTAAAATTAATCTGTGTATTTGTGTGTGCACATTACTAAAAGTTATTAAATGTGAAATTTCTCTGGAAATCTGAGAAACATGTGAAACAATAGGCAGACATGACTAAGCAAAACCTTGCACCAATATCCACTGCTGAATAGTCACTGAAAATATGTTCTGTTAAAAATAAAAGGACAAAAATGAAATGATTGTGCAGAGAGAGCATCATGGACAGACACTGGCAAAACAGAAAATCAAGCCTTTGAGTGGTTAACACTTAGTTTATGTTATTTAATATAAAGGTATGAATACAAGCCAATTCTAAACAGGATTTTTGCCTAAATAAAACTTGTCAGAGTTGGTCCTCATGCATGTGAAGTTAAAACAGCCTCACACACTTTCAGGGTTTCAGATAATAATGTTCAAAGACTCAAATAGCATTATGTGAAAATTTGCCCCTTGGGCGTATGTCAGTCTAAATATCTTTCTCAGTCGTGCACTTGTTCTCAGTGGAGTGATTTAGACTTAAAACATCTTTCAAACTCAACTTGATCTATGTTTTAATAGAAAGTAGCCTTCCTCACTCCTGAAGTAAAAAAATCATAATTTATTTGCTAACTATGTAAGCATAACTGTTTCTACTAACACTGATGGCTGTTAAAGAGCATATAGTTGCTCAAAAGAAATCAATACTCAGTACGTAGAATCATCAACGTGTAAAAATTAGAAGCACATTATAAGTAGAATACTAGAATATGACTTATGATATTTTTGCAGCAAATTCTATAATATGTTGGTTAAACATGCACCTATGTTATATAACAGTACTGAATATTGTGCTTAATACTATATACAAGTTATCTACAAAAAATATGACTTTTACACTTGATAGTGAGTTCAATAAACCACAGATAAACTTACTTTTATAGTCAATAGAAAAATAGGGAACTCTGCTACTGTTTTAGAAATTTGGCTAGTCAAAACTTATTAGAATTATTTTAGATATTATGAAAAAAATACTGTCATACAGGATTTGCAGCAAATATGCAAGGAGGTTGATGGATATATGAGAAAACAATCTCTGTGACCTAAAATGGATCCCAGGTTTGCTTAACTGACTTCAGGGTCATCATTTCTTGAAAAGCTAGCTAAATATTTGTTTAACTTGTGGTAGAGAGAAGTTTTACCAGGGCTCCTGTACCCTGAAAGGAGATGTCTGGGATGGAGCTATTGGTCATTTGTCCTACTGCACTCCAAACACTGGCTGCTTAGATTCATTCCATATTCTGTGATGGGAGATTCAGAATTAAACACCAAATCTTTTCTCCTGCCCACAAAAAGGCATACAATTAACAACTCAGGAGAAACAGTTGCCAGTAAACAGCTGTGAATCCACCATGTGGAAGCTGACAATACATCTAACAGCCCTAAATGGGTTTTCTGGCACCTTAGATGCTTTTACTTCTGATCCTTATGGAAAAACCTATGACTATTTGAACAGAAGAAACATTTTCAAAATAGAGCTCTCCCAAATATGTAGCATTTAAAATCTTCTGTCAACTGAAATTACTTCCAAAGGCAGTGGTCAAGTGTTACCAACACATTTACAAGCACATCTGCATAATCCTGCACTTCAGTCAGTAGTCATTATTGCAACATTTTACCCTCAAAACAGTGGATCTGATTCATCCCATGCAGCCTCGGGAACACAGGCTGTGGACTTCCAGACAGTAGAGAAGAAGGTAGTGGGGAAGAACTGCACGTCCTCTTTCCCTGTGAAATAGCGAACCACCACCACGATCCACAGCACACTCACAGAGGCACAAGAGGAGGCTACCAAGGACATAACTTGATTTACAGTCTTTCCTGGAAGATCTCAGCTGTGTAAATCCTTATGAACAGCCAGACAGAATGTAACATTCTTCCTCTGGAAAAGGAAAAAGAGTTCTGACACCTGCTTTTCTCAGGGTGTGTTGGGGAGAAAGCCCTTTTAAAAGAGCTGACCAAGAGAAGGCTTTAAGGTTCAGTTTGCTTATGCCTGTTTTGGAAAAAGGCCTTGTTCTAATAACCCAATAATTTTATAAGCTTGGAAAATTAAAATCACCCCAAAATGACCAGCTCAGTTTAAGTATTTTAACTAAGCAAGAACTAGATCAACTAGATAATTCCTTTCCTCAAGGATGGATACAAAATAAAAGACAGAAGAATCTTGGCAGTTTTACGATTATTATTCTCTATGCAATGCATCATTTAAGATTGCACACACTTAGAAACTTAAAGGAAACATTCTGTACATGAAAGATTACACGGTTACTTTGGGTTCGCCTGGGTTTTTGAAAGCTTCTGCTTAGTTGAAGAAAATTTTTCTTCAAAGTATGATAAAGAGAGGCACTTTCTTGTCAAGGTACTGGTTTTGTAAATAAAAGCCCCTGTACCAGAAGGTACTAAAAAGTTCTAAAAGTCTATGTTTTCTTTCTATCTATACTGAAATTATCACATATTTTTCAACTGATTCTCAGAATCTGGTACAGTACTGTCAACAAAGCTTTTCTGCTCAGTTGACACAATTGCATCTTTTATATACTTCAGGAGATCCCATTTTTCTGCATTTCTTGTTTCTTCCACTATAAGTCAGTCCCATTTGATTTTCCATGTTTAGGCTCTCCTTTTACCAGTGCTAGCTTCTGCTACTAAACTTATTCTAAACCATCTTTTTGTTTCCTTTTATTCATTCACTCTAAAATGGTGTGTAAGAATTAGGATTCCACCTCTGAAATCTTTCCTGAAGATTCTTTTTGTTATGATGATGGATAGATCTGTGCACATTATAGATGATGTTTGTAACATTAAAATTATGTAACTTATAAAGCAAGATATTAAAAACTAGCAAACTGAGGAACCTGAAGTGTCTAGCTGCACTAAAAGACACAAACTTTCCTTGCTCTGGCTTCTTTTTTTTAGGTTCTTCTCATTGTGACATCAACATAGCTTGTTTTGATTAGCTTGGAAATTCTCAAAGGATGTTTTTAATCCTATATTTGGATAAAAATATTAAAAGAACTCAGTTGTGTTTCACATCCTCCAGAATAAGACAAGTTTATTACTTGCAAAACCAAAATTTTATTGACTTACAGAAGGATTTTGTAAAAAACATTACCCTTTTTATCCATTTGACCAACTCATGAATGGTCCAAATCCACACCATAGAAGATGACAGATCAAGAATGTTGTAATGTCACATACTAAAATACCTAAAGCCAAGCAAAGTAATAACCTTAATTAATTGTTTCCTAGTACAGCAGAATTAACAGCATCGTTTGTACCTTAGACTGAGGTCATAGTATCTTTAGTCTAGACTTCCAAAGTTCCCAAAGATTCAGGACTGAAATGTCATATGAATAATTTTAAACTGTTCAGCTGCTAGGCACAATAATAGTATTTATATATACGGACAGCATTTTAAATATCCAAGAATTTAAGACTATGCTTTAATGGCAACATAGCAGAACCTTCTGTTCTAATTACGGGAAATCACCTGCTTATTACCATCCTTTGAAGTAGTGAATGGTGAACTACAGACTTTGTAATACTCTGTAATACTTTTCAGCAGAGAAATACGTTTTAAGGTGTTATAAGGTATTTTATTCACCTGAGAAAGGCAGTAACTATTGAACTGCATCCAGAGCCTATCCAGTTGTTCTGAACAGAAGAGACTAGTACTTTCAGCTGAAATTGCAAAGAATCAAGGTGGCAGATGCTAATTACTGATACTGGTAGTAAACCTGGGCAAAGGTGGTTAGAACTTCAGTTTAATGTTTCATCTATGAGGAGTTGCATTCATGACAAAAAACTATCTCATGTATATATGGGAACGTGGCTCATTATGGGCACACTAAAGGTAAAAATACTAACTTTTCTTGTACATCTCTTTTCCAAGAAAAGGCTTGATTAAGCCATGAGATAACAATAGACCAAAATGGCATGTGTATCACCAGATGAAAAGCCCTTTCCATATGTCTGTACAGTGTCAGAGATGAAAGCCTGATTTCCATTTCATTATTTTTTCAGATTTTTATTGATGAAGTGATGCCTATTTACTTGACATTTTATTCCACCCTATTAAGAACATGAGATACAGGATTGAACCCATGAGTCTCACTTTGAGTTTGCGCACGTGGAAAATAGAGAAAGAGAGACTTTAAGGTAAATAAACAAATTCAGTTTGAGATGTGAAGTTTTGTAAGTCCCCTGCAACTTAAGAAACTCCAGCAACCCAAGCAAAATGATCCTTCCAGCATATGCTATTCCTGCCATTTCACTAGAAGTAACCAAGTGAAGGAGATTGAAGGCCAGTTATTATGCTATTTGACAACTTCAAAGCACTAACCACTACAATAATATATATAATACTGGACAGCAAAAACACGGTTTTCAAAGTGGTTATGTAAGTAAAAGCACTAGATTCTGAAATAATGTTTTCTGTTGTCTGTTGATAATATTTATAACTGTCCCAGTAATAAGTTTTCCTGGTTTTAAATAATGAAAGGCATCAGAAAAATAATACTGGTATGTTGCTTTTAATATTACAGCTCATGCATCACACTTATGGCTGCAGATTAAAAATACAGAGTTGCTAAAAGACATGGAGAAAAATGAAATTATCTACTCACAAATGTGATATTTCTCTACACTAATCACAAAGATGCCAAAATTTTTCATTTGTATATTCCTTTTATATCAAAGTATTAATCTAAATGTTGTAGTCATAGCAGGATGATTGGGTGGCCAGGATAAGTTACAAGTCTGAAGTAAAAAAGAAAAGACTGTTACCATTCTCTAACCTTTGCTCTGTCTTGTTGCCCATTTCACAAATTCATCCTCATTAGGATATAATTGTTCTGAACTGCAGTATTTAGTCCACTCACCAAGTCTGAGACCAGGGTCACTATAAAACTGTCTTTAAAGGAGTGTTCCCAGAATGCCAAATTGTGGTAGATATTAAACAGCTTCATTTTTAAATGAAAATCACTTTTCTGTGTACTGAAGACTTTGTTTAGAATGGTTGCAAAAACTGTAAAGTTATGTGCAACAGAGTGGCAAATAATCCTGTAAATGTGGGATGTTTAATTATATATTAAGAAGAAATTACACTGGTTTTCTTTTTCTCTTTATGCAAAGGCCTGTTTAACCACTCCAAACTATTACACTGAGCCATCTACTATTTCTGTGACTTTTAGGTTACTTTATTAAACATGATTTAAGCTCTTCCTCTAATAATTACTGTTTCTATGATTTACCCCACTGACAAGTCCATCATAGAGTTAACACACTCTTCCCAAGAGTACTTTTTTTACCTGAGACAACTAAGTCAAATTCCAGTGTTCTAAGCATTAGGCCCAATGACCTAACCAGTTTCATTCTTGTTTCTCTGAAGCTGGAGTGGAAAATTAGAGATGTTTTTCAGTAATAAAGCAATTTTTCTGGAAATCAATTTGTCCCAGAAGTACAGACTACATATATATTTGCAGAGTTCACCATTATTCTTTTAATCTACCAGCCTTTAGGTTCTGCTGTTATACTCTGAACTGTTACCAAAAAAAAAAAAAAAAAAGCAACCAAAACTTCTTTCAAAAAATTACTTACAGAACAAAAATATCCAGATCCAAAAATTACAGTAATGAACTAACTGTACAAACGCATGCTGGGAGGAGAACTTACAACTGACTCTAAGAATACTAAGAATACTATTAAATACAATATTCAGTGAAGGAGAATGTCTGCTACGGGAAAATGCTGTTAAGATTTGTATGCTTTTAAAGGGCATCAGTTACAGGGTTAACTTACAAGATCTTCAGAAAGCCATGACCTTTTCCACCAGATTAGGAGTTAAATAGATCAACATAATATTGGGGCAGTTACACTCACAGCCACCAGATAAGAAAGTACATCATGTTGTTTTGCAATCCCACTCTCTGCTGTTTATTGAAAGCAATACTGTTCCAGTGCCTTTCCTATTGGAGATGTGACTCAATTAAAAAGATCAGTTACCAAAAAAATGGTCTCAGACATCTTCAAAAAGAAAAAATGCAAGATATGCACATACATTCCTCCCGTTTCCAGATATTTAGAATATTACTGTTTCCATCAAGAGAAAACACATATTGTAGCTAAGTGTCTCAAGATTGTAAAGGAGAGTGAAGTGTATAGTATGTCATGTAATACTTATGTTAGACCAGTACTTGTTGGAATGTGTCATACCTATTCTGACATTTGTTTTTTAAAGGTACTTTTCAATAGAGTAAGAAGACAAAACTTTATATCCTTCAATTTAAGCTGAATACAGTCATAAATTCTTTATTTATAAAAACGACAGAATAATAGTTGCAGTAAATACTTAAAGAGATCTCACTGCTTTTTTAAGATCTTACAGAGAATGCAATACATTAAAAGAGCTTAGGCATCAGAAATGTTTAAAATCAATCCTAAGTCTTCTATAGCAATCACTACAAACCTCTATGAAACTTACAATGAAATTGAAACTTTCCTAGCAAAATCTGAATTCTTGAACAAAAATGTTGACAATATATTTCTACAGTGCAGAACATTCCTCTCCCCTCCCACTCTTCATTGCTCTTATAGAAGATGCCATAGCGGTATGAAAACCTGTTTTAAAAAGTCCTAAGGGAAAAGTTTCCTAGGGTCTTTGAAATTCCTCCTTTTCCTATTTCTTTACAGATTTCTAACACCAACACTGTTCCTGCAGTTTCTCAAAAAAGGCAAAAATAAAAATACCCTCTAGGTATAGTCTTTAGACTTTCTATTATACTTCTCAGGTTCCTTTTGGCTTTTGAAACAAATGCAAACTGAAATCTACAGTGCTATTACCAACTGTATTTTAGTTTTAATCTTTTGGCCTGAAAAAGTAGATGGTATTTGATCGCACTATTGCCCATACTTACAAGAATCAAACAATTTTACAGTGCAAATAGGGACA
>JAOXXN010000065.1:37020142-37035141 GCA_026770055.1 Myrmophylax atrothorax | reverse complement strand
GCCTACTATTTAAGTTGAGAATTTGAGTTGATAAACTAATAAACCAGACTCCTCCTGAACACTACCTTCCACTGACAATCAGTTCCTAAAAAAAATAATTAATATATAAGTTGTCCTTATATTAACATGGGACAGGTTGTACTCTGAGGATTTAGGAAAGCCTCACATTTTTTAAATCAGTACTACAAAGCTTACTTACTATTAAGTAAGTATTACTAGGATATGTTTTCCTGGGAACTAAATATTACATGTGAGATGGTTCCAGGCAAATGTCTCATTTGCTCACATTTTCCATAAAATCTAGGTGATTAAAAAGAATTTTTTATTTTCTTCTTTTCTTTTAATCTGTATTTCTATCTGAGTGACACTCCTGTTAAACAGAAAACAAGCACTATGGACAAGCTTTATGCAGTTCCATAGTCAAGGCTGAGTTTCACAATAGCAGGGATTTTACCTTTGCTTTTTAAGGACAACATGATGAATCCTCCTCTGTAGGAGCAGCATCCACTGTTTGTCTTTTTCTTGTCTACCCAAAACTGAAAACATACCATCCCTACAGCAGTCACGGCCGAGGGGCCAGTGATCACCAAATGCTATGCAAATCTCTAATGTGTAACACAACAGGACCATCATTTTCCTTAGAGGAACAACACATTCCCTTTTGTAACCAATGGAAGCTGGGAGATATTTTCTAAGAGTGAATAGCTTGTGGAAAGAAGATATGGTCTTCTACCCCCAGCAACAATAAGAAAACTAAAAGACAGTAACTTCTTGTGTTTCTCTGGGGGTAATTCATTCCATTGGCATCCATAGGCAGATAAAAATGGCCAAAATAACATCACTGTCTATGTTGATTCACAATATCAGATTATAATCTAAAATACCTTTAAAATTGACATAAAACTGATCTGGGAACCTCCCTACTGAAATCCCATAATCGTCATCTCACCCTGGCATTATGCCACTGTAGATGTAGATCAGATATAAGATGGTTTAACTGTGCAGATAATTTCTCTGTGTAAGTTTATCATTCATTTAAACATAATATTAACTGAACAGTCTGAGATCAAAATGCTTAGTAATGAGCTAACTATAGCAACCCGGGGAATGATTTTACCTCCTGATCACTCATACACATTCTCCGCCTTTCACTTGATCTGAATGTATTTTTTTGTCTGGGAGGAATCAACCACATTTATGAGAAGACAGTGTTAATAAAGAGTGAGGAAAATATGTTTAAAGATGGAAATGGTGGAACAAAGAAAAAAACCAAGACTGTTAATTAAGAGAAAGGGCCCATATTATCTACTTATATTCCAGGAATCTGAACACCAAGCAGAAAGAAGACTTAGTACATTATCAGGGGTTATAGTAGAAGAAACTAATGGAATTAAATTAAGAAAGAGAAAATTTAAGATAAATACCACTGAAATTTCCATAGAAAGTCAGCTCTATTAGATTGTATGATAACCTCCTAAGGGAAATATTGAAAGCTCTGATCCCTTGAGAACATTAAATCTAGACTGGATAAAAATGTGAAGTAAGGACTGCAATGCACTGACAGAGCAGTAACCAAGCTCTTTCACATGCCACAGAGTTTGTGACAGGCCAGCAAAACTAGATATGAAGGGGCAGGCTGCACTCCAGCAGCCCTATAGTAATTCGTACTTTTGTAAAATTACCTCACCCCTGTCTTCTCTGTCACAGCTTCTGCCATTCCAGTATTAGACAATCAATGTTTTTCCCTTTGTTACCTCTTAAACATGAATAGCACAATCTTCCTCATATTAAATACTTCAAGTCCCTCAGTTTCTGTTTTCTCATTCCTCATTGTATTTGTCATCTCTTAGGTAATTTAGCCAAGTTTTGAATGCATAATTTTAGATGTGGAGTAAAAGGATAGTTAGCCCCACTCTCCAGGAAGCCTATTTTGCAGATTTAGAAGACACACTTGCATAAATTCTTCTGCTGCCAATTCTGATTTATCTTCTGTGTTTCACTGTGTATATTTCCCTTTGATTTTGTGTGTGTAAACATTTTATATTGTCAAAAAACCCTCCCCCAAACTTCACATGAGGCTTCCTAAATTGAATCTCAGTGTGTTTATTATCAAGAGACAATGAGGAATGGAAGAATACATGCAGGAAATGACATGGGCAAAATAGCTATACAATAAAACAATTGCTAAGTTGTCATAATCATGGTGAATTACACATGCAGTCCACTATATACAACTACCCTTAATCATTTCTTGCCTTCTTGAGCTGCTCCAGAAATAATCTGCAGAAATCACACTCTTCTAACTCCTTGGTCTGTCTGATCTTACTAGGTAACTGATGTTTCTAGGTACACTTCTTCTACCTGGAGACACACCACACCTGAAAACCACCTAATCAGAATATGTCCACATTGCATTATCCTACCATATGTACAAAAGAGTCAAACAAGAGGCAAGAGCTTTCCAAAGCAAAGATAAATTCATGGGACATAGCAGTCTTGGCAAATATGGAGTTATCAAGCAGAAATAACATTTACAGAAATAGTATTTAAATATAAATTTACTAACTAACAGACCCAAAAGCACTCTCTGGCATCAAATAACACTTTGTAGTTTTAAAGCAATACTAGAAGGATTTTAGTTCTATTCAAATTTCAGGGGAATAAGGAGATATAATTTGTTTTATATGGTACAGAAAAAATTTTTATGCAATTTAAAGGTGAACTAAAATGCCTTCTTAGAAAAATTTAGCTAATAAATTAAGATCCAAAATTACTTGCCCAATCCACATAAAAAATTTAGAAGTAGGAAAAAATAAATATTGTAGAAGATGCCAAGGAAAACCTTTACCATCCAAAACCTCCATTCATTCCCTGGATTTTCTATATTTCTGCTGAATGCTTCAGCATTGCAAACACCAAAACACATACGGGAATTGTATTACTTCTAGCACTTAAAATGTGAATGATATTATGCCTCTGAGAGACATAGCAGAGAACCCATGGGAGTGGACCATAGTTCTTGACAAGTAACTAAAAGCAAATATAGTTTAAATGTTACTGTAAGTAGGCTTGGTTTTCCTTTGAGATCCTTGAAATATAATCTTTCAATGATTTCCAATCTCAAAATTTTATAAAAATAAATTTCATTTCACTTTCAAAAGCAAATTACTGACTGCATTGATATTGATAATGCTGGCAGACTAAATTTTCTGTCACTAGCATGCATTTTAACAGACATCAAAATTACAATTAACAAAGTTCTGACATAAGCTTTATACATTTTATTAATAAAAGAAACATTACTTTTAAAAAATATTTTAAGGGGTTTCAAAAGTTGTTACAGTGCTAGCTTTCTGTAAAGAGTATGACCAAGTTGCCATATATAAAGCTACAAAGCTTCTAAGTCAGAACTTAGAAGGAAAATACTTTTCACTGAAATTTTCTGATCAAGTTAATTCAAAGCATTTTATAACTGCAGTTTTATTTCATTATATTATTATGGACACTGAGTCCCTTGTAGCCAAATCATTTCCTCTGCAGGCCAGACACACATCAGACCCACTGGAATCCCTAACTTTCAGCACTCAGAATATCTGCATTTTTGGATAACTTGGCACCCAAGAGTTTTAAAGCTTTGTGTGCTGAGACTTGAGAGGGGGTGAACATTTCTAACACTGCCAAATCAAGTCACCCTTCCTTGTTCAGTTTCACCGACAAGTGCAAATGAATTTAAACATTCTCCACAGTCTGAATGATCTGGGTTTAATGTTCTCTGACAGTGTTTGGCCTTGTTGCCTAAGAAAACTATAACAGGTATTTAATACATACTCAGAGGAATATACCATCTGCTATATTCTTGCACGTAAAAGAACACTGTGTTTTAAGGATCTCATCACTTTCGCTTCCGAAGAAATAAACATTAGCTTAAAAGCATCCTGGATATTGGTGAAAAGAAAAATCTTACTTTTTAAACCTCAAACATCATGAAGCAAAAACCCCCAAACAACAGAGCAACATGGTTGTTCTTCTTGAGACATAGATCATACACAAGTGATACAGTTCAGATTTTGGGCATTACAACTTTCCCTTTTTCTTCAGTAGAAGAGCTACTTTAGGGTAACATCCTAATATGCTCAGCCTCTGTCCAGAGATAGCTGTGGCTGTCAGAACTAGAAAAGCTGGGACAGCTTCCCATGAAGTGACTTAGCAACTAGTATGTTACAGGCAGGCCCAGCAGAGCTATTTTTCATTATGGGGTCCTATCCCCTTCCTATGCACAGCTATACAAATCTGGAGCGGTAGCAAAGAAGGTCCTGGGAAGGTTTGAACCAATCAAAACCAAAATAAATACAAACAAGGTTGGGTGTCTATAAATTTGAGACAGGTTTAGAAAAAAGTAGTACTCTTAAGAGTTTTCAGCCTCCAAGAAGATTACAAAAAACCTCTTTCTAATGCTACAGGTTTGCACAAAATAAACCTCTGGAGTGGGACTGTGTGGTAGTAGCTGGTGGCAACAGTGTAGGAAGACAGTAAATAGGCAGTCCTTTCCTTCATTGAAAGCACATATAGTAATAACAGATCTCCATTGTAATAGATCTCCTACTTCTGTGCTGCTATGACCATAAACATGGCCTGCTCCTTCTCCTTACAAAGGAGATTTGTGTCAGCTCTTCTTCATTGCATGACCTTATGGGAAACATCTTTACATCAAGTGCAGTAATTTTGTATTGGTCAGGACAGCAATGCTGTTATTAGCAGGATATATACCCATTCTCTCTAAGATACCTGATTTTTCTCTTCCTTAGTCTCAAAAAAGGTTGCTGAAATTTGAAGAACGGTCCAAACAGTTTAGAAACCTCTATTTTTCCCACTGCCAGCAAGTTTACACTCCCTGGCTTCAGACTATAACACAGGTAGAGCCAAATGCATTAAACTGACAGCAACATTTCCTTTTAATGTTCTCAGACACTTTAAGTCAAGAAACAGAAAAACCTAGGAATCCATGGATACCCAAAATGCCTTTCACGATTAAAAATCCACAAAATTCAAAAATTCAAATGAACAACAGGCTAAACAAATTCAAACCAATGCCCTTGGAGAAACAAAAGATCAGTCCACTCATAGTGCTCAGATTCTTACATACCATCAGGCTGAAGATAGTATCCTATATTTTGAGAAAAATATCTAAGTTGGCACCCTTGGACATTGGAAATTCCCATACAGCAGAAGCACTATACATAACTTAGCAAATTCAGAGGCTTTAATACCTCTAATAAAATTACTATTACCACTGCTACCACAAAGAGAGTCAGTAGATTAGCCCAAGGCATGTGTATTTAACCTCATTTTCAATGAGAACGGATATTTAATATTTCTCTAAACTGACATTTTTCAGAAAACGAGATTTTCCAGGGAGATGAGAATGATTTTTTTTCAGACATAGCAAACTTTTTACAAAGAGACAATCAGTTATCATGAAATATCACAGAAGCATCATTACCTCACCAACACAATTTCTTAAATGTGAAAGTACAGTTTATTTTCTGTATGAAAGCACTTGCTGTTTACAGCTAAGAAAGTGCTGAGCCATGATGTGGCCAAAAACATTTACAATGGACACCGAAAAATTCTTATTTCATTTCTCTTTAGATAATAAGGTTCAATCCCCCGATATCTTAAGAAGAATTTGGTTCTAGAGTGGAAATCACATCTAAACTTCAAATACAGAAGGGAAGTAAGTGCCAGTGTGAATCAGTTTGTTTTGAAATACTAATGACACTTTCTGTATGATATTAAGACTGTAACAAGCAAAGTAAATATAGTGACTGAGAAGGTTAATATAATGAAAGAATTCTAGAAAAAAAAAACTTTGATGTGGCACAAAGCTTTAGATTAAATAGGAGTAAAAATTACTGACAGGAGTCTAAAAAGAAAACCAAGAAATTATGATTCATGGAAGTTGTGAGTTAGCATATCCAAACCACACTTTGCACTCCAATAACTACATGCAATACTAGCCACTTGTACTTTATACAGAACAATATTTGCTATTCTAGTTTCAACTAAACAGAACATATATTTTTTGCCTAAAAAACCCCCCAAAAAAACAAACAAAAACCCCCCACAAATCCAAGAAGCAAACAATTGTTTTGTGAATTATTGATTTTTTTTTTTCCAAGGATGCCATCCTCTTTCTTTCTTTCCACAAGTGACAAACAATTCCTCTCTGTGCTATCTGGAAAAATAGGAAACTTAGTCAGCTGCCATATTTTCTAAAGATATACCCACAGTTACAAGGAGAGTAAAGTGAAACATGGAGAAAGCCCTGCAGAGGACTTGAGGATATTGGTGGATGAATGGCTGGACATGAGCCAGCAATGAGTGCTCACAGCCCAGAGGGCCAACAGCATCCTAGGGCTGCACTGAAAGCAGAGTGGCCCGCAGGTCGAGGGAGGTGATTCCGCCCCTCTACTCTGCTCTCATGAGACCCCATCTGGAGTGCTGCGTCCAGCTCTGAGGTGCCCAGTACAAGAAAGACATGAACCTTTTTGAAGTGGGTCCAGAGGAGGGCCACAAAAATGATCACAGGGATGGCAGCACCACTCTAAAGGCTTGACTGAGTTAGAGTTGTACAGAGACCTTATGTCAGCCTTTCAGTACTTGAAGGGGGCTTACAAGGAACATCACAGAATCACAGAATAGTTAGGATTGTAAGGGACCTCTGGAGATCATCTAGTCCAACCCCCAAGATGGGAACAAACTTTTTAGCAGGGCTTGTTGTGATAGGACCAGAGGTAATGGTTTTAAACTAAAAGAGTGTGGATTCATACTACATATAAGGAAGAAATCACAATGAGGGTGATAAAACACTGGCACAGGTTGCCCAGGGAGGTGGTGGATGCCCATCCCTGGAAACATTAAAGGTCAGATTGAAAAGGACTATTAGAAATCTAATACAGTTGAGAAGATGTCCCTATTCATTGCAGAAGCTATAGACTAGATGAATTTCAAAGCTTCCTTCCAACACAAATTATTATAGGATTCTATGATTTGCTCTCCTCCAAATTACAAATTTCAGTGTAGGCAGGTTGCAGCCATGGTATTACTCAAAAGAAAAAAAGGGAACAAGCATTTCAAAAGAAACTTCATTATCATAGAAAACTCTGTCCATTCTTTATCTGGTTTTGAAGAAAAAAATGGAAAATCTGTGATTACTTGCTCTCTCTTCTTTGTTCCCTGTACTCCAGATTTCAGAATTTTACACAAAAAAGAAGACTGTTAGGGCAGAAGTGCCTCACTACTAATTTCAAATTTTATCTCTACTGAAAAACATTGTTTGCCAACATCTATTAATAATGCAAGAAGGATTTAAGTTCCACAAAATAAGTGTAAAATATGATCTTTTTAATTTTCAGGTTCCCATTTAAAAATCTTGTATTACCTAGCTCTAAATATGACACTAAACACAGAAATGGCTGAGGACAAAAAACCTAAGAGTGCACCATAGTACAGTGCACAATTAGTTGTGCAGCAACAAGGAAGCAAAGTACTGTTTTAACAGCAAAGGAAAAAGTTGAGACTACAGAATTAAAAGTTCCAGGCCTCAGCAAATATATATAGTGCCTTTTGTCTAAACCTTTTCCTCAACAGTTCTTCACATTTCCTTATTTGGTAGCTTACTTTTTTTACTGTGCTAATACAGTGTATCTTGTCGGGCCAGGGATAAAGCTAAAGTTCAATGTCTGTTTTAGCAAACTAAAATGGTCAAGAGCAATATGGTGAATTCTCATTTGCCCAGCTGGTAAGAAAGTCTGCTTGGTTTCACAAGCACAGCAGTACCACCTAGATAGATGCTTTTAGCTCATAAGCTGCCTTCAGGATACTGGTTTTGATGAAAACCGATTTGCATACCACCAAGTCTGTGCTTAGAGTCTGCTAGTAGCTGATTTTGATCAGGATGCCAATGGGAAAGAATCAGCATAACAGAAAAGGAGAGATATAAAAGATAAAGTGAATCAGAAACCACTTTCAGAAGCTCCTTTTTTGGTAAGGTAAATGAAGTTATCTTTTCCTTGGGAATGAATTTGAGCCTAATTGTTCACAAAATTCAAAACGTGCCTCATTCTTTTCTCTGGTAGGACTGACTGAGGCCTCTGTGGAAAAGTAGATTTCTGCTGAAAAACACCCCTGTTTTATGAAAACGTATTAGTGGTTTCGACATCTGCTGGCTGGGGTGGCTGCCTGCAGAGTGCCAGATGTTCAAGTGGTGCCTGCTCCATGTCAGCCCTTCCATATGAATGGGAAGCACGCAGCTCCCAAATCAGTTTAACCAATGTTACTCAGTTGTGAAGACCTGTAAAATTGAAAGAATAATTTCAATCACTATTCCATGGATCTCTGAGAGCATTTTCATTTATAGCTCAGTGCTTTGGTGTTACCTAAAATTAAGCATATAGCAACTTCTGTTCTGCAGAACATCAGGAAACCTGGTTTTAAAATTTGCAAGAAAATGTTCTCCAAGTTGAAGATTGCCTATTTTGCTGCACATTCAAGATGTAGACTACCTTTCAATTTACAGAAAAACTTTATGCTCTTTAGCAAACTGTGTGGTTACTCATCATGGAAAAATCTATGGAGTTTAAGTTGTAACTGTGATTTAAGAATGAAATTCCAATTTGTCCTACAGTCAATAATTATAATTGTAGTGTACTTGAGTATCAGGCCTATGCCTGTGTGCACACAGTGCATTTAGTCATTAATTCCTTGGGTGGCTCAGGAACTCCCCAGCTAGTCTCTGTGCAGATGAGATAATTGGGAAAAATGGGTCGACTTGAGGCTTGACTGCCTTCCAGCTTCACAACAAAGTGCTTTGCTATTTCAGGAGCTGGCCAGGTTGGACCTTCAGACAGTTACAGAGAAGCCTGAAGGCAGCTCTTGCTGAGCCAAGAGCAATAGACAAACATTATTCATCTACTTCAAAGTGTTGATTAAAATCCTGAGTGGACAATATTGCCAGACCATATAAAAGAATTAAGAAAAGTTGTTTGGGGAATTCTACCAATTTAAGCTGAAGATGTCATGCAATGATGCTTATAATAAAGACTTGCATCACCATCCTGTTCAAGAGATTTGACTTGCTGTGTGAGCATTACCTTATGCAAAGATTCTAATAAGTTGATGGTGTAGGTTTCTTGTGATGTTTTTTTTAAACACAGTCTCTTTAAGTGTCTGTGCCACACTGTTTCTTGACATGTCAAAGATGGTAAAATGTAAGGCTGAGTGAGGAGACACTTTAAAATTCAATCATTTGTCAACAGTTTACATTGGAATCCTGAAATGACAGTGAGAATTTTACATACTGAAAAATTTGAAGGATGTTCATAACCTTGTCCTTGTCACCTTTGCAGGACTTTCCCCAGCCAATAATGAAAAAGAGAAAAAGTACATTTTTCTGTTCTCCTGTTTCCATATTTTCTTTTCTTACATTTTGACAGAAGAGATTTCACTCATGAATGCAAAATATTCTCTTTATGACACTAATTTTGTTATCATAACAAGCATATAACTGAGAAAACAATTACTACAGGTAGTGAAATTGATAACTTGTGCCAAAGGCTAAAGCCATGTCTCTACTAAGGTTCATCTGCCACAGCCAAGCGAGCTTAGATGGTGACAGTGAAGTCCTCAGGACTAGAACCTACAGCACCTGGCATTCCCAGGAGGTCTCCCATCCAAATACCAACTATGCCTGACCCTGCTCGGCTTCCAAGATCAGACGAGATCGTTTGTGAAGCCTAGCCGTGATGATGATGACAATGACGATGATGATGTCTCTACAAATGAAAATACTTACCTACACCCTGTTTTCACTTATTCTATGATGAGAAAACCTACACCAGTGAGGAACCATGAGATTTGCTAGCATAGAGGCAGTACACAGAAAGAAACCAAGACATTTTCTTTGTTTTCCCAGTCAGTTTGTTATCATTGTCTGTACTATAAACCTGTAAGTCTGGAATCTAACCTTGTAAAGTTCTAAGTCCTTTACTTCAATGTATCTTAGGTGACAGCATGTATAACCTGACTGGGAAAAGAAGAAAATAGGAGTATAAGTCGCTCACAAAGACCTTGATCACCATTGTCTTACAATGCTCAGCTAAGGGAAATTTCAACATCGAGCTTAATGTGAATTGAAGCTCATATACTTCTGTTTAAACATAGATTAGGATGTCTGACAGATAAATGCCACTGAAAAGCTGACAATCTAATTAATACCAATAACTATCTTCCCCACTATAAAAATACTCTCATTTCTTCAGCTGTGTAGAAACCAGTATGATAGCATATATTTTCTGAAATCCAAAAAAAAGAAAACTCAGAGCTATATTTTTCAAGTTATTCAATGGGTTTTTCACTGGCTATAGATGCCATAAAAATAATTATAACGTTATCAAATTGAAATTGAACTGCTCTTTAGAGGTTTCACTTCTTCAGAGAAGTAAAGAAAAAACCCAACTTGTTTCATAACATAGTCATCCTGAAGCATACAAAGATTTCCTTACCCCAAAGATATGCAGATATAGTGAGTGCAGATGGAAACCTGGGTATTGGCAGGGGAAAGTGAGGTTGTACAGGTGCCCACATACTCCCTTATTCAGACTACCTCTAGCAATGAAGAACTTGCCTCTGAGCTACTATTCTACATTCCAGTCCGATATAAATCGTTTTGGCTTCATCTCTCAGAGAACCACATGGCAAAGTTGGAAGTCATTTGCCTGAAAATGAGCTACTGTGCACCTCCCTGGGAAACAAGGCAAAAATGGAACTGACTGTGAAAGGTACTCAGCCTGGCGATTGCCCTGTTCCTGGAATATGTTTGTTTTTATCCAGTCAAGAGTGAAAATTGCAATTCTACTCATAAAAAATTATCTCACCAAAAGTTTCATGTAGCAGAGTACAAGGAAAATAAATTGACCAATGCCTTTTCTGAGGTCTGATTTCACGATGTGCTCTGTGTCTCCAGAGCACCTGTAAACACAATGGGAATCACGAGACTGACTCTGTGCAGCACAAGGCCAAAATCTGAACTCTGCCCCAAACCCCAAAATCTGCAACATAAGGCAAAAAATGCAGTGTCTTCACGCTGCATTTGACAGACTATCACAATGGGCACTAAATCTAGTGGCTGCCCATAGGTGCTACTACAACAAAAATGCTTAAGAACAAAAGACACAAGAGCTTTCTCTATTCTTAAGCTGAAATTCTGAAGACAGTTTTCAGTTTGATTCTAATTGCATATGTGGTTAATGTATACTTAATTAATTTAATAATGGTCACTCCAGTATTACGGTAGGGATTAGGATGACATTCTTTCCCGTAACGCAGCACGTGATTTACTGGGACTATCAAATATTTTTCTACCATAAGATTATCAGAGACTGGAAATGAGACTGAGCTTTGAGGGTTGATGGTCTGATGTGGGCTCAGTTACTGTACTCTTTTATCTAACTGGGATGTCTAGGTCATTCGCTCAGAATAGTGTTATCTTCCATTTCATACTGGCAAGAATATAAGATTTTGGCAGAATGAGAGGAAATTTCTTAGCTTAATTTTCCATCATTTTTCTGTTCTTGTTACCTGATAGAGGAGTTTACCTATTAAGATACCTACCCACAGCGCACACTGAGCTCTACTCTCTATGTACAGCATAAAACCTTATTTTTGAGGACTTAATGGCTGGTTTAATGCAGCTCTTTGTTTTACCTCCTCATAACAAGAAACAGCTCTTGGAAGAATTCAGTGGGAACCCCATGAGGTTTATCAAATATTTCTCAATCTATGATTCTAACCTGTAATATATTAAGAAGATTATTTGTCCAAATGTTTTCTACTTCCACTCAATGTTTTAGCTTTTTGCACAACAACCAAGGTTAGTGACAGTTGTATTAATCACATGATAGAAATGCATATCAAATAAAATCACTAAAATAACTATTTAAAATTTTTATTTAAATTACTCTGCCCTGTGTTAAAACTGTGGAAGAGAGAATAAGTTACACCCTAGAAAGACTTTTATTACTGTTACAGTGGAGAAAAAAATCTAGAATTATTAGCAGAAAAAACATCATCCTTTCTCCTTTTGCTATTGCCATTTTCTTTCAGTTTTGGAAATAAATTATGAATTGTAATGTAATTCTCACTTTTAATTTTATTTTTACAAAGGTATCAGTACATATTTCAAATATAGAAAATAATTTGTTGGTATTTTCTTTAAAATAAACTGAAATGCTGAAAATCTTACATTAAAATATAGATGCACACTAGTAATTAAAAATAATAATCAAAAAGCACAGCAGAACACTTCAATTACTGATAATAATCATAGTATAATCTTGTCCTACCAAGTGTGTCTCCAGGTACAGTTTGAGGCTGTCTGTCTCTGCTTTAGGAGGAGTCCAGTTCTCTGTTGTTTCCATGGCTTCATTTAACCAGTGAATGAATTCATCCAGTTTGCTTACGAACCCCTTATCATGTAAGAAAAAAGAAAGAACAAGAAAAGCACATTTGTTAGCAAAATGGCAACGTGAAAAATGTATGTTCAATTTTATTAGTTTTTTTCAGCCAAGAGGTACAATTTTGCCTCTTAAAAGCATGCAAAGAAAAAAACAAAACAAAGGAAAAACCAATAAAAAACCCCACCAACAAATAGGAAGTGGTCTTTTAGTAAATGAGAAGCAGAACAATGTTTCTGGGGATAATCTAATGTAATATTTTGGGACAAGACAATGTGAAATCCATTTGACTGTGGTGAAATGGAGAAAACAGCAAAGTTTTAGAAGATATAGGGGGATATATAAAAAGCACTGGGTAGACTGGGTGTACTATGAGCACTGTAGGCTGACGAAAGGACTGAATAAAGCTGCAGTAACAAGGTATACACAGCAGACTGAGGGAAGAAATTGCTTGGCAGAACTTGGGTGTTGTGATTCCTGATCCAGTTCATAGGATGGGACTCAGAGAGAAATCAAAGAGCAGATGAGGCAGAATATATAGCATTTAATATAAATATTGCTGATTGCATATGAGCCACACAGATGGTGCTCCGGAGAAGACAGGAGCTCCTGCTTCTCAGGAGCACCATTTATTTCAAGATTAGTACCAATTATATTGTCTGATTAAAAATAGTGCCCCTGAATTTACATGATTGGATGACACTATAGGCACATACTGAGTACAGATAATTTTACCTAAGTCTTATCCACCATGAAACCAGAGAGTAAATGGAATAAACTGACCGTGATGTTTATAAGCACCCTGCAAATTAACTATGAAGAGGAATGTCCATCTATTACAAGTGTTTTAAGAATAGATTAAGTTAGTTCTAATACTGGTTATATTATTAGTCATTAACCATGAATTTCACAGAATGGTGAGAATTTTAGTTTCCAGTTGGATGACAACTCAGTATACACACTCAGTATCTCACTCTCACTACTTTACTTATGGAATGATTTCTACTATTTATTAGTCTGTTCAGATAGCTAAAAGCAAGCTAAGCACTGAACATTTAAAGATTCCTGAGTGACTCAGGACCCCAATTTTCCTTGTCTGAAGTTGCATATGAAACTGGAATTGCAAATGAGACAGAAACAGGAATCTGAGCAGTGGGTGCACAGCCATGTTATGCACTGCTAGTAACACAGACCAAATAGAGCCACACTTCCTTCAAAATTAATAGCAGCAGAGTCATTTTGGCCCAGCACTGTGACAAGAAGCAGGGTCCAACAATCAACTCTTGGCTTCCGGGTGAAGTGGCAGTACTTCTGAACCCAAGCTAGCCTCTGGCAGAAGCTGCAGTGCATACTGCAGGCATGGCAGCACCACTGAGGCACTCTGAAGACTTTAAGGATTATTTTTTTATGTGCAAGACCTCATGATGAGGACACTATTGCTACCTCGATTATGGAATCCACTGTATATCAAAATCATTATAAGGAAGAAAACTGTGCAGATTTCATTGTAGGCTGTTTATCAGGACATTCCAGAAAGGGGGAAAGAAATCAGGGAAAGCAACTCAGTGGCTATAGTGACTGAGAAAACATGTCTGTACTCTGGGGCAAGTAATGAACGTAGCTACCTACATCTCTGTCCCACAGGCCACGCCACAAGGGCTACATTCCCCACAGCAAGCCATGGGATGTATGGGGGGCAAGATGTTCCCCTGGTTACATTGCTTGCTTTCTTCCAGCTCACAGTGGAGCATAAGAGATGTCAGACTGGCAGAGGAGTGGGAAACGTGAGCAGAGGGGGAGAGGAGCAGGAGGAGTAAAGTCCTTCTTGTCCCTCCAATAAATCTCTGCCTGCGTTTCAGAAATGTGTTGTCCTTGAGAGACAAGGTGATATGGTAAGCACAAAAAAAAAAAATGAAGAAAGGCTCTCTCTTGTATATGCGTCATGTATTTTACGGAGACAGACACGTATAATATCTGCCTGCAGTACTCGACGTCTGCATGCCTTCAAAAGGGTGCTCAGAAATACCGAAAGCTTGCAACACTATGAAAAGCAACTATTAGCCACGGAGTTACTTCTGCCCTCTCACAAAACGTGCCTGTGTTGTAATGTCTGCTACTTCAGGCTGGTGCTGAGAGACTCCCAAGCAGCCAGATCCAGCCTGGTGTGTCCCCTCACGGCTCAGACCAGCCTGGCTACGGGGAGTGCTCCAAGAGGGAGCGGGGAATGCTCCAGGAGGGAGCGGGGAATGCTCCAGTGGGGAGCAGGCAATGCCCATGGACTCGTCGGGGTGCCCGAACAAAAAATGTAGATACAGCCTCCTACATAACCACAATGAGGCACGTTATCTGAGGAAAAAAAATAAAAATAAAAAAAAGCTCCGGCTCCAGTGCCACCTGACACGCTGGAACCGCGGCGGGACCCGAGGGGAGCCCGCGGCAGGGGAAGCACCGGCCGCGGCCAGCCCCGGCGGGTTCCACTCTGCCAGG
>JAOXXN010000065.1:37002629-37016016 GCA_026770055.1 Myrmophylax atrothorax | reverse complement strand
AGTTTGTGGTCTAATTTTATTTTTTTGATGGATAACAAAGACAGACAATTCTAAGTGTGGGGGGGGGGGATCTGTAACTCAGTGTGTCTGCTTTGTTACCTTACAGAATGAAAATACACTTAATTCGATTGCTCTGTACAATTAAGGAATTAATTAATTACCTGAAGTATTAAAAATAAATTTGATGGGATTTCACTAAATATCCTGAGTCTTCCTCATTAATAACCAGAATACTCAAATTTTTTGAATCATAAGAATGACAATTCACTTGCTGAGTCACAGATAAAGGGCAGGCATGGAGCAGCTCACAGGTCAAAGGTAAGCATGGATTTTGGGCTGAGGAAACATATACCTGGAAATGTTAATTATAAGGGCACATGAAAGACACAGATCCCCCACCTGCTGCACCGAGCTGTAGGGTTCTCTACATCCAGTGCAGCTGCACAAAGGCCCTTGGGTTAGGCAGGCTGGTTGCATCTGGCATGTGGGATAACAGAGCGGGAGAGCAGCTGTGGTGGTATGCCACCAGTACAAGAAACCCCAGAGCATGGACAGAGGTGGTCAACTGAACCAGCCTCACATGTAATTTGCTACATTAAATAGGACTCCATGTGTTCTGCTTATCCCAAGTGTGCATCACAAAAATTAAATAGTTTAAGTGAACACAGAAAAAGGTAGTCTGGCAACCCAAGCACTTTGTGCTGGACTCCATTCCTTTCTCCAATTTTGCTGGATTCTGTTTAGATATTCCTCCCTATTTGTGATGACTGTTCAGCACACCTCACTCCTCACTGCCTGCAGTCCACTCCTTTTGCAATGGCCCAGCAATTCCTCACTCCCCATGTTTCTCCAACTTCCACAATGTCCTCCTATGCTTTCCCATTGAATTTCAGAAGCTCACTCCATCTCTGGCCAAAGACCATCATTCTTTAGAAATATATATATCCATTAACTTTCCACTTCCTTGTCTGCAGCAACAAACCTGAGGCTGCTGCTTACTGCCATCAACTGAGTCAATCAAATAAGTTTTGGTATCTGCTGACCAAAACTTCATGCTCCTGGAGTTGGTGGCACAGGCACTGTGCATGGTTTAAAAAGATCAAGTAGAGTACAGGAGAAATATTACAGGCTGTCAGCAAAACAACAAGCAGTTGACCAACTAAAAAACTTACGGTAACCAGTACAAAACTAGTGATAACAATGTAAGTGCTTATGATACTATAGAAAACCTCCAGTCCCTGATGATACCAGATCATATTTTCATAGCTTGTTAGTGGTGTTGCTCAGACATATTCTAATTGGATTGCAATTTTGTGAGCAGGGCACAACTAAGACCTCCCAGAAAAGCTTTTACTGTCACAGTCATGAAAAGAATCTGTTGACTATCAAGCAAGTCACTTAAAATTATGCACAAATGCCTCCCAACTAGGTTAACACCACTTCTTGCACTTGAACTTTTGAAGTTTCACAACTTCAGTTCAGTCGTTTAATTTTACTTTTGCATTACAAGATCTCTCCTTTTCTTTGGTCAGATAGGAAAGTAAACAGTTCCAGTGTTCAATAATTTTAGCACTTCAAATGATCGCATTTTGACTTTGAAGTTCAGCTTTCATTAATTGAATGGAATGGGATAAGAGGAAGTTTCCATCCCAACTGCACCTATCACTCTACAAGTCCAGCTTTTATTAGACCATAGTTAGAATGGAAGCAAACTGAACATGGAACTTATACTAAAAACCGCAACTTTATTTTTTTGTTATTACACTAAAAGCAGCAGTACCTTAGATGTTTTTAGTAGATTTTTAATGTGAGTTTCCTTTAGATGGGGAATTTGGATATATGCACTTTAAGGAAGTTCTTATGTTGACATTAACATTGCCAAATTATACCATAAAACAGAGGATGCAACTACATCCTAGCATTATGAAAAATTTTATGGCATTCATCCTAGATCAAATTTGGGTTTGCTTTTTACGGGAAAAAACCCTCCCAGACTTACTGTGCCTAGATGGCACACATAGCAAATTTATTTCCATACTTTTTGGCTTGCAATTTCAACCTGTGCAGTTTTAACACTACTAGTCTACTAGTCTAACACTTTCATTTAACATGTATGCTGGCTTATACATAGGACACCTCTGGTTATTGCATTAAAAGTACGAAGACCTTCGAATGACTTGAAGTAAGATTAAAATCAGAATAAAAGTGACGTGCCAAACTATTAAATGCAAACATACTGAAATTATTTGCCTTGATAGATAAGAGTGATGGTGGAAAGTTTACTGTGTTCCACAAGCCTCACTGTGGAAGCACTAGACAACAGTGTTTGTTAAATCACTACCCCAGACCTTTTTTCTCTCCACCTTCCCTTTTATTACACAAAGGGAGTTCTCTTCTTAAAAGAATTGGTTATGAGGCTGTGTGCTTAAAAATGAATGTCCAATTTTGTTGCAAGCAGACAGTGTTGTAAAGTTTGTTCCCAATTTACAAAAAGACTGAGCTCACAGAGTGGTCTGTGTACAAGGATGGGCTGGCTCTAAGGGCACTTCTATCACAGAATGCATTAAGAAAACCCTTTGTCTAACCACAAAAGGACTTGCATATTATTCTCAGGAGGAACACATTCCTGCCCATGGACTTTATTTTCAAAAGGATAAAAGTGCACTTTCTTCATAGGCAAAGGTAAGTAAAAGAAATCCAGGTACACAAGAGGATGAGGCTGTAACAAACTGCCACAGTCAATTTAATTGGAGGTAGAGCCAGAGGCAACAATAAAACTATTAGCAATACAGATGTTAGGGATCCCCAAGGAACCAAGATGCCACAATGGAAAATATTTTATCTGTGATATTGTCAAGATTCTGTGGCAGGCAGTGACCTCCCAGAAACATACAACTGACCCAACACATCAGTAGGACGGAAATGCTTAACATGCAATTCGGGACATATTCACAAACAATTCAGAAATAGAACTTGGAGGTTTTCTGCTAAAAAGTGACACATTAATTCAATGATCCCAGTCTATGAGAATGTGTGACTTAAATGTTCCCTTCAAACTGGGAAAAGATGAAGATCAAATACTTTTCTCAGATGACATCTATGAAAAGACACAATTTCTTCTACTATATACTGTCTAGTTAAACATTTTTAAGAGTGAAATTACACAAATCTTTCAGGGGCCCCCCTCTAGGCTTTGTGCCCAACTACCACACACAGGATTAGAAATTACTATGGAATACATTTTCCCTAGTGGCCATCTATTGAATTTGCCATGATTTATACAGCTACAGAGCAGAAAGTTCCATAACCACAGAATGGTCACTGGCTCATTACTTTTCCCAGACTTAGAGTCCAAGGTATTTTTCCATACTATATTCTGACTAGAGCAGGAATAGCCAAAAAGATTTTTAATTTCTCAGTTTCCTAAAGCCCTCTAGGTAGAAGAGCCAGAATCATAAAGGTAGGATAGGTTTTATAAGCATGATACAGAGAAACATGCAAAGTGTTACTTTTAAATCTATTATAAACAACTCTATTTGAAGACATTGAAACCAATTCTGCAATAAAAAGTTCATTGCCTCAATGGCACTTTTGACTTTTTTTCTGCTTCTAGACAAAAAGCGTGTTATGCTAACCTTAATATTAAGAATCATTCCTAAATGTGTCTCTCTAGATACTTAAACATTTCCATGATACTACAAACGTAATTCCTCCTTTACCCTGTGCCTTATCTTACCTTTGGCTCAAGGTGAAGGCCTACATTTTGTTTGAAAGAACTACTACAGGGCCTCCACTGCTGTTTGAAACTTGCAAGATCTAAAAAAGGATATTCTAAGTACCAACAGATTGACTGTTGGGCTAAGACAGAAACAGGAAAAGTAAGCCAAATGCTTCCTAAACCCTGTTTCTGGTAGGTATATTCTTAGATTAGCAGACACGCTTCCAACACCACTGGTAACATTTTCCTCAGTCTTTTAGAGGACCGTTGAACACCCAGAACCAAGGGAGTAAAATGCATGGGCTGGGAGGACACTGCTGGGGAGATCCATATAGCCCTGAGCCAAGAGAGCTGTACCTCAAAAGCAGTGTGAGGTTCAAAGCACTCCTGGGGATTGAGCAAGCAAGTAAATGAGCCTATCATCCTTGCTATGGAAAAATCTTACACATGCATTTACATTCTGGATGTCAGACAATAATTTTGCTTATCTGCCTCCTAAGTTCTTATGCCTCCTAGTCTGAATTCTAGTTGTTGGCAGGGCGGCGGGTGCGAGCCCTCTGGTGGCGGCACAAGTGTCCTGTGCGGCCGGCGGGGGGACACGCCGAAAGCCACCCGCGCTCACGGGTGAGCTGCCCCGCCGCGGGGTTATCCAGGCACACAGAGAGCGGTTAAAGAAGCGAGCATTTCCTGCTGCTCTAATCGGTACTGGCTTTTCTCGGGGAACCTCTGCAGAGTGAATCTGTATTAAAATGGTTTTAGCCCTCAACTCATTCAGCATCCCTAGTCTGGGTGAAATTTTTGAGGTTGACTGGAAAAAGGCTCCCGAGGAAACAATATTAAAACTACGGAGTGAATACTATAAGCAGCAGAAGGGAGAAACCTGTGAGCTAATACCAAGAGTGCTGAAAATGAGACAGAAATAGGAAGGAAGAACAGACTATAAGGAAATGGGGCATGAACAGGGAGCAAGGGAGTAAATATAAGAAAAGGAGGACAAGATAGCTATTTACATTTAGCAAAAAGAAAAAAAAAGCGGGGGGAAAGGAAGGGGAAAAAAAGCAGTGTGATTCTTTCAGCCTTTGGCAACAAAACAGGCCAGCAGAAGCTCTGAGAGTTAAAAGTGGAATAGGCAGCAACCATGGTATTTAGTGAGCTGAGTAATATTCAAACTTTTGAATGTTCATACAAATCTGGTCTTTGAAGTTCATCCTACTACTAGGACTCACCATAGAATTTCTGAAAATATATTTATTCACAAAGAGCAATGCCTGTTATTGTTCATGTCTCACAGAAAACTCTTACTGTTCTTAAAATAACTTTTTTCTCTGCCTAAAATTCAGGAGTCCTAAGCAGCAGCTAGGAAATAAAGACAGATGACCAAAACATCTTCTAGTACAAGATAATTTTCTCTTAGTCATCGCAGCATCAAGTATCCTAAATGGAAGCCTTTTTAGCTTATGCTTTCATGTGATCCTGTCTAAGTCAAAGACTTGCTATATCTAGAGATCTGCTAAGACATGTGAATGTTTTTAGGTCATATATTCCTGTTTTACTCAGTAAATCAGGGAACAAGAACATCTCCAGAAATTTGTAGCAAATGATGTATCAAGGAAAGAACAAGAACAGCAAATAAATCTGCCTGAGCCAAGGAAGATGATGCCAGTATCTGCCAGAAAGAGGGACTGCAACTCTGCTGCAGCAGCTGGAAGGAGGGTCTGGATTCTGAAGAGACCTTGACCACAGCACAGAAGAGAGGCCTGTCTTTGGTAAAAATGCCAGATGCCAAAATGACTTGTTATGTCCTGTATAAAGGACAGTGGCACAAAGCTACAGTAAATTCACACCTATTTAACAGTTGCAAATTTCAATTCTTCCCCTGCCACTCTGAACAACTCTAAAATAGAATAGAAAATGTAGAAGTTAGTTCAGGACTTCTTTTTCAAGTACAAATTATTTCTTCTACAGATAAAATCAAATCTCCTGCACTCTTTCTTTCAATATGAAATGTTTACTATGCAGCAACCCTGCCCCAAGCACTATGGATAACATAAGTCTGTAATTAGGATCTTAATTTTCAGTGAAGCTAGTTGCATAATGCACTTTGTCTAAAAGTGCTGCCAGTGTTAACTATGGATGTTGAAAGAACTTACAGTGATGTAAGTAAGGGTACTTGGAAGTACTGCATTGCCTCTTCATATAATTATTTGAAATGTTGTGTTGGCAACATACCTTATTTTCACCTTGTGTTACTGCAAATGTGTGTATCAATTATAAGATAAAGTGCATCCAAAAGACAAACTAAACTACATTTGCAATTTTTTCCATATAATGGCCTCTGTAATAGCTTAATATAAAGCTTTATTCTGCTCTGAAAAACAGACAATTATGGATGATCATCATTCCTTAGTTTGCACACCCTGAGTATTTGGGCTTCAGACAGTGGACTGAGGGTGGAACGCCCTCATGCAGCTGCTATTTCCAGTTGATGGTCAGCTGCTGTCTTGCACATACTCTGGGCACTGGAGGACACTCCATTTGAGCCATGCTGGCACCTCCCCTAACTGGTTCCAACATTTCTTTACTCTTTGATCTCATAGTTGCTAGAAATGAGCCGCATTTCCCAGGCATTTAATTACGTGAAAGGCACACTGATATACACACACCATGGTTGCTCCTGTAGCCTGAAATCCAGAGGCATGATGTCAATTAAACAAAGACTTGTGAATTTCCAAAAATGTTACAATTTACCAAACAGAGTATAAGTCACATAAAAAGAATGAAATTAGCCAAAGCACAAAATTAATACCATGGGACTTTCACTGCCTTTTAAATAAAAGCTAAGTTCATTATTTTTTCCAAATATTTTCAGTTAGCCATTTAGTGATAGATAAAGAAAGAAAGCCACTATATTCTTGACCTGATGGTCCCAAAGCAAAAATAAACACTGCTTATTTAAATAACGTAACTATAATTCTTTGAATAATAATAAAAATGGCAGATCTATTTCCAGAGAGATAGCATCTCCAAATGCTTTGTAGAGATTGAGATTTTTTTAATATATTTCAAAAAGTCTATAGAAGTGCACAAGCAAGTTTTATTTTTTAAAAGTTTAATAACTGACATACACATGCTATTTTTTAAAAAATCAGAACAGTATTTCAGCATTACATTTGCTGGGATAAAATGCATAGCCAAAAAAACCCATTTGGAGTCTACATTAGAGCAAAAAATATATTATAAAGGAGGAAATTTTCTATTTTATTACTTATTTATTATCTGAATTTCTAACAACTACGTTAGTAAGGTTTTATGGGGCTCATTCATTGAAAAGGAAATAACCGGTAAAATAAGTGCAGGAACAAGTTACGGCCTCAAGAGGGCAATATATCACCATGTCTGAAAGTTTTCAAAAACTAAGGAAAAAACCCCACTTTTTACTAAAATAGAACAGATGCTGTTTGCTTATAGGTAAGTCCTAAATATATTGACCTCTGCTGTATCATTGACATGACTTAAGATATAATGACCACAATTCCACCTCAAAGACAGAACATTTAATTCAGCATTTCCTATTTTTCAAGGCTAATTGGCTAGAAGAGGTTAAGTCTGTCACCTCACAAGAGACATTATAATTCTTTGACCCATGAACTTGTTTTGCAGTTAAGATTTCTGAATTAAGAACAGGGAAATGGTGATTGCCACTATTCACTAAATATGGCAACAGTGAGAGGAGATTAAGATTCACCACCTCTTCTCTTTACTCCATTATTATTCCTCTAGTTTCCTCATTTAGCCTCCTGTTATGCACTTGGTTCCTGTTCACCCGCAGTCTTCAAAGAAATCCTGTCACTATTAGTTCCTCCATTAATTGCTTTTCTCTTGCTTCCTAATTCATCTACCTTCCCTTTTAGATAGCTTCTTTTTTTAGTGGTCTCTAGGGGGGCCTTCCTTTACACCCTCTTTAGACCCTAACTCTGATTTACTTTTTTATCCCCAAAAATGGATATGTTTACAGAATAGAATAAAAACTATCTCTGGAATTTTTTTTTGTCTCCTTATTCTTTATTTTTTAACAGCAGAAGCTTTGCTGTTTCTAACACAGCCTCTACTTTTAGCCGAGACAATTTTAGGAAGCTAACACTGCAGCAGTTGAATTTCAAATTATCTTGTGTGTCTTTAGTCTTATATAGCACAGTGAGGAAACATTCATGTAGTCACATGCTGGCATCAGCAGGGAAAAGGCACTTGGTAATATTAAGTTACTGTGACTTGAACATCTACACTGTCTGCTACAAAAAAAATCTGTTTGCTTGTTGGTTCACCCAGTGTTAGCCTGGAGAGAATCCAAACACCGGCCAAAGGAAACCAGAGGCAAATCTAGCTGCTGTTTGGGAGACCTTACTTGACCTGAGTGTGAATCAGTCTTCAAAATAAGTCTTTACTAATGATTTAGGAAAATTCAGATACAGTTCCAGCTTGATATGTTAAGGACAGCTTTGCTGTTTGCGAGAATTATCATCTGCACCCCAACACCTAAAGTAAGGACAAGAAAACAATTGTTTGTCTTTCCAGTTACTTTCAAAATAAATAAAGAAAACCTGCATAAACATACAGATGGTCTGAAACAAGCCTCTGAGAGAGAGTTTCCCAACCATATTTACCACAAATTATATTCACTCTGATGCCTAGTGGTGACAACTACAATTTAAGAGTCAGAATGATTTAATGGTACATTCCTTATCATAACATACTGGAAAGGATGAAGGAATGAAAACTAGTTGCTGTCAAAATATATAAAGATACACAAGAAGAAAAATATATGAACATATTTGGAGAAGTTATGCAATAATCTTACATAAATGGATCTGACCTTTCCTCTCAGGTTAATCCTCTCTAGACCCTTCAACATTTCTCTTGCTCTGACTCATCTCCACCATGTACACATTATAGGCAATGATGTGTTAACAGTAGATACACTGGAAGTTGATTTGTGTGGAAATTAGTAGCAATGTATTATTTAAAAAATTAAATATTTAGAATAGAGCATGGTGGTTTTGGTATACTGTATCTTTCTGGAATATGCTGTACTTCCTCAGAGAACATACATAAAACATGAGTACCCACAGACTAAGTATATTATGTAACAGAACTGTTAGACCTTAAAACATTGTGAAAGGCATATCCCTATGAAAATATAAAACAATAAGCATCATCTCTATCTCACCCCTCTATATTTACCATATTTAAGGAAATATTAGAAACCATAATTTTAAATATAACAGTTTTCTGTTTAATAAGGGCATCACTTGAAGGAGCCATAAAATCAATACAGTAAGTAATTAACAGGGTAGATCTGAAGTTATCTCAAAGTCTTCTCAGTAAGAGAGACTCCCTCTCCCCAGTACCAGCATCTATAAGACAGCAGTTATAGATTATTCAGTCCTGAATAACACACAAAGATTCTTCTTAAACAACCACACTCAGCTGAAGTCAATTCCCAATAGCAATTTGACTGTCTTGTGTTTTCAAAGCTTCCAAACCTGCTTCAGTGATTTCTGGGGGCTTTTCATTACCTCCATGAGAAAACTGAAAGCTCTGATAGAAAGGAGTGTATCATAAGATCATCTTGACGTCCCTAGTGACTAGTAGTTGAATCTGGAGACTCTATTTGCTATCCAGCTAAGTCACCTGGCACCTACTGCTCGCCTTCATGGCTGTTCTTTGCTACAGTGAGAGCAAGAAGTCCGCCTCTTGCAGTATTACCATTCCATCTCTCTATCTTCAACTCTTTGGCACTCTTTAGTCTATTAGCAGAGATCCAGACATCCTTGATCAATATCAAGAACGGTTCCAGTTTAAATATCATGGATGACTCTGGTACAGGCTTGTGGCTCAGCTATGGTACAGATGATTAAGACATGGTTCTGGGTCATAAAGCCCATGGTCACTTAAAGCTGATCTCAATGACTGCATTCGAATAGAAGCTGAGGGCTCACAGAAACAGTTATGTAAAAGCAGCTGTTCCTCAGTTCATCCAAGCTGTTAGTAGCCATCCCTGAACTGAAATGGGTATCCAGCTATGTAGACAAAAAGAGAAAATCATGAGGCTTTTTGCAGTCAAAGGTCAGATGTGAGCCAAACATTGGCTGTAGGCATATCCCCTACAACCAGTTCTAAATACTAATAAAAGACATACCCTCAAATCAATACTACTAAAATTATTTGGGAGTAGATTTTTTTACATCTCTCTCACTCCCTCTTCATTCCCTTCCATCCCCCCAAGTTATTTGGAATTACTTGCCAAATACTGAATGGAAAAAATTTCTGCTCTAAACCTGCTCACTGCCAAATCATTCCAATGTCTTTACATTTGGAATTCAAACCATTCTGAACAAGCATATGCTTCACAATATATATGTTTCATTAAGGAAGCATAACTCCTGCAGTTAGTTTTAGATGTAAAGCTACAAATTCAGAATTTGCACATTTTACATAGAAGTTGCCATTTTTTTACAAAGATTGCTGGTAACAAACTCAGTCAGACTATTTGTGGTTAAGCAAATGCCAAAGAAAATGAATGTGCTAAGAGGAGCTGTTTAAAATTCAAGCAAACTGTTAGGAACTAAGTCTTTTGGAGGAACAGAGGGCTCACTGTATTTCAATATCATCTTCTAGTAAAGATGTATTTGTCTGTGTAAAAGTGGAAGCTCCATATGTATACTACATTGCTGCTTAATAATGGCTTACCCAGCTTGAAAAATGAGGGATGGGCTTTCAAGGGGAGGGAGTATCACCAGACCCAAAACAACAAAGCACAAACTTAACTCTCAGTACAAAATGTGAAGTGACATTTTCAATTATGCTGCACAAAGCAGCAAGACTACTGAGAAAACTGCAGAGTTGCCAAGTAATTTCTGGATCTGATACCTCTTTCACTTACTTTTTTTATAAATTGGTCATCAACAAAGAGCAGTATTTCAGTCTGAATTGGATGAAGCAGCTTAAGCAAGATTCAGAGATGAACAGATTCTGGCAAGTGTGCTATCTTTAGGAAAAGGATGCAATATTTATTTTAAGAGGATTGGTATCAGAAGCAGTGTTACTATGTTGCTGAAAGCAAGATGGCTGAGAGGAGCAGACAACTCTTTAAAAATCCTTTATCTGGTAATCCAAAATAAACAAGTCCTGTGCCCTGTTTATTACCTTTACTTTTTCATCTTGTCCTGTCATTACTGATTTCAGTTCCATGTTTTTCTTTGTTACCAAGCTCCATCAGCATCATCAGTTCCTACTAGTTTTTCACTACCTTAGCCCCAGAGCTCAAACTGCATTTGTACTCTATGCAAACTTCTCCCCCTAATGATGAAACCCACCCCCAAACACAAGTAAACTTCTCTTGCCCTACAGCAAACTAGATTCTGCCTTAATTGTACTGGTATGTTTCCTAGCCATTCTTTGTCCAGAAGCAACTCTGTCTCCTTTCAATCTAAACAAATGATTTCCACTTTGTATCAGTTCAACTATTTTTAGCCAAGTTCTCCACTACCCACAATGGCCTCCCAGCCATATCCCAAACACAAACTTGTACCGAGTCCCTTAAGCACTTGCAGAAGCCTACCATTTAGTTACTTTTTGTGACCACCCTCTAAAAAAGCAAATCTTTCCAAGCCCAACACACAAACTATTTGTCACACTAGCAAGCTTAGCTCTGATATTGCACTGTCCTTTGTAGACTGCACTGATCCTTGATTCCTCCCAGACAGGAAGGTTCCCATTCCTACAGTTTAAATGAGGGGTCTTAGGTCTCTGCTCCACTGAGATATCCTGAGTTCAGTGGGGATAAATGGTTACATGCAGGTGAGGGTTTTCCTGCCTGGGTCCTGGAAGGCAGTAAAACCTTCATCCATCTCTTTGAGTAGGATGCCTGGGTCATGCTCTAACTTACAGCTGAGAAACACATAGAGCAGCATTATTTTATCCCCTTATCACATCGAGAAGGTGGGTGACCAGTATTGATTGGGCTGCCCAGACAAAATATAGGGCCAAGGAAGTTGAGGGCAGATTTTGAAATGTGAGGAACTAGAAAGATGGGATCAATAGATACCAAATTGCTCCTTGCAGAGGAAATTCAGCTGCCTTTTACAGAAATGGAGCCTGTGATAAATCTATATAACTGGGAAAAAACCAGCCATTTGCTCCATACAATTAACCCTGAGGCCCACAAAGCAAACACATTTTCACTTAAATGAAGTGTCTTGCAAATGGTTACATTTCTACCCTTTGTAATAGTGCCTTCAATAATCAAGTAGATGGGATTATCAGTGACCACAGATTACAGCACAAGGATGTCATTATAGTCCACCTAGTACCGCTTTCTAGAGAAGGAGGTAAAACTCCCAGAATGAGGTTATTTTATAGTTATTACATTTTTTCCACATGATTGCAAATGTATTGCCATTAGTTCAGTCCAAGATCATTTTTCTTCTAATTTTTCAGATTGCATATAAAAATGGGAGGAAAACCCCCCAATTATTAGTATGATTTTAAGGAAAACCTAGTTTTCTTTCAGGAAGCAAACGTTAAAGCACTCTGAAACTGAAACTCCGAAGTCCTAGTGTTACAAAGGACAAGTGGTAATCTGCCAACTTCTTATAGCAGAGAACTCTATTGGCATTATCTGTGAGAATAATGTTGTTTTATCTTTCCCCATTCCAGTTAGTTTAACAGAAACTACAGAGCTTAATCTGAATCCTAAAAGCTGAACTATAACAAGAGGAACATTCAGAATTTGGTCTCACTCATTTTCACATTTAACTCCAAAACATAAGAGAAACTGCCACAAAAGCTGTTTTGTACCCCAAAAGAGTGAAGATGCCCAGTACTAAAGGCACAAGAAGCCTGTGCCAAAGAGTTACCTGCAGTGCAAGACAAAATATGGCAAGAATATGCAATATTTATTGCAAAGCAAAAAAGTGGCCTTGTGGGCCTGGCAAACGGGCCAGTCAAACAGAATTCTGATTGTAGGCAGACAGCTAGATGAACAGCATGATAATGCCCACACAAGGACATCTGCATAATTTGCAAGTACCAAAAACTACATGTTATGTTTCTGCCCATGACTATCCTGTCTTTAACTGGGAAATTAATAAGGCTTCCAATAACTGCTTTAGTATATGTTCAGAAAATTGTTTTCTATTAAGACATTGCCACATGTATACTAATTCAAAATTATTCCCATTATGATAAAATGCTGACATTTCCTTTTTTGTCCTACTACCTAGCTAAAATATGACTTTCAATGATTTTGAGACTGTTAGTTTTTTCTAAGATGTTATACCAAAATGAAAGACTGAGTAGTTATAGTTTTGTTTTACAATCTGAATAAACAAAATACATTAAGGCAGACATTTGCAGCAGTGTAACTGGATTGCTAATGGGAATAAGCATGCTTCTTCTATCCTTAATTAAGTTTACATTTCAGACCTGACTTCTACACAAAAGCAGTATTGAATTATTGCTAAGACAGGTATTCATGCAATTAGGAAACTCCTTTTTAAGCTGGATACATCTTAATGCAAATGCCAGATGGCAATAATTGAAAAAGCAATGGCACATTTTTGATGCTTGGCTTAACGAATGGTGAGACTGGAGATCTAGCAAAAGAAAACA
>JAOXXN010000065.1:36930417-36976874 GCA_026770055.1 Myrmophylax atrothorax | reverse complement strand
AATAGAGGGTGTAGAATACATAGCTTTGGTCACACCCACACAGTGATAAACTGGTCCCACCTGCTGAACTAGGACAGGGAACAAGCAGAATTCTCAAAAAAATGAGGGTAACTGTATTGGATTGAAAAACGGCAGTAAAAACACCAGTAAGGCAAATGTTTTGTTTCAGTGCTTAGTCAAAAAGCAGATTAGGACTACTGACTTCAGAGCAGAGGGGAGAAAAATATTGCCATAACAGCATTTCCAGGTTTGGCCACAGTTGTTTGCTCTGTGCTCAAAGATTACATCCTACACTGCATTACTTAGCTTTACTGAAGTCATCTTGAACAGTTATATGAACTCCTCTGGCTAAATTTTTTTTAAAAACATTGCCCAAAATTATTTCAAATTATTTCAGTTGCAGTTTTGTTCAGTTCCAGGTTCAAATATTTCTGGTACTAAAAATATTATATCTTTCATAGGAAAAGTATCAGTTTTCATCAGCTACTAGTACTTAAACAGGTATATATGTAGGATACAGTAGATTTATATCTGTTTTGCAATATGAAAAAGGTTTGCTATGTTTAATTAAAACCTTTATTTTATTTATATGCAACACTGTCATGATACACTGAGATGCTATGATTCTAAAAGGCTTTCCTCTGTTTGGGGACTTAACTTGTAAAATACTGAGAAAAAATAACAGGATCAGTGGCTCAGTTGTCTCTTTGAAACTTGATTCATTCCTGCCTAGTAGTGGGAAATCCATTTTCTGTTGAATCTCAGAATGTTGTTTGCCTTACCAGTGTTTGACTTTGTGATTTACAAGTGTTTGCCATTGTTTTAGTTGCCGATTGCACTCCCTGGCCAGGAGGGAGCTGCAGATGAGTCAAGTTGGGTAAGAAAGGCACGTAATGTATCGATGAGTTAGACATGGACTACCATATTAATTAGGAAAACTTATAAATAGAATAATAGACATGAACAGACTTTAGTTATCAAACACTGCATAGCAGGACAATTTAGCAGAGCTGGAAAGTTTCATCAGAAGTGTTTTGAAAGATATTTATTGCTAGCTCTACCCAATGGGGCACATTTTAAGTAAATTATTCTGGAGATGTGAAAGACAGAAGGCCGTAAGGATAACAGCTCAGGGTAGAATTAATGAATTAATGAGTCCTATGCTTTCCTGGAAATACAAACATTTTCGGAAGGGTTAAGGAAAATGCAAACTTCCAGTGAAATAACACCTACAATCAACTTCATCACTCACATGCTCACTTACACACTCTACATTGAATTACTGAGTGCAGGAGGTTATTATTTATTTGTTAATAATGAGGGGGTTCGCAGGTTATTTTAGGGAAAAGATGACAGAAATAAGATATGAAAGGCTTCTAAGTTCACATTTGTAACACCACTGTAACTTTTTTTGTTACATACTTTCATTTGAGGTTTAATTCCTTTGCTTTTTCCCTGGAGCTAATCTTTACCAACCAAACAACTTACATAATTTTTACAATGAACTCAACATTTTTTATATTACTTTACTAAAAATTCAGTTCTTATTTGCAACCAACCTGATCATTTATAAGTATGGCAAACAGACCTGGTTGAGTTAAGCTAGTTTCAAGTTTTCCAGTTAAAGAAATCTTCACAGGAAAAAAAATGATTAATTTAAATCAAAATTTTTCAAAGAAAATTTGGCCAGAAAAGCTTCTCAAAATCAAAATAGGCTTTCTTTCCTTGATAACCAGTTTGCAGAAGTGATTCAAACATGCATGATTTTTTTAAAAAAAAATGTGTTTTACAGCCCTTCATGTTTCTGTGATTCTCAAGTGCGAAGCCAGGGATCAAAATTCAGATCCCTTTTCTAGTTGGTATTTTCTAATTCACAAAAGTGTAGCTGTGCATGAAGTACATAAAGGACTTACACACAATAATTCAAGGTGGGTATTAAGACAAGTGTTGTATGCATATTTTGTTTTTCTGAAATTTTCTAAGATAAAATTCAATTTGTCGGTTTGAAAATATCAGAATAGGTTGGCTTCATTCTCTTGCAGGTGATATAATCAAGACTAAATGCAGAAGTCGGAATGTTCAAACCTAATGAAGACTTGATTCACTCATAGTTTTATTGTTTCATCTAAATTTTTTCCTAAGCACCACATGAAGTAATCATAAACAAAAAAGGAAAACATTTCAGTTACAAACAGCAAATATCTTGAAAGCAAAGGAGATGAATTTTAACACATCAGGGTTTTTTTTAGTCTGTATATCTCTATAATTAAAACATAAAGTTTAAGAACAAATCTGTCCCAAGTGCTGTTCCAGCTGCCTGTATTTGCGTTTATTTAGTATATTCATAAAAACTACGTGAAGAAATGCACCTATGTGAGTGAAGGAGGAGACATTAATCTCTCCTTTTGATAAAGGAAACATCAATAAATACTGCCTTCAGCATTTTCGTTACTGTCATTTAAACTGAGTATCATTGAGAATCATTTTTTCACTGCCTATTAAGTACCCCTTTGTCACAACCTATCTTCCATTTGCACACAGCACAGACTGAAGCTTTCATCTGTTCCTTCCTACATTTTCAAATTCTTTCTTTCAGAAAATAAGGAATTAAATGGAGCTGCTGGGAGTGCACACATGTTGGCTCCCTAGTTATTCTAGCAAACAACTGCACTGGAAACAGATGAAGCTGCAGATTTCACTCACATGGTTCAAACTTAGTATTCTATTTAAAAAATCCTCATTGCAAAGTATGAGTTGACATACTTAGAGATGTATATTGTAATTCAAAGACTCTAAGTGGAGTCAGACTTCTCTGTTATAACATTTCATCAATCTCCTGAAAAACTGAAAGCTGAGTAAAGTTACTACAGAGGAAAACTTTCTAAATTGCATTTCTGAAATTTCATAGAGAATCAATAGCTAGACAAATGACAGTTTTAGCTTTTGTTCTGATGGATTTAATAATGAAAAACTCTAACCATGGTCTTTCATAGGAAATGAAAGACTGGTTAAAACCAGTTTTCCTTCTCCCATTCCAAGTGACTAATTGTCACATTCTAGGCAATGGGATTACGTAATTCAATTTTTTAAAAAACGAAAACAGCTGTTACATCCAGTATTCATGACCTATAAGTTTTCTATATATAGTTATTCAGCTGTTCTTTCAGTCCATCTGAGTTGCAGTGATATGAAGCTGTGCAAAAGACCTAACAGTTCTATTCCATAGTTCATTGAAGGCACATATTGTTCCAAAGCAAGAGAAAGAAAACAGAGCTTATAAAAATCTTGGTCTTATCACTGCCTCAGTGGACTGCAAGCCCCTTATTCATCCCACACACAAAATCAGTACAGTATTTTGTTGCATATTTCACATTGCTTCTTAGCATTTGATGTGTGCAGCTGTATGTGCCATGTGTGAATAATTCTTGCAGAACTTCATAGAAGGGAAGAAGGGAGAGCACACACAGAGATTTTTAAGACAGAGCACAAACACTTTTGAAGATACTTGCCAGCTCATAATCAGCCACTTCAAAGTCAGCCTATCTTGCATCTTTTCCACTTTGTTTTGTTTTGATTTTTGTTGGGTTTTTTTCCAGTGAAGGATAAGATGAGTACATTTGGATGAAAGGAGTTTACCATGTTCCTATTTAGAAACATATTTAGATGGTCATAATCTTATCAAAGGAAGTTAAACAAAATCCATTAGTCTACTTAATGCATAAGGACATTTCTCATGCTAAAATTTTAGCATGCTGGCTATATTGCATTTTCAGGATGTTGTTACATTGATGTCTGCACCTCTTCCAGAAAACTTGTTTTGTAATACCACTTACTGCAAAACAGAGCAGCTCACTTTGATTTAAATAAACTGTGCAGTGTAAGCAAAACAGGGAAAGAACTACAGTTTCAAAGACAGACAGGAACTGCCTGAGAGGGTGAGGGGATCATAACAGCAGTGGTCTCATGGATTGGTTGAACTGCAATAACTTACTCTTACCACTGATTTTGCTACCGGTTTATTTCAGACATCAGTACAAGCCACGTTGTGTCTGTATGGTCTGCAGTATGTCAAGTATGGAGTTGGTGTGCTCATGCTAACTGGCACCCTGCAACTTTAAAACAGTATGCAAAACCAACTAAAACCTAAATTTATCCACCCACCCATGCAAAGCTGAAGAAGCTTTAATTTCATATCCAAGCAGAAATGTGTGGGGTTATATGTATCTCCATCTTCAAAGACAACCTTAAGTTAAATACTGTCTCCTGTTAGCAAACTGGTATTTTTCTCTTACAGAGCACTGTAAAAATGAGTGTTTCAAGGGAGCAAGAGTATAAATATTTATAAATATTAGCATGTACATAAATGCATACACATTTATCTAAGGGCTCTATATCAGCTTTACCATTACAAGATCAAGCATTTTATTTTGTAAATCTTATTACGCTAAATTTGGCACATTAATAACAACTTTTTTATATATATATAAATATTTTAAAAACCCTGCAAATGACTGCTGATGCTCCATAGTTCTGTGTGTGTGATGACAGACTATATATTTCCACCCCCGGCAGCGGCAAGGGCAGGATCTGGGCAGCTCCTCCAGCTGCTGGAGCACTAGGTGGTGCTGCAGCACAGCCACAACCCAACCTGCAGGTTCTGAGGTGCGCTGGGTCTGAAACGTCTCATTGTTCTTTTTAACACTGAAGTTGCTTAAACTTGTTACTAAAGATTATTGCCCAAGAGCCTCTGAGTTTTCACGTTGTTTTGTTGGGGTTTTTTCCCCTTTGTTTTAATATAAATTCTAGCTTTCTAGGACGCTATATTTTGTGCGGTTCTCACAAATGCTGTAAGAATAGAAATACCAAAACAAAATTATATACATAAGAAATGCATTATCTACCCACAAAACCAAATTTTTGAAGCTTATCACTTACATCCTTTATCATCTTATACAATGAACCAAGAAGGTAAATTATTTTCCTACAATCCTATGATACAAAACTTGTACTTTTTGAAAGTAATTTCTCTAATCGAAATACAATGCAATAAATATAAAAATAACTAAACAAGGTAAAACAATATCTATTTTTTTACACGTTAAAAAGTAGCTCAAATGTGTTACGAAGCTCCGCATTTCAGTAGTTCCACACTGTTCAAGGGCTTCCCAGGAGCATGAAATTGCCTTTGTGCACATTTGCAAAACTATATCCTAAATGTACATTCATTCACTGGCTTTCTTTATATTATTAAATGCAGTTAAATGCCTCCCTGACACCCGATCCCATCAGATCTCGGAAGCTAAGCAGGGTCAGCCCCCGTTAGTACTTGGATGGGAGACCTCCTGGGAATACCGGGAGCTGTAGGTTCTAGTCCGGAGCACTTCACTGTCACTGTCCAAGCTCGCTCGGCTGTGGCAGATGGACCTCAGGACTTAAACGGTGGGGCCAGTTCTGCGCACGCTGTGCCTCACCTAAAAAATCCTCTGTGCAGGCTGGAAGGGCACACCCATGTGGGGAGAGCCCTGCCCAAATCTTCGTTCGCGAAGTCTGGCCATATGTACAAATGCAGAGGTTTTGACTTTGGGTTTGTGGTTTTTTGGAGGGTTTTTTGGGTTAAGGATGGATTTGTCAGGGGGGGTGGGGGGTGGGTGTAGGTGTTTGTGGGTTTTTTTATTTTGGTTGGTTGGGGGGGGTTGTTCATTTTACCCTGGTAAGTAGACTTCCATGCACTGGGTAATTTCCCAGTTACAACTGGTTCTGCCAGAGAGAAAAATCTGTTTGCCTGGAACAGCTGGAGGAAGTGAGGCCTTCAAAGGAGACTCAAAGCATTAAATAATTGCATTTTAATGGAGGATTCTTGGAAATTCTTGTAGATGCCTAATTTATAGTTCCTTCTTAGTTGCAATATTTCACTAACAAAATTAAATCACCTCCTTCTCTAAATGCCATCAGCTGTATTTCTTATTCAAGGACAAATTATTCAAACATCAAGCAACAAAACTATTATCCATTGAATTACAGCAACTGAATCTTCATCTTTAATAAGGGAACAAGCACAACTAAGAATAAAACCTTCAATAAAATCAGCAAGATCAGATTCTAGTAATGCAGGACTGTGTGCCAACACAGAGCCAACTCCTGACCAGATAGTTTGCTGCAGGAACATACCATGACCATTCTCAAAACTCTTTGAAGGAGAAGCAAGTCCTACAGCTTAATACCTATGCATTGTTTTGAGCATAATAGAAAAGTTATTAAAGACTTTAAACTGAATCTTCTCTTTACTCTTCTATAGTCCTAGAAATTACACAAAATCAGACTTTAAAAAAAAACCAAAAATGCAGTAGAATGAAGGAAGGCCCATGTGCAGAGAGCAGCACTGTTTTCTACTTCACTCCTTCATCTTTAATCAGTAAGTGTTCTTAAACATGTGCTCTGGCAGGCTCCTGCTCTCTGCACAGAGCATGGCGTGGGGCCAGGTTAAGAAAGAAAGAAAGCAGAGCTTTTTGAAGCAGCAATTCAGTATGGCGGCAGATGACTCGGCAGTGTGCTTCAGCGAGAAGAAAAGAAGGAGGAAATGGACAAGGACAGGAATCAGGTGGGAGTTTTGAAAGACAAAAATTGTGAGAGAGAGAACTTGAAAATAGCTGAAAGGAAAATACAACAGAGAGAGGCTGGAAAATAAAGGTAGCAGTCAAAGCTGGAAACTGATGTGCAACCTAACAAATAAAACTCCCAAGCCAATCTGCACTGACACATGTATTATTTTGAATAAAGGAAAATGTCTTTTTCAGCAGTTTGTAAGATACCTATATCACATTGGGTTTTCCTTGGTAGTTTTTCAAGCAACTCTGTAATAACTTACAGGTATTGCTCTGTCCTTCTTATTTGCCGTCTCCTATATAAGATAACACAGTAGCAAAGAAAATCCATCTTATAATTAAGAACTAGTCAAAATTCATAAATCACTCCCAAATACTGTAACTACAAAACTAAGCTTGATAGTTTAAATTGCAGTGGAGAACCACCATGAAATCTTTGCCACTAAAATGCTTAATTTGATGATTTGGTTTTTCACTAGCTCTATAAAAAAAAAACAACACCGAAAAACCCCGTAAGATTAAAGAAGATTAGCCATTGAGAGAAATGATAAATCATAATTAGGATCAAAAAAGTATCTTGAATATATTTGAGACAGGGAAGTTATTCTTGCAGATCTCAGCTGAAAATCAAAACCATACAATTTAAATTGTAATATGGTAAAAAGCATGTTTTCAGCATTCCTTCCGCCACCTGAAAGAAATACAGCACTGTCAGTATTTTGTGGGGGTTTTTGAAAGTAAACAATGCTATTTATAACCAGAGGTGCAAAGTTCCTTTGGAGAAAAGAGTGACTCCCTTCCCATGTATATTCCTATTTACCTCTGCCTTAATCCTTCATATTGAACTGCTGGTCTAGATTCCTGAACAGTTTGGACAATTAAAGTATTCCTTGAAGAGAAAGTTATATTTGTGAGAATCCATATGAGGCACACATTCACAGGTTTTACACTGTGTAAAATTTGCTATTTTAGCCCAATGTATCAAAATTATCTATATCAAGTGAGGATCCTAGTCCCACGTGAAAAACAGGTATAGAAGCAATCCTGTACCTGATGAGAGACAAACAAGTGTGTAGCAAACTGTCTTGTCTCCACAGTTCAACCAGGCATCCAAACTTTCAGGAAGTCCCTATAAATACTGTGTGAAAGAAGTCCAAAATTACCTCAGCAAATAGCTTAAGTGTCTGCAAATCCTAATGTGTTTGCCTTGGAAATATCCATCTTACCTTTATTTTACCCTGAGTTTCACAATACCTTATAAGATTCTTAACTGTCCAGATTGTGAAATTAATTAATTGCCTCAAAATCCTGGATTTAATTTAAAGGTTTCTAACCTGACTTCCTTCTTAGCCCCAAAATAACTACAGAAGAGCAAGAATATTCAGTTTAGTATCTCAGCTCTATGATTTCAGAGCATAGTTGTCTAATGATTTTGCAGACTTCCAGTTGATGATTTTGTGCACTAGCAGCTGCACAGTGCTGGATGTAGACACAGATGTCAGCCATACCTTTCATACAAGCTGATTGTGTGGTGTATAAACCCCTTTGCTCATCCCACAGCTTAACCATTCAATTCTATTTCTTGATTCTGTGGGGTCATTTGGATACTTTACTGTATCCAAGAATACAGATACTTTGCACCATTGAAAATATATCACTGCTCTTTGACTATAATTAACCACACTCTGTCACGTCACAAATTTTTTTCTGTCAGTGTACTAATTAGACACATAAATGCTGAGTAGCCCTTCAGTAACTATGAAGCATGAGGCGAACTGCAAACGTGGAGATCTTAACACACACACAGTAATAGTGCACTACACTGAATTGTAGTGTAGTTGCTCTGTTTTAGAGAACCTTTCAGAAGAACCTTTGAGAATATAACAGAAGTGCATGAGGAATAAGTACATATGCACATGTTGATGTAATAGTGCCACTGGATTACTTTTATGGTACTACAAACATGATATATACAAACATATTTATGCCCATATATGCCTATATATGTATGTCTGTTATTAAAAGTAACATATTTCATAATGCCAGATCACAGTCACTCTGGAAGTACACATTTAAAATCATCTATTCCCTATACATTAGAAGACAAACTATGATCAAATCTACAGAACATATTCTGCAGCAACGTTACTTGCTTTCTTGCCTGTGGAACATCTGCATTGTTTGTGCTCAGAAGCAAATGTATTCATCTCAACACAAAGAGATGAATGGCCACACCAAAAGATAAGACTGTATATTGAAACTTGCTTCAAGTCCCTTTTGAAGCATGGAAGCGCAGCTAAGGGCAGGTACGGCTCCAGGGCCCACTGAGAATAATAGCAGTATAGTTCAGACTTTTATGAGAAACATTTCCTCAGCTAATACAGATTATGAAAGTAAGTACATTGCTCAATGGAAAAGGGAAATTGCAATGCCCTACTGCATTCACTGTATTTTACATTTTGTGAAAACTTATATATGGTCTGTCAGAATTCTGGAGTGCTGTAGTAGTAGTGCTGTAAAGTATTGCTGCTTTTTGCCTTTTAAATTACATGTGTTTTCCGGAAAGAAATGGAAACATTTCCAAAAAAAGAAGTGCTCCATCTTTTGAAATGCCAGGCATAGAATCATCACTGACTATGCAAAACCTTCTGTCTTTGTCCACAGAATTGTTTACAGGAAGAAACAGTAGAGAGCATTTATGAAGATTTAACAGGTGGAACTCGCAGGTATTAGTTCTTTTCCTCCTTATTTTTGCACAGTCCACTGTAAATGGTTCAGCTCCTGTTCAAAGATAAAATTTGTTCATCTGTCTCTAATTCTGCACAATTTCACTACAGACATGGAACACATTAAACTCTTCCAGTCAAACTTTTTGGATATATGTGTTTAATTCTCCTAATGCCTCTAACGCCTCCTTCCACATGACTCAAAAAGCATAAGACAATCCATGAAAAAAAGAATCTCGTGTATTTATAACCTTTTCTGAAGAAGATGATATCACTACACCTACAATGTCAGTCAGATACTCGCCTGAATTCAGGCTCCTGTCCAGGCTTGCCACCCAGCTATGTTTGTTAAGATTCAAACAATGAGGCCGAGCTCCAGAGCAATTCTTAAGAAAAGGTCTGGGTCGAGTACAGTTCCCAGACTGCCCTAAGAAGACAGATCAAGGTCAGGCATGGCCACATGAACTTCATCTGAGTCCTCCAGAAGGCATCTCACATACCTCAGTCATGAGGTGGGTAGTGAGCACAGAGCAGCAACAATCTAATTAAAAGTATAAACTCATCTACCCAGCTGACTTCTCTACACTCAGTTGCCTTCTCCACAGGAAAATGCACAGCACTCTTTTGCTTTGCTGATGTATGAAGGAATCACATCAATCATAGCAAGCTTTTTAATGGTTAACTGTAAAGAAAAGGATTTCACAGATTTAATTCTGAGGAATATTTCACATAATTCAAGAGGCAAATACACAAGGATATTTAAAATCACAATTTTATGGAACCTGTTCTAACTAAAATGCAAGTTTGTTATGTTATTTAAATATTCTTGTTGCATTTTTGGCATTCAGACAGCAACCATCCTATAACCTGAAATTTCTTCTATCAACTTTCCAATAATAAAAGGCCATCAAGGAATTTTAAATATAATGTAACAAACCAAAAAATTCCTACATTTTGTGCCTGCTCTGTGAGCGCCCCCTTATGCATATTACAGGGTTTGGACATCTATCAGAAGTGACAAGTAAATATAAATTGAAAAATAACAAACCCAGCCAATATAATGACTAATAAGAAATATGTATACAAAGACTACTGAAATAGGCAAAGCAAGAAAAACTCTATAACATAATAGTTCACAATGCAGATCAGAACTAGATGACTGATATAAAGTATAATAATACTGTACCTTCTAAACATATCGATTCAAACAAATTCTCAAGAAAAATTGTCACCAGAAGGATTTGTGGCACTGCTTTTGTGTGTATTTATCTGTTTGCACACACATATGTATTTACACATATATATATGTATAAAAATTCTTTCAATGAAGTCACAGTTGCCATAATAAAAATTTGCATTGACATCCTCACTTTCAAATGAAAACAATGAGATAATGTCAACATCCTCTAATTTTAAAAGCTGACAACTCTAAATCTTACCTCTAGCACTGAAAAAGTATTAATTTAGGGTTTTCCAGAAAATCTGGACATCAGTATGTGTTATTATCATCACATACACTAAACAACAAAATACATTCTCTCAGCAAACATTTTGGTTAATTGATGCATACTAATGACTTAACATACAACATTTTTTTCATCATAATGAAAAGTATATCATTACATCATTATATCCAGTAAACATTTGTGTTTGAGTCAAATTAGGATATAGACTAGAAGAGACTGTAATAGGCAACATCTGTGCTGGAATCTGATAGTTACTTGAATATTTCTCCAGAGACCACTAGTAGAGTACACTAGCTCATTTTTGAAAGCCTGTATTAACATATTTTAATGTAGGAGCAATATGGAGTGAGAAGAGAATGAAATAATGATTATATTTTGCCAAAGTGCATGCATTCATGGATTGCTGAGGTCTAAAGCAGAAATTCTGGAATAAGTACATATTTCAAAAGTGTAGGTATTCATATGAGAGTGAGATTTTGCAGCGTTTTTATTTTTAGAACTAAAATAAACTGTGAATTATAAAAGACCCATTTTTTTTTCTCGTCTTGAAGCTCCAATTCCCTTTTCACAGGTGAATGTTCACCTTTCTTCTCCTGAGACTCCTGACTGCTTAACAATTCATATGCCTATTTTAGGACAACCTTAAGACCTCCATAGCATTGCAGATGCTCCTCTATTCTTATATGCACAGGCCCCTGGAATTACACTGCCCTTCTATGTCCGAATACGTTACACAGAACCAATGAATGCACCTCTCCCTTTGGAAGGAGAGCACTCCCTTGGAGGAAATGTCACAGGTTGCAGAATTTTTGCTCAGTGTGTCCTTACTGCTTTGCTTTGAAGAAATTCAAGCTGATTTAAAGAGCTGTTCAGATTGTACCCTTGAATTAAGAGGAGGGCTTAGATACTCCAAACATTGTTCAAAATTCCTTTCAAAAGGCCCAAATGAGTTTATCAGATAACACGTGCCTTTTCTCTTTTCTTTTCTCTTTTTTTTTCTTCTTTGTCATTTTTTGTTTAATTTGTTTCTTCCAAGGCCATAAGGAATATTATCCAGTGTTGGTGTCTTCTACCACTCTAAGAAATATTCAAGTCCCTTTATCACAAGAGCACTAATTTCAATAGTTTTTATTAGTATCCTTTCCTGGCTCTTCTAGAAAGAAAGCCCAAGCTTAAAAGGGTCCGGCACGCTGTCTGCAACATTTATTATTTATTCATTTATCCTGATAAACTATGCAAGCCAGATCCTCCATTATCACTGGGGTTACCTGTTAAGTCTTCTCCAGCTTCTGGCTACTTTCATTCCCTTGATACAGAGATAACAGCAGACTAACCAAGCAATTCTCACTTCTCTACTCAGAAACAGGTGGGATTTTCTTATTGTTTCTCAATTTTTTCTATTTTTCATTAGCTCCAAATTATTTCATCCTCTTATTCTATTCTAACCAGCAGCCTTCTGTCTTAAGTTGACCTCTCAAATAATGACCAGCTTTCTTTAGAAGGCGACTGAATCTCCAGTAAAATACATATGCTCTTCCTCTGTTCATACTGTGTCTCCTCTGGCACCCAAGCAGACAAATAGAGTGCAGTTTGCCTAAATATGGCCTATATAAACAGACTTGTTTACCTAATTCTAACAGAAGAAAGAAAATCAATTTAATTTCATTGCATCTGCACAGGCTGAACAATATTCAGCAGGAGAGGCAGAATTTTTTTTCTATTAGTCTGAATGGCAGAGTTTAAACCCAACTAATTTTTAAGGATCATTGTGTCACCTTGCCATTATTTTCTTTCTTAAATTTTTTTAATTATCAGCACAGATTAGCAAAACATTAAAGCCATAAAATTTGACTTTGAAGTTGCAGTATTATCTACAATTACACTAGATCATAATTTAAAATTAGATTTAAAATGTTGGGGTTTAATGTTTTTTCTAAGGTTTCTGTCCCTGGAAATACTCAGGTACTTGAAGTCAAAAACATGACTCTACAAAAACATGAGTCTACAAAGGCTCAACAAATACATTTTTAGTATAAAATATTTGTTACACTAAAAATAGTTTCAGGACTAACAATTATATATAACTAGCAGTAAACCAATGAATTAATATGTTTATTGAGAAATGTTATAAGCAAATAGGACGGTACTTTTTTCCATTAGGAACTTAAAGTTGGGCCTTCAGGAATGTGTTCTTAACAGGCTTCAATGACCAGAGCAGAATAAATATTAGGACAGAAGGCAGGCAACAGCACAGTCCTGCATCATCTTGCTCAGTTCCATTTAGCCTGTAGATATCTGAATATCACAGGTACACCTCTGTTACTCATTTCAGTGAAAATATTCAGCTGATTTTCTGAGCTCAGACTACCATAAGTCCTGACAAGTAACTTAGCACCGAATTTCTAAACCTAATTAGTAACTACAAAGTTGACATTTGCTTGACCATCACTTTCATGCTGGAAGACACTGACCTGATAGGCAAGTGAGGAGCACACCCAGTGCCTCCAGGACTGCACTCTATATAGAAGGGAGCATTAGCCTCTGTTTATGTTTGAGAATATAGAACAAGGCATTAGGACAACTTTTGAATGATGTGGGAAAAGTGGCAAGCATATTTTATTAAAAAAACCCCCAAACTAAATGGATCATGAAAGCATCTCATCAGGTTAAGATTATACAAGGACAAATACAGCACTTCCACATTTGCTGGTAGTAAAACCATAATTTTTTAATCTCTTTTACAATATTTACAATTGGTACCAGCTACACAGAATGTGTTAGAGAGATGCAAAAGTATCTTAGCACAGCTTGAGTTAAGAGTGATGCCAGAGAAATGACTAATATAGGACATTCTGGAATTCGGAAAGTTATGATTCATGCGATTATCCTCCTGAACCACTCATGTGAAGCTGAGCTTTCCAGGAAATTTCTCCAGGGATAATACAAGACAAGTCTCCCACTACTGCTGTGTGGCCAGTTCTGAGAAAGGGCATTGCCAAAGTGAGAGAAACAAGTATTTTCAAAGGATCAGTCGTCTTTACTAATGACCTAAGTCATGTAGCATGAAAAGAGACTGGTAGCAAACACCAAAATCCCCAGGGAACAAGCCACAAAAAAGAAACAATGCTCTTGATTACAGAAAGAGCAGAAGCACAGACAGATCTGCAACATTTCACAAGAGAAAGAGATGATCTGTGTGCTAGGCAATTTTTCCAAAGAGTAATATAAAAAGTCTGCTATGTCCTGGATCCTCAGGCCAACTGACAGCCAGAGGAAGGAAATCAAGTTTAAACATCCAAAACAAATAGAAAGCTGTGTGAAAATGGAATCAGACCTTTCCTGCCTGAGGAAAACAAACTATGAGAAAATAAAAAAATTGTTTGCCTTAATGCTATGTTTGCATTTTGAAAATTATATTCAGGAACTACTATGTTATAAAGTTTCATCCTGAGTTTGTATCATCAATTTTTCTAATTTTGATTGACAAAGGAATAGAGAGAAGGTTTCTTAAATTTGCACATGAAACCAATGTGAATACTTGGAGGAGATACTTGAGAAACGGGATAAAAGAAAGAAAAAGTGTAATAATGGACAAATGTAAGATCCTACATGCAAAAATATCACAGATAAAATGGATAAGAGAGAGGTGAAAAAAACCATATTGTGGGAAAAGAGTTTCGGAATTACGGTGAATTCCAAGCCGAACATGAATCAACAATCTCCTGCTCTTGTGGAAAAAAGAAAATACTAAATTGGTATGTATTGTTTGAAAGACATGTGAAACACTTTTTCCAGTCTACTCAGCAACGGTGACACTTCACATTGAACCCAGTGTCAGGCCTGGGCACAACAGTTCCAGAAGGACACAGACCATTTAGAAGTAGACCAGCCAGCAAAATTATCAGAGCACAGAAGAAATAAAAAAATTCTATCTACATATGATGTTGTGGTTGGGGTTTTGTTTGGTTTGGGGTTTTTTTACCTTAGTGATTTTCATTAAGTCATATAATGCAAAACCAGTTAAAAATACATCTAAAGTCTGCATTAAGTAATTCCACAACACTTGTTTTTACAGTCCTATTTCTTTTTGCCTGTATGCAGATTTACAGATAAGCAGATTACAGAAGTTTTGTCTTACTAATGTGTTTGCTACACATTAGTAGCAAACTACCAAAAAAACCTTGCTGTTTTTTTAGTGCTATTTCAGATCTTTTTGAAAGCTTTTTCTTTTTATGGTATTTTGTGCAGGAAACAAAAATAAAATGTATGAAATATTTTAAAAATATCTTCAAATACAAGTCATTATCATGCATGTGTAAACACACAGGAAAAGAACACTTTCCTGAGTATCTAGCATCAATGACAGAATCCCCACAGGTGACAGGCCAGGGAATTGAAGACAATTGAGATTCCTTCATCCTTTTTTACAATTGCATTAACCATATTTCTTCCCAGTCCCAAACAATCTCAACTGTTACAGCATTTGCTTACATAGACAAAATAGTTAGGAAAGTACTTTATGAACTACCATTCACTCTTGCAACTTCAAAAATAAACTCTGAAAAGAACAAACACTGGCCTCCATTTGGAAATAAAACTTTTTAGTGGACATATGAGGATGAGTTATATATACAGAATATTCTCATTTCATAAGCAGGCACAAATCAGTTCTGCTTTTGCTCTGAGCCAGCCCAAAGCTGTGCAAACACCACCCACGAGCTCCAGGGACCATCAGTGTCAGCTCAGTGCTGTGCTAATACGGCCAAAAGCAATTACAGATCAGAACTGGCGCAAAGTCCAGCAAGATTCCTCATGTCTGTCTGTAGAAATATCTTTTCAGTGCATCTGCTAAAAATCTACTGCACTTTGTGGCTTTAGTCCTTTTTGCATCAAAAGCCAGCAATAACTACGCCAAATTTTTTAGGAAAATGGTGGGGCCATAAAAAAATCCAGATTAGCTCTCTGGTTAGACTGATTATGGCGCAATCGCTCTGGTTAGTGCTAGTATACAGAGTTGTATTTTAAGACAGCTCACAGCTCCAGTCCTAAAATAAACTCCAATAAAATACCATTGCGCTGAGTAGGAAGGAAGACTATGTTCACATGAAGAGGCCTCAGAACACAGCTCTGAAGACAGCTCAGCCCAGAGAGATAACGTTGGCGCTATTTTTGGAGACAGTATGCTGCCTTCAAAAGGACGCTTCATCTGCGGCAGCAAAGCAAGCCACGCAAATGAACATACACTTACAGTCCGAGACACTATCTGAACTTTGCCTTGAATTTCCTTAAAAACTGTAAAGATTTAGCCATAAAAATTAAATCTGAGGCCACCATATATTTGTTTAAAGATACTTGTATTCAGTTGTCACATATACTTTAGGGGGACAAATTCCAGTCTTGGTCATGCATTGTCTTGCTGGAAAATGAAAGGAAAAAATGTTGATTTACTGATTGTAACTGTTCAAATCTTACCACTTCATAATTCTTACCAAGTCTCAGGTCTGGGAAAAAAATCCTAAGAATTTACAATTCTGTATTCAGTTCCACCTGAGTTCAATCTTCAATATAATCTTTACATGGTTGAAAGGCCAGAAATCAAACCTCCTGTGCACCCTAATGCATCTGAAACTTGTGTAATTTTCAAATAAGCAGCCTTGTTTATTGGAATTTTATTGGAATTTTGCTTGGGAGTTTCAGGTACAGAAGCCCATTAAAATTGATGTATTTCTGGGCACTTGTGAGATGTCCAATCAGGTTACTACTAACGTTGTATTGTCTGCTCTTGGAGTGTGTACCTCTTCATGAGTATAGTTATGACTGTTGAATTAAGTGATGAGGAAATAATGTTGAAAAAATCTGACAACTAAAGGGTTTTTATAATTTCCCTGAAAAGTATTTATTAACTTTTTAACACGGGCTGTCAGACATGCCTCAGCAGTTATGAAAAGCTCCTTTCTTTACTTTACTACTAGCAGAGTTGAATGAACCATCTTTGCAGAGAAATCTACAATATAAAATTCATCGTACCTTCAGCTGTACTAGATGCACATCCACATGCTTGCTATCCGAGTCCTGCTGGACAGAGTAGGTCAGATCCCTGACTCTTTCAGAAGTCATTCGAAGCCAGGTTTCAATTTCTGGCAAGTGGAGAACAATCTTCCAATCAGCCCCAGTGTGTAGAGGAGGAGGCTTTTCATACTGCTGGCCAGAATCAAGCTCCTTCATGACATCCTCTTCCCCATCTTGTTCCACCGTAGGAGTCATGTTTATAAGCATGGGAGATGCATCAGATGGCATTGGATCCAGTTCTTGTGTTCTCATGGGAGAAAGTGCTACATCCATGGCTAACATGAGAAAGTCTAAACCATACCGCTTTCAAAAATAGCTGCAAAGATAAAAAGAAAAGAGACTGCTGTTACAAGACCAAATTTAGCAACAAAAATATTCACAAGGACTCAATGATCATGTCTGAGAGGTATTGTACTTCTAAAGAAATTCTTCACCCTACAAATCTATACGAGAAGTTCAAGACTGAAGAGGTTTTTCAAATTAACTTTGTTGATTTGAACAAACAAATCTTTCTATGAGAAAAATAGCAAATACTAAATTTCTCTCATTGTAGATAATCACCTTGGGAATTACAGCTTTCTTTAATGAAAGTAATGTTCTGGTTTTCCTCAACTGCAATATCAATAAATGAGCATTGACAAAGTCAGCATAACTTTACTGAACTACACACATTAATGCAGGACTGGTATTTGTAAACTAGTGCATATTAGAACATATTCCTTGGCCTGAAATTTATGACTAAACACAGAATATCTCAAGGTTTCTTCAAACATCTGAAGTATCCACTTGACTATTGATCACATACAGCTAAAAATTTGAAGGTAAACTTGAAGCAACTATTGAGGACACTTGGTTAATTTACTGATTTTCATTTTGAAGTTTAAATTCTTATATTTTTTAGCTTAAGAACTGTTGCGATAAGCAACGACTCTCACAAAACATAGAGATAAGAATTCCAAATGTCAAAATAGGTACATAAAATTAAAACACCATTTTACAAAGTGGCTTTATAAAAGTCCAAAAGCTGTGACATCAATATAAGCTTACGAGGTACACTGGAAAAAGTAAATAAGTAAAACATTTTACTTTGTGCCTCTTTCTCTCTACTTCCAGCTAAATGTAATACAGAAGGCTGCCATAAACCCTATGCAAAAGAAAAAACAAACAAACCAAAAACCAAACCAAACCAAAACCAAACAAAAAACACAAAGAAACAAAAAACTCACTTAAAAAAAAGGTCATAAGATTGCAGAAAAACTAGTGTCTTTCACTATTAAATCAACTACACTGTGACTACTGAGTTATATTCCTAAATATTTCAAGTGGAGTCACAGCATCCAGAGACTACTCCTGCAGGCAGCAGCAGTACCAAAGAAGCACCCAAACACAATTCCGCTTATCATAGCCAGGAAAGACAAAAAAATTATCTTTAAAGTTAACTTCATTTTATTTCCTAGCCTGCTACTACTTAGTAAATTATCTTTTGCACATCTGTCACCTTCACAAAACTTATTTAGAGCAGATATTAAACTGATAATATTACTTTGGCACTTCAGAACAAAATTTTCTATCAGTGCAATCAAGAAAAGGGAGTGAAAGAAGATTTCAAACATTCTCAGTCCCTGCTGTACAATTTCTAATTTTTTTAGTTCAAATTTTGAAAAATTCAGAATTAAATAGTGTTACATAAAAAGTTCTTCAGCAAGATTGGAGTATTTTTCAAGTTCATCTCTTTTCATTGCCCGTTTTTCACCTTAAACTCTATTGCTGTAAATACTGTTAGATTATCACTCAGTTTAAAAACATTTTGTCTTAGACAATGCTGATCATGGCCCCAGTTTTAGAGCACAGAAATCAACTGTTCTAAAAACCAAAACTCTCTTAGCATTTTAAGCTTATTCTTTACATTATTTCTTCCTGAAAATGAAATTCTGGTGAAGCACATGTGGTCCTTAGTTCTGCATGTTTATTGTCAAACATGCCTATCAGCAAAACAGTTGGTCCTGATTCACTAAATGATACAGAAACACAGGCAGGACAGCAATTGCTTCATAGTTTTTTCACAAAAAATCCCTGGCACTCTTAGAAGAGTTTTTCAACGTGACTCAGCTCCACTAAGGACATTAAAGCAATTAGCAAACAGAAATTGAAACATGCTCCTGCACAAGCAAACAAAAGCTACTCATGCTGCATGCAGAGTGCAGTTCTAGCTTTGATACACTGAGTTTGCAATTAGCAGCCATTAGGAACCTGCTGACCTGCTTTTTGTTACGATGTGCTTGACTCTTTTAACAGTGGCTCTCCAGCATTACAGCTAATGCCTCTTTAATCCTAGTTGTTGCTCTTAAAGTCAAGTCCTTTAAAATCCTTTCCTTTCTGCCAGATCACAAGAAGTTGCAACACTTCAATTAAGAGTATGTGGAGAAACTTTAAAATAGATCATTGTTTTCACAATCTTCAAAAAAATGAAAATAAAAAATCCTATAAGGGTAATAAAACACACTATGGATACTAATTAGCAAGGTCCGCGAAAGCTTTAAAAAGCTCACAAATGCTTGAAAGGAGAAAGTTGCAGCTAGATATGACTGAATCCAAACACTAGGACACAGATTCTTTAAATAGCCTCTTGGCAGAATAAAAAGGTGTCAGAATCCAACTATGCTGCGAAAAAGACGGACTGAAACGTTCTCCTGCGCACTCCAATAGAACCCGCCCTGCCGCAGCGCGGTCACAGAACGGCTCCCAAAGTCACCGGGGAACGCGAAAGCTCCACCTCCCTGTCCCTCCCGCGGCTGCTCCGCGGCTGGAGCAAAGTGACACCATTCCCTGTCACGCCTGCGCGGCCAAAGCGCTGGGAGTGCGACCTGCACTCACCCTCATGCTCTGGATATGGATGGCAAAAAGGAAAATCCCCCATGCAGGGAGATTTTATAAAATTCTAATGTTGAAGTACTAAATAGCAAGCACCAAGGCCCAACAGCAACAGCAAACCTCACAGACATATCCATTTCATGCAAGTTTGGAGTTACAGAACTTGCCAAAATACTTTTGATTAGTAGTAGGTTCTGCTGTTCAGATTACTGACCACATGCAAGCCTTGCGGAGGTTTGCATTTGTAGTTTTGTTCAGCCACTTGCTACTGAAGATGTCCCAATTGCCTGTTCTCCACCCTGTTCTCATATGGGCACTTGCATCTATTGTCCTCTAGCTACAGCCTTTCTCCTACAGTATTTAGGACAGTAATTTCATACTGAAACACAGAAGGTGGAAACAGCAATGTAGAGCATGAATATCCTCATCACTTCCAATATTTGCACAATGCAGCAGAAGTGACATATGATGAATTTTAGCAAAACTAAGTTTAATTTCAAATTTGAAAAATATCATCTAGCGGATTAAAACATTTGCTAAAAAAAAAAAAGATAGGAATGGATGATCAAGTTAAACAATACTTTGAGGTCATACATTAGTATTTTAAGTGACTGATTGAAATGCCTTAGATTTTGTTATATTTCTGGAGGATTTTGTTTTTCCGGATTTTGTGAGATGCACAGATAGTGAATTGTAAACCACTAAGTATTAGAACACATATTAAAACTGAATAAACTTTTTTAAAGGTAATTTTTATACTTTGCAGAATCAAATTTTGAAAAGAGGTAAAGAAGTGGTGCATTCATTTCCTTCTAAGCAGGACTTCTATCACTGCTTAAGTTCTTTATAAAAACTTAAAAGCTATCCTCAGCCTTGTTTTCTACATCACAAAATCTTGCTAACATCAATGACAGTTTTAGGTGGGCAAGCCATCCTCTATCAGACGCCACCTTTCTTCTAAACCAGATCTTTTCTGTACCCAGAATAGCTGTACAAAACCAGATTTTAAACTTGCAGATGAACAGATGAAAATACAGTGTCAAATGTCCTGATCAATAAAAAGTTCATCTCTCAATATTTTCAGGTCATAACCTGATTTTCATCATCACAATCAGAGTGAGAGTTATGATACCATCTTTTTTTAAAAAATACACCTCAAATTATTTGTTTCTGTCACTTCAAAAGCCACTGTTTCAGTCTGCTGAAAATACAACATGGCTACCAGCTTGTACTACTTCTGGTGTGAGGAAAAAAATAGATGAATGGAGCATATTTTTTTGCCTTGTGTTAAATCTTTATATACAGTCCTATATTGTTGTGGATACTTATATGAAAGGTGAGAGACCTTGTGTAAGCACATGCACACATATGCTTTCTATCTTCATCTCTGGCAAGTGCACTGTGCCTAACAGATGGCTGATGACCTTCCATTAATCACACAGACAATCTCACTTTTCCCTGCTTTTCCGCTCAATCAGATGTAACACTTTTATGCAAAACACAGAATGTATGTGTCAACCATAATAGAGTTTATCAATCACCACAAGCCTTGAAAGACTCCTCTCACTCATTCTGCTCCCCAGTTGTTTGCATTTTCCTTGATTATAAAGTGCAGGCCACATTTACTCTGCCAGCGATCAGATCAGCCACATTTTCCTCCAGTAGCAGTTAGTGCCTGTCAAACAAGGAATCATCAAGCATTTTAAGCCACAGAGTTGTCCAATCACTGATCATTGGTGCAGACACTGAGTCGAATGTTAATGAGCTCTAATTTCCCTTACTGTCACATACCGTTAAAATCAGCCATAAGCACTATAAAGCCACCTGTCTGTCAAGTAAACAATTCATTTCACTCTCAAAAATGCCACAAAAAAACCCCAGAGGAACTCCATCACTAAATACTTATGTTTGCTTGCTGACTTTGATATCTAATGATGTAAATTTTAACATCAGATTTAATGAGCTCATTGATGTTGAATTTTCTTGAATAGATACAGTGAAAATTAATGTCTCACACAGCCAAGTTATATTACAATGTCTTTTCCATTTCAGTAGTCTCAGGAATTCTCTGCCAAGTTATTAAGCTTATTACATCTTTCCTTGAAAATGTAATTTACTGTATCAACTGCAAGGACAAACCGTGTCAGTATGCCACAAAACAGAAATCTATGCCAATAAGTACATATAGAGCAACTTAAATATAATAGCACAGTAACACTATCCATGCTACACTGATCCTGTTGCTGATTTCCTACGTGATTTAAGAAACAAAACAATTTCAAACAGCTAAATTCTAATAGAGCCAATTTAGGTTTTTCTCTTGGTATCATTCCTTGTGAACACATTTCAAAAATACCTCCTTTACAATTATCCTGTTATTATATCAAAAATTCTGAACAAATTAGACAAATTTTCATTTAGGACTGCTGGGCCTCCTGTTTCATATGTGAGACTCGCAGAAGTTATATCTGGTAGGGAATATAATCATGCCTCAACTCCTGCAGGATATAGACCAAAGGGCCTTGCATAGTAATGCCTGTATTAAGCCTGAACACTAATGTGAATCATGATTAAAATTTTTAATATGACAGATTTAAAGTCCATTAAAAAGTCTACCCCCAAGGCACTAATGGCAACAAAGCCAGACTGACTATCAGTGATTAACTGTGGAAATTCCACCGTGGATATTTGGCTTCCTGATTATGTCTGTAAATCAGAATTTAAGACACTGCAATGCTCTGACATGCTCTTTGCTATCTGCTGTTTCTCTTTCCTAATACAAGGTGAAGGAAAACCAAGACCTAATGTCAAAAGCTAAAGGAATCTAAATATCTGTGGTACAAGAAGGAAGGTCCTTGAATGGACAAATAATTGAGTAAAAAACTGGAAACAGTAAACAATGGAGATCACAAGCAGAGTTTTACAGAAACCTTTGCTAAGCACTGTGCTTCTCAGTAAATTGACTGATGATCCGAAAATGGGTGAAAAATAAAGTGGAAAACATCTGCAGAAGTTATTGAAATACTTGGGACAAATTTAAACTGTGGGTAAATGCAAGACCTTACAAGACAAAATAAAACTGAGTAATAAAATATCAGATTAAATTTAATACAGACAAATAGTAAGTTATGTGTATGAAAAAAATAAAAAAACAGTCCTACTTGCATGCACAGGATAGTTACTCCTCAAGTACATGAATGTTACTCCTCAAGAGCAATGTCTCAGAAGGAAAACTGTCAGAGTTCCATAAAAACCATTGACTTGATTCTCAATAGCAGAAAGAAAATTAAATTTTATAAACGTTTAGCAAAGGAATAGGAAATAATGTGGAAAAGAAACCTCATTACATCATTATATAAATCCATGGCATAGATCCAGCATATTATGTGCAATTGTGGCCCACTCATTACAAAGGGAATACAGTGGAGCTGGATAAGGATCCAAAAAAAGTCAATTTGAAGGACAAACGAATATCTAAGCACTTCTGTTCAAATGGAAACTGAGCACGCAAAACTCAGTCTTGGGGAAAAAAATGGATTTTAAGACCATCCAGAAATTTTAAATATTGCTGTTTTCTGGACTTCTTCATTCTTCAAAAGAATCCCACCCTCATACCAATGAAAGCAGCCAATACATTTCCTGTATGTTCTTTAAAGTGGTAGACCACAATTCCTTGCAGGATCTCAGTTATTTGCCCAACCACCTTATATACTGAAAAGGGTGCTACAGCCATCCTACTTGCCATGATTTTTGCAGGCAGTTCTCCAGAGGAGATCCTGAAAGATCCAAGCGGTACTCCCTTCAGGCATTCATTTCAGGAACAACTCAGCAAACAACCTTATAAATATCTTCCTTTCAAAGAAAACATAAATGAACATTGCAAAACAGTGCTGAACTCACCTCTCTCAAGCCCTCAGTTTATTTAGTGTCTTCAACTGCCTCAGAAACTCCTAGTCTCTGATCTAAATTAATTTCAGTATCTATAAAAATCTAGAAGTATGATAATCTATATGAATAAAAGCTTTGGTCATAAAACCCGTATATTCATAATATCAACAATTTGCACCTGAACTATCACATCCACGAATTTCATAAACTGTGGAAACTGTACAGCATTGCAGCCCTGCAAATAGTCAGTGGATTAATACTGGAAGCAAAGTAGAGTTTTCTTTCAGACAGAGTTCACCGCTCAAGAGGTACCAACCTTCCAGCTTCACACTAGCATCAGGTTTATCTAAAAATATACCAAATATTTCTAGTCCAGTATTAACTGCAAATATCCTCAAATAAAGAACAGCTGAGGAAAAAAAAAGTAAAGCAACAACAACAAAAAAATGAAATCTTGTCTGAAACAGTGCATAAAGTTTATACACGCCCAGCTCATATAATTTTATGTTCTCACTTATAAAAAAGCAGGGAGACTAGCTGGAAATGATCCCATTACACAACTGCTAAACCAGAATAAAATTCTACACTAGAACATGTACTGACCTTGAAAACAATTGTGTTGTGCCAGACTCATACAGACAGAGGAATGTATTCAGAGTCAAACATATTGTGATGAGTAGTTGTGTTTCCTAGTCTTTTCTGACTCAGTGCAGGTTTGCCCTAAGTGAGAATCAGTGTCTGGGAGATGATGTGATATGAAGAGATTAGCATTAAAATGGACAAAGACAAATTAGCTGCTTCACATTAATTCATCAGTACTTCAGCATCCTTTATTAGCTAACTGTCCTACACCACCTTAGGCTTTTGTTGTCCTAATTTTCAGTCCAGAATGTCAGCAGCACACAGAAGACACACACAGTGGCAACTTTCACATGCTGATTCTTCAGCATATACATGAATGTTTGTTGGGGTTTTTTATTTGTGTTTTTGTATAGTTTGTTTCAGCCTCCCTGGATAAAGCCATTTTTGTCATTCTAGTGGCTAAAAGTGAGCAAAACCTTTGCAGTCATAAAATATTATTTCACTTCACAAGCTACAAAAGTCAGATGGGGAAGGATGCAAAATAATTATTCTAGCAAGAAAGTGGTGCCTTGTTCCAAATTTTTTCTCCAAAGAGAGAGTGTGTAACATCTTTTATATTGGTTGATAGCAAGATTAGGCTTGCCTGAACACCAATCTGGATTTAAAATGGTCTTTCATTATAGACAGAGGCAGTGAGATGCAAGGGAGAACATCCTGAGCCATTTCTAAGTGGATCTGATTATTTGTTAGTGTGTATAGACTGGAGGTCCTTGCCTGCCTACCAAATCTGACCCATGACCAGGCAGGCAGAAGAGCAGAAAGATCCACAACTGTATGGCCAAAAACTTAAACACTTCAGTCACTACAAAATTCTTTTGGAAAGTCATCCACTGTCAGAATACAGATTATTTCCACTCCTTAAAATAAAACAATTAAGCAAACATGACATGACATTTAATTTCTGTGTGTGTCACTTTTTTAAGCGCTCATCCAGTAATGGGCACCAGGGCTCCACCAGCCAAGTGGTGCAGGACATTAGTAATAAGCTTTTCCTACTCTGAGCAAGATTACTCTTAATTCTCTCTTAACTTAGCTAGCTTAGTAGCCCTCTAGGAGCTTCTGCTGCTGCAAAACCTGAACACCCACTCGTTTTGCGACACTAAATTTTATTGCAATCGCACCTTAAAAGGGATTTTCCTCATTTAAACCTCAGGATAAAACTCATCATCTATTAATATAAAAGAACCGCATAAGTTAATTTCAGCTCCTTGAAATATCATATCAAATCACTTACAGAACCCTAGTTCAAGTTTCCTTCTTTAATTATATATTTACCTAGTGGCTGGGAACAGGATGTTTTTAACCAAAGGTTATTTGATTCTTCAAGACTGATCTGCGATTGTAAATTTGAGATAGAAAAATTCTCATATCAAAAATTGCTAATAAATAACCTCTTCAGATTCTTAGATCAATTAAATGGCTTTTGAAGGTTTTCACACACACACACACACAAAAAACCAATAAAAAAGGAGATGAGATTTTCCTTGGTTGTCACTTGTTGCCAGTTGTAATTTTTAGTTTGCTTTTTACTGATAGTTTTTTAAAAATTTTTGTACTCAGAGTGTTTTTGTTTCACCATCACCCATCTTTTAAATATAATCCAAAAAATTCCTTTCTCATTTCATTGTAGCTCACAAATTTTGGGAGAAAACTGTAAGAAAACAGTATCAAAGGCATCCCTAAACAGGATTCAAGCACGTTTCTAACTTCATTTTGCATCTGAACTCTAGTCAAATTTAAAAATATTGGTATTGCAGAACTTTTTTATTAAATGCAAAATCAGTTTCAAGCACAGTGATAGTGGACAAGAAAATTTTCGGTACCAAATGCCTTCAAATTTTCATTGCCTTCACTTTTATGAGTACACAAGTACATAATATTTACTAGCAATTGTTGCAGACTGCATCTCCTGAGATAAGTAACTCTGATACTGATCTTTCTTTGATTTTTGTTTAATTAGGATCAAGTTCATGAAAGTAAATAAACAAATAAGAAAGTAGGATTTCAAGGGCTCTTCAGCTGAATGAGTAAAAATTAAGACACAAATGTTTTTATGCTTTCAAGTCATTCTCAGTCAGCTAAAACTGCTTTATTTTGCCATGAACTTGATAAGACACACCAAAATTAAGCTAGAAGACAAATCTAAATTTTGATGGTTCTGAAACTTCAGGGTACAAAATTATTACTTCAAAACTTTAGCTAAAAGATGCTAACATAGTATTTGTAATACTAGTAGTTCAGAATTAACACTGATGCTTAGGATAGCTCTGTACAAATGTTACACACTATACATGCCCCAGAGAGAGAAACTATAGTTGTGCCAAAGGCAATCCCTGAAGGAAAAAAAAAAAAGGAAGCAGCTTTGTTTGTTCACCTAGGATGACATTTTACAATGGAAGGATACAACTAGTTTAACAGAAGCAACAACAAGAGAAAAGAAAGGAAGAGAGAAAGAAAAAGAGAAAGAAAATAAGAGGGAGGGAGGCAGGCGGGAAGGCAGAGGAGAAGAAAGGAAGAAAAGAAAGAAGCTTATGAAATCCCCCAAACTGCAAATAGAAATGGGTACAAATTTTGCTTTAAAGATGAACTATACCTGTAGTAACACATTTTTAAGAACTCTACTTCCTAAAGGCAAGCAGAGACAGGAAAAGTCAGTACCATTCAGCATCATCTATAAAACTGTAGGGTATAATTTCATTATTTGTATACATCATCTTGTTAGCACAGGAGGCACCAGTCTCTATTCTAAGGCTACATTAGGTGGACTAGATGATGTTATGACTGTACTTAAGAAATGGCACAAGGATTCTGGAAGATATGGCTTGAAGCATCAATTCTATCTGCATGAAAGTTGGACTGTGGTTCAGCAAGGAGAGGAAAATATAGAGATTTAAAACTTGCAGTTACACTGTGGGGAACAAGGACTTTTTACTTGTTCTGGATAACATTTTTTCATTGTCCTGCCTTCCTTACTGATTCTGATTCTTATTCTATGGTACTGGTTCTAAGAGTCACCCCAACACCGAAATTTTGAAGTGAGACCTACTAGATAAGGTGGTACAGAGATCACCTTACAATACTCCAAAAGGACCATCTCAAATCTGACCGTGCATGATGGGTCCTGACCAACCTGCACTATAAGAACAGATATCACAGAACTCGACCACCTACACAGTAGGCTGCAACTTGATTTTTATACTCATCTGTGGGCTGGAAAAGAAGAGAAAGATATCAATCTCCAGCTACAGAATCTACTTGCATGTGAGAATAAACAAGTTTGAATATTTCTGATTCAGATCCTTGAACCCCTACCACCGAGAAAGCGTTGTATTTGTTGTCTGCCCCATTATGACTGTACTTGTGTACAATGAGAATGTTCCAATAGTTATGGTTGTTAATTTTGGTTTATTATTTTTTCCCTGATGTAAAACAGTACGTGGAGCACCACATTCTGAGACTTCTCTGAACGCTTTCAAGCACAGAGGATTCTCCTAGAAATGTGACTAGCAGTTTATATTTTACTTTTGCAGGGCCAGAAATAATTATACCAGCCCAAAGAGAATCTTAACATCTAACTTTCTTAAGAAGAGTAGCCTGAGAATGAAGGATCATACCCTGTCTGCTGCCACCAGCAGGCAGTAAGACGTTTGCACCAGCACATTTTGTGAATCAACAAGCTGCAAACTCCTCGTTCTCCACAAGTACATGGCATATACTTTTCATAAGTCCAACATGTAATTTTTTATTCTTTTCAGAACTGTACAGAACAATTTAATAATATGGACCAATAAGCAGAGATGCCATAAAACAGTCCACAGGAGGCCCACTATTTGCTATGCTAATTACACATTAGATCAAGCACTTACGAAAACGGTAGGATCTAAATACTTTCTAAACACTGAAATAATGATATAAACTAGACTTTTTCTTTGGTTAAATTTCAAATCAGTATATATAATTATAGGTATTTCCAGTTCAGAGACTTTTTCATCCTACTACCAATTAGGTGCACAGTACATGAAAAAGGAAGAGTATAAATGGGCAGAATGGAGAAATAGTCACTTATCCAGAAGTAAGACCAATTGTTTCCCATGTTATTCTTCAGTTTTAGTTTATATTTTCTTACTCTGTTTCATCTTAAAGTTTTAATTGAAAAATATTGTTTATTATGATGGAATAATATCTAGTTCAAAAAATACACTTTTATCACTTTTTTGAACATATTGCTACAAGTCAATCACATGTCTTCAGTTTACATCTTTCTTTACCAATAATAATTTTTACTAAGCTAAAGCAAGTAGCATAGATAGGCAGAATTTGTTCAGACAGCTGTGCAAACATACAATTTTGAACTATATGCATGCAGGAATTTGTCTGATATTTTATTCTTCTAGAAAAATATTATTATGGAAAAATACTAAAAATTGGAAGAGTAATGCATGGTCATTTCAAAACTGTGTGCACTGTACGTGCAGATAAATGATAGAGATGCAATGATTGAATTTATAAAAAGTCATGAGGTTCTCTATGTGCTTTCCTAAGCTTAAAAGGCAAATTCTGTAGTGAAAAGATTCTTCATCCCTTTATTCTCTATGCAGCTTTTAGTCTGGAAATTGAGTTTGAAATTCCATGAGACTTCCTCTCGCGGGATGTAACCGCTTTCTGGGTTTGAAATGTTCACAAAATAGAATTTCTTCCATGACACTTGTTTTTTCCAGAACTAACCCGAGAATTTTGGAGGAACATAAAAGACATGAAAAGCCACTAAAAAGTTCAAAGTATGTTAAACTGTTTTATTAACACTGTATAAAAATGTAGTAAATATAAGTCTTTAATTCCTCCTTTCCTAATACATAATTTTAAAAAAAACAGTAATTTTCAATATTTAATTTTATACTACTATTTAGGGCTCCTTTCCAAGATATTCTGACAGTTTATCACTTCCTTTAAGGCCTACCAGAGTTGTTCAGGACTGGCCCCTTAATTTTGTTATTAGTTAACATTTTGATTACATGTATTGATTATTTTATAGTCTTATTTTGAAATAGTTCTTAGAGAGTTGCAGTACAGTAACCTGCTGCTGCCAACCTGCTATGGTACCTTAAAGCATGCAACAGGGATGATTATAGCAATGCAGGTTTTCAGCATAAATTAGAATACTGACTTTTTGCCCCAAAACTCAAGTTTTTGTTCACAGAGATTGAAAACTGAAAATTACTTTATGCAACCTACAGTTACCTGAACGTTTGAGATAATTACTTGGGAAGGCTCAGACCTCAATTCCAGTAACTGTATTAAATGAAGTTTACAAAAAGTAGAATTAAACTGAAACGTTTCAGCAAGTTCTGCTCAAAGCACCTTATGAAGTTCTGTTTAAGGTGCTTTCTTTCACAGTGGATTCCAGTTCCTAAAAGTAGGAGGAATTAGAGCTCTTGCTTTGTTTAAGATTTCTGCACCCATTGGTTAATGGAGGAAAAACTACCACCACAACTTTTTCTTACCAAATAAAAGGAAGTGGTTTTCCTCCAGTCATGAGGTTTCAGATTTAGCACATGATTTATTTGTGCATGGCAAGTAGTCCAGCATTCAATAAGTTGTTCAGTTCCACAGAACATACAGGGAAAACAATATTCTGCATGCTTGTTCTTCATACAGAATGTTGGACAGGAGGAAAACTATCACAGAATTCTAAATTGCACAACTTTTGTGACTAATCTGATTAGGACAAGATTTAAAACACTTTCATGTCCTTAGCATCCTTCATTGGCTTATACTGGTCCACACTGAGGTCACGGTGAATTACACTTAAGGTATCTCTTGCCTCACAGACTGCAGGAAAACTTATGCTCTGAACTCTGAAAGAAAATCTCTTCCACCAAGAGGAAGGTGGCCCAAGCACTCAACATGATAAACCCCAGTCAGGGATAGGTTCTCAGGAACCTAATTTAGCGGGTAAAATATTGCAATATATGTCCAAATTTAAAACAACTTAATTTTGAAAGAATAGGTTACTGGGGGGGTGAAGAAGAAGAAAGAAGACAAGTTATCTAGCTCATAAACTCAGAAAACACTGTGATAAGCTTCAGTTACTCTAGAGCTTAACAACTGAAAATGGCAGACAGCAAAAAATATTCCAGCTGTCAGAAAACTACCAGGAGAAACAGTGGAAAATGCTGCAAATGTCTGTGGTCCCAGCAGCTGTGGTATTAAATGCTATTTGCAGAGCCTGCCACAAATGGTAACAGTTTTTTTCCAGAAAAATCTTGAAATCTGTGAGAAGCTGAGAGGGAGGAAGGGAGAGATGAACAGTCTGCTGGGAAGGTTTCCTCTGCAGTTGCCAAAATCTGACACAGTTAAGATGACATGGATATTTTCTGCAACACTGTTCTCGTTGGAAACTACACTCCTTAAATGTTTTAAACAGAAACAGATGCTGCTGTCTTAAGCACATTTATTTTGCAAAGCAAAAGGAAAACAGCATCATGGATGAACGGATCTTTGTCTTTTATGTTGAGTAAAATTGATTTTGCAAGGATTGCAGATATTTCTTTGTGGAATGAAAACTATGAGAGCTTAAAAACTCCTCTGAGCTTAGAATAGTAATTTATAAAGGACAGTGCAATAAGATAATTGTTGTTCCCAAGCTTGTTCTTTCATTCACTGATAAACATTTTTAGGAGGAATAAAATCATATTATAATATGGAATTATCATAGGAAGGTAGGGCTTTCAGTGACATGAAAAATATTTTCCTGCTCTAGTGCTGTCATTCCCTGTTGTGTAGATGAAGAACAAACCATGTCAGACACCGTCACTCTTCATCCCACTGCTGATTCAGCATTTGTTGAATAAGCAAATTGTCTTCCTGTGCCTCTGTTTCCATTCTTTGATGAATAAGTTCTTCAGGCCAGTAACTCTTTTCAGTGCAGACCAGAGGTAACAAAATGCAGCTAAATTATATCTGGGAATTTTAAGCATTAAAGGTTGTAAACAGTAACTTGTACCTCCAGGCAGCATCAGTTCATTCTCTAGTAACAGTGAGACACTGTGGTACACTTTAAGTAGAAAAATAGGGACACCTTATTTATGAAGACCAACACAGTTTTTTTTTTTTCCTGGGACAAAACCCCTGCTTAAGTAGAAACATAAAGCTATGAACAAAACAGAGTGAGTACAAAAACCCAGCAGAGCTCCTCCAAACTGAAGTCTGCTCTCCTTGCCTAAATAGGACTTTTTTTTTTTTAGTGTACTGCATTTAACAATCTGTTTGAACTAAAGTAGGAGTATGAATGCTCTTGTGTACGTGCCATGAATTACATCTAGTTTGTTAACCAGACTTATGCTTTCCTGAAAGTCATCTTGAAAGCCATATTTCAAAAGTATTTTCCTCCATTTTGATTATCATAATCAAGAATTGGGTATGGTGGTTTTATTGTCTCTTCCAGTTAGTATAAGGTTAGTAATAACAACCATGCATTAATAAAAACAATTTTGGGCATGCTAGTATTATGGATATTATAAAAAGCCTCTATGTGAAAATTTAATGAAGCTTTTTCAAAAGTATGTTTATGCTGGCTCTTCAGAAATAATTTGTGGAAAGCGCTTCAAAAGGAAGAAAGAATTTCTCTTAAGTACTTTCAATATTTTCATGCAATTATTCTGATTACAATAGATAAAGATTGCTGATAGATCTCCATTATGAGGAAGATCTCCATGCAGAAATAGCTAGGGTTTCAAATTAAAAAAAAAATTTATCTAAATTTATAATAAAATAGCAATAATAATTCTATTTTTGGCCTATACATTTGTATTTATATGTGTATTTATTTGTGCTTGTGAATTTTAAATTCAACATTAATGATAAACTTCGACAAAAAATGCACATGCACAGTATTTTTAAATTATCTATACTATCACAGTCTTGCAAGAATTGTAACACCTGAAACCACAGAAAAAGCAGCTATAAATTTACCATGAATTGGAGAATGAAACCGGGGGGGAAAAAAGGATTCTTGTCTCTTACATTCCCTTACCATCACTTAGGCTCATGCTTACATCCAGTCATGAAATGTAGCTGTTCACAGCCCTGTACAAACAGTATAAACCTGCATCTAACAGTTTTAGTCAGAATAGAAACCAGCTTCTGGCCTACCACAGAACATACAGTAACTCTTTAGAGTAATATGCAGTGACAGTCTTTGCCATCCCTCTACTGCCCTGAATTTCCCTCTGGTTGAACAAATGTACTCGTCTTTAAAAGACACAACTGAAACAGACTTGGAGATAGACGATGTATTTCTCCAGTGAGGAAAGAAGAAACAAGCTGAAATAATGCAAGTTTTCCCGCAACAACCTATCCACTTTCTGAGCTGATTACTTCTATTTGGAGACATAGGCAGGGTTTCCTGTGACAAGAGTAAGGGCCTGTTAATCCTAAAGTCGTGCTTACAGTGAGAAGAGGCAACCACTGATAAATCATGGAGTGTTTCCTCAATAGAAATAAAGCATATGCAGAAAGGAACTAAGAAGTGGCTGGCTAGCTGAGGGATCGTGGGAGGAAGCATTTGGTAGGGAGTCAAACGAGGCTGTTTCAAGTGAGATTCCACAGGGATTAGTGAGACCCAATGCTATTTGACATTTACACCAGTAATCTGGAGGCAAATATAAAACACGTTCATAATGCTTGAAGACAGACAGACTGATGAAAAGCTAAAGCATGATCAGTCCAAGTCTGTTACAGCAAGAAGCCCCCACTGGTTTCCAGAGGAGCCGCACTGGTGGCTACAATCATGCTTTTTGAAAAGTAGAACAATAAATAAAGTGCATTTTAATCTAAGCAAATGTAGAGTCACACACCAATGACCAAGGAATTCAATCAGTAAGTAACATGTGGGAGATCCTGGGAACAGTAGGAAAAAAACAGCACTGCCTCTGAATATAAGTAATAGTGAGAATGGAATGCTGTGTGGAGGTGTGCGATACATATTAAAAAAAAAATTGTTAAAAAACTGGAATGCATGTGGCAAACATCATTGAAAAAACAAGAGAGATTCTTAAAATTGGAAGGCATAAGAGCTTGATCTTTTTAATCTATCAATGGGGGAACTGAGGGACATTTTCCATGTAGAACATGTGAACTTCCAAAGAGGAATATGGTTTTTATTAAAGAACAGAGAAAGACTCCTGTGTAAAAGTTGAAGCCAGACAAGTTTGAATTATGAAAAAAGTTTCCAGCAATAAGGGCAATTAATCATGATAATCAAGTTACTGAGGGGGAAAAAAGCAAAAATCTCTGTCTGTTGCTTTTCAAGACCCAGGATGGTGTTTCAGGCAGTGGCATAAGGCACCAGGTATGTCTCCAACCAACCCGTAGGTGCTGCCACCATAGTAAGCACATAGCGCTTACCTTGGCGAGTCTGTGGCACTGTGATACAATCAACTTGCCAAGCCTCCCCATACCTCTACTTGTCCCATCACCCACTATGCCACATGGGCTTCACTCTCTTGGCTTGTTTGATGGCAGAACATGTCTCACAATCATGGATAACGTGGAAAATAGTGTCCATGGTTAAATCCACCCCTCGGTGAGTGAGGGTGACAGGGGTGGATTCTTTCTCTATGTGTTGGGCAGTTGGCGTTTTGCCAGCTCAACCTAACACATAGATACGTTCTTTTGTTTTCCCAAAATTAAATGTCCTTGAGGCACACATTGAGATCATCCCATCCCCTTCTCAGGGGTCTCCATCCCCACACTGGGGTTCCCATCCCCTCTCAGGGGATTTCAGAAAAGCAAGCACACATTTCACAGTCATCGATAACATCAGAAATAGTGCCCATGGTTAAGCCCACCCCTCAGTCTCATTCCCACCGCTGTAGTAAAGAATGCTGAAGTACCAGGAAAACAAGGGTCTGACTCCTTCTGATCATGCTCTAAAGAATTATTGGTTTATTGTCATTATTGTTCTGAATATTTAGCACTATTTCACTGTTACAACCACTTGCTGCCCATCAAATGAAGAGATTATGTAGTAAACACATTCTGTTCTTTAAATAATGGATTCTACAATCTGCTAGCATTTCTGATAAATTTTCTATTGTAGAAAAAAGAGTATTTCATTTTTTTGAGAAAAAAAGATACTGAAACTGAAGAAGCTTTATGTTAAAAACACTCTTTAGTATTTATGGGAGTTATTTTTTCTTTCTCTCTATCTTTCTATATTTCTACACTTAGAAAATTCGGTGGAGCCACTTTAAAAAGACAAACAAACAAATTTGGATTAGGAATTTTCCTTGAATCCATTATATAAACTAGTCCAATAAATTTCCAACCACTACTTTTTTCCAGAACTAAAGAAAACAGACAATGAAAGCATCATTTTCAGGACAGTCTTTAAATAAATGTTTCCTGAGGTAGAGCTGAAGCAACATGACCGATAAAGCAGCAAGCCTATTCTGTGTGCCTTTCAGTAGGTTATATTACTCAATGCATCATGCTGGCTTGATTCAGTCCTGCTGGTAATAGAAGCTTCTGACACCGAAAATAAGTTTCAAAAAGAGGTGTTTGTTATCAATGGCAGAGAATAGCTCTGCTTCCAAAAGTGCATAGTCAGAGAGTCAGGAATAGTTAGTCTGCATAGTACAACTCGTGCAAACACAGCTTGACAGAAGAAGGAAATTAGATCTCTTCTTTCATTTCTTTTCACCTATTTCATGGAATGATTCTGCTTAATTCATAGCAGACCCAAGCAGACTGCACATTCTGCACTTACATTCATAATAATTTCAAGGCCATTGCAATATATTCTGTAATGACAGAAGTCTTGCATATAGCTATAGTCTGTATTACTCAAGGTTTCATGGACGTGTTTTTCACTTGACATAAAAGCAATTGAACATTCAGTGACTCACAAAACTGCTCCATCTTTGAAGAGATGCAGAATTGTTTATATAAGTATGGTTCTAAGAACAGCAAGTCTGCCTGAAGTTCCTGTAGAACTGCTGTGACACACTATGTGATTGTTGGCAAACCACAACTGTCCCATACATTATAGACTCAATCTAACCCTCTTCAGAATGAGGGATATATAACCTCATTTCTTCACTCTATGAATGGCACATACGGCCTTTTCCTTTAAGCTTCAGAGTAATAAATAGAATAGCAAAGCATGATTCATAGCCTTGAAAAAAACATGACCCTGTCCTGGGGGAGAAGTACACACGATCTCTACAAGATCTGAGCTGACGCCAAGCAAGAGAAAGTTGGCATGACTAAACAGTAAAAATTTATATCAGCTGCCATTGCCACAGCTTTTTTTGTTTGTATAACATGAGATACAGAGCTGTCAATGGCTAACTGTTCACAGTAGGTATAAATAGTCCTATTGTATTTTGCATTCCAAGCTCATAAGTTTTGTATCTTACATTGTCAGTAGTTGTTCACAGCAAAGATGCTCACTCTCCAGATGGAAGTGAGCCACAGCCACCCCTAGGCATTCCTGCCATATACCTGGGTGTTCAGACACGCATCCTACCAAGCAATTGAACTTTTGCCAGTGACCCAAATGGCTGCACACACATACCTCACAATCCTGAGCCTTAAGGTTGTGATGACCATGCTGACAGTTTTTTATGTGACAAAATCTGTGTCCCCATGCCCAAGGTCCTTTTAAGAGGGAAGGTGAGGGAAGCTGATGGAGCCAGTGGACAGCTGATCATGGGCTGCTCACCTGCTGGAAATCCTGCTCCAGCATTTCCTCTAGGACACAGAAACAATAAGGGGGGAAATTTCTCCTCTAGCTCCAGAGAGAACAATCAAGTATTGCTACACTGCATTTCACAAAACTGTTCTCCAGTCCAAAGTAGTTAAAATCAATTATTTGTGTATGTGATGTGCCACACAAATATGGGCTGGGCAGCAGGTGGGCTGACAAGGACATTTTGGGTGGTTTGCAGTATGGCATTATTGTGCATAAAGCTGAAACCCCAAGATACATCTTACAGACTATGTACCCCACAGCTATGCTATACCCGGCTTCCCTGACTCCAGAGGAGCACTCTTCACACTTCCAGCTGTGCAAGCTCTGGTAGTATAGATTGCATGCCCATTGCAGACTCTGCTATCAAAACCTGAAATTTGCCATGAACCCACGCTACTTTGAAAAGTTGTAACGGATTTGCTAAGTCTTTCTACAGCATTAGTGTCATTTGCTTTGAAGGCCCTTTATAACTACAGGTGTAAGCTGTTCAGTTATCACTTTTATTACATCACTACATTATGGGCCATTAATACACGTTGCCATTAATACACGTTCTCTTTATCACCTCATTTGCACATTTTAAAGTTCATGGTATATTATATCTCTTTAGTATAATGCAACCATTTTTACTGCGTTTAACTAAATATTTCCGTTAAGGCCACAAACACCTATGCCAACTCAAAGCAATAAAATTTACGTTGCAACATAAAGTCAATTCACGAGCAAAGGAATGGGGGGAAGACAGTTGGTAATTTTTATTTACTTTTTAAAAACAGACTAGGGTTTATCTTACCTGCAAATGCAATTATTTCAGGAACTTCTACTATGCAAAATCAGATCTAAATCTCAATATAGTATTGGGTTTTTTCCTATTTTTATTTTAACTTTCTGTTGTTTTGACCATTTCCTTTCAACTTTTACTATGACATCTATACTCTACACTAAAATGCTCAGGATCAACCTGCCGCTACATATTTAAATGTTTATTCATGAATGCATTGGGTGTAAAGTGCAGAAGCAAAAACAAAATACAGAGGCATCAGTACGTTAGAGAAGTTAGTACATTCTAAGCTGTTATACTGTAGTACTAGATGGAATATCAACACAATCGTATTTTAATACTGATAGCATGTTATAAACACTATGTCCTTACAAGAATTTGCATCCCCAGGCAGAAATAAGCAGCAGTTATCTTTCACCTACATAGAAAAAATGGATACATCAGTGGACCAATAAAATGAGATTATCATACCTGCTACTGGCTGTAATAGCATTTTGCTGAGTAGCTGGTAGATTGCCTGAGACAGCAAAATTACAGAAAGGGCACAAAATCATTAACATCATCCAAAACTTTGTCAAATTCCTTGAAGTTCATGAGATTCAGAGCAAAGTACTTTGCACACATGAGTTCAGAAGTGGATGTTTATTCAGGTCTCAAATTCTAACACCTAGCTGCAAATTTGCGTCATCAAAACTAACCCAGCCCCAGAGAAGTCTGCAATCCTTAGCAACCAGTGATACCTCTGAGGCAGCTACAATCCTGTTATGGAGCAGGGATACAGACATCTAAATCTGTATGGTTCTCAATGGTCATATCATACTAAGACCTAGCAGAATGCATAGATTGCCCGATGTCCTCCATAAGTATCTGCTCCCACGGATGTGGTCAAAATATATCACTTTCAGAGACTGAACTGAGGGATATTTTAATCAAAGATTGATTAAAGTTGCTTTCTTGGGAAGTGAGACAGATTCAAATGCCCATAGTGGAGAAGGGATTTGATGCCAGATCTCCAGATTCTGAAGAGACAGCTTGTCCTCTAAGTTACTAGGCTTGCAGTCTGAACTCCTCTTTTAAGCTGTTTCCTCTGGCTGCAATAATTAAAGGTACACTGAGCTATACAATGCACTAGAATTTCTCCCCAGCTAAAGGTTTGAACAACACATATAGGAGAAGATTTGTATCTCATTCAAAAGGTAAAATTGATATCTTACACAAAAAGTACTGGATTGCAACATGAAATTTCATGCTCAGGACATTTTCCTGTGAGGTGACTCCAACTATTTCTCCACTCCGACTCTCTGCATGTGTTGTGAAGTCATCATCTCTTATTCTAAGGCAGAAAAAGTAATTGGCTAAATGCAAAGCCACAAGTCTCTGAGAAGTATCTGAGCTGGGAGAAGGAATCACAGTCATGTTTAAATTATGTTTATGTTATGCTGGTTTTGTTTTGGAGGGTTTTTTGGTTTAAAAGGGTCCTTGTTCAATATGCTGGACTACATCAAATAAATTTTTAATTCCTCCATGTACCTGGAATTTAACTTCACATTATTAATTCTACAGCATAGAAAGTCCTCCAAAGTTATGTATTGAACTTGAGCAATACAGTCCTACTCCTTTCCCTGCTCCTAATAATGCTGTAAAACGCTGCATGGTTTTGCTATTACCTTTTAAAAAATTAGACACACTTTGTCTTTTCCAAAACCCATCTGATGTTGTGCTCAACCATGTTAATGTCTGCCACAACTCTGCATGCCTTGCACAAAACAGGAAACTCTGAGGGTGACAAATACAAATTTAGACACTTTTTCTAAGGCCAGAGTCAGCCATTATTATTTAATCAAAGGCTGCAAGGCTAGAATCTACACTAAGAAACTTCATAGTTTATACTTTCAGGTTGTAAGTGTGGACTAAAGCAATATTTTCTATGTCTACACTACTTACCCTGCTTTTTATGGGGACAAAAAACCCCAAAAGGTCAAGATTTCCTGTGAAATTGGTGACATGAACGAATATATTTTAAAAACAGGCAGACAAGGACACAAGTGAGAAGCACCTTTTAGTAACTCATGACAGTTGTGAATATGATCGAGAAACTTCCTATCATCCGATGATAACCCTAATTATGAGCATGCTGCTAAGGCAACACTTGCACATTTCACAAGATCTTAAGAACATTTATTGGTCCACAGCAAGGAAAAATAAAAATCCTGACACAACACCTTTTCCAAAGATGCAGCCGTAGCTTATTTCTCCAGATATGTGCTTTCCAAAGAGTCTCTTGGTCCATTAAAAGGTTTCACAAACACTTATCAGCTTGTTTTCAAGCAGTTAGGCCGAAATTTTTTCCCAGATTGTTCATAAAAAAAGGTCCATAACATGACAGAGATATGGTGTGGTGAGAAACTGGTGTTCATTATCTTTTACTTCTGCACTTCATATGTAACATACACCTTCATCTACAGAAGTTACTTGTGCAGGATTTATGCAAGTGTGGGGTTGCTTTTTTTAAAGACTGAAAAGTCATAGAAGCACCATGTGATGTAAGCTAGCACTCCAGGGATACAACTTTAGGTACATCTGAACAAATACAGTAACACCATCTAGAACTGTTTTCTGTCTGCCTTTATTTCATTGTCTGGTGAAGGGACGTGATCTGCCATCTGTCCTCTAGACAAACACAAGTACTCATAGCTCAGGAGGGCCAAAAACTAAAAAGTGACTTCACGGTATCTGCATTTTTCTTATTCCTTGTACTGGAAGGCTTCTTTGTTGCCCAGAACAGGTAACCCAGACAGTATCTGGCAACCTGTGCAAGTCACACCAGTCTGCCAGAACTGAAGCACTAGCCCCCACTTTGGGCTATTCTCTGATGCCAAAAAGGTTCTATTTTGTCATCTTTACTCAGGGTTTTTTCCTTAACTGCTCGTTAATTCTGCAAATGTATCTGACTGAGGAATGGTTTCTTTTAAAATCATTGGCTTTTTGTGTACAAGAGGAATATCTATGAATATAGGCTGTCTGCTAATATTTTCTTTGGGTTTTTTTATGTATCCTCCTTTTTTATCCTTTCACAGATGCCAGTAAAAATGCAATAGCTAAAAGGCTGAACAGAAGCAAGTAGTGTACCCTATAAGATGAATTTCAGCAGAAGAAAAATACCTTTCTTTCTGAATTGAATCATAATGGCCCCATAAATAGAAACATGGAGGGGGGTGATGCCAAAGGGGGTTTTGATTTTAACCCCACCTGATTTTAAAAGCTGGACCAGTTACTCACAGACAATGAAGTTTCTAGGAGGCTCAAGACAAAACAATAGAGCTCCTTTACATCTAAAAGTAAGAAATGCAACAACTGCCTGGCTTCCTACATGTCTGGATTGCCTTGTGCCTTCACCTGTCACCTACAGAAGGTAACATTCCGATGTACAGTAAAGTGCTGTCCTTTGATAGTAAGTGTGTTTGAGATACTCTAATGGGCTAGAGCACAATGGAAGCAAAAGGGGAGGCTAAGGATAAAACCTAGCTAGTAGCAGTCTCAAGCTGCAGATAGAGAACTATAGGAACCATTGCGAGAGATGAGGATTTCACAGGAAGAGGGAAAAGAGATCCCAATCACACAGAAGAGGATTTTAACTGCTCTACCATGACCCTCACCAACTCAGGGACAGCCTGCCTGCAGGCAGGGGTCCAGAGGGATCAGGGAGGAAATGGCTGGAAGTTGTTTCCTTTAAGTACAAGTCTCAGAAGTAATAATATGTGGTGTTGGTCCTCAGTCTTGTGACCCAGCTGCAAAGACCAGTTACGATTTTTTGTGTTCCTTGTATTTCTGCATTCAGGAATTTTCTCTTAAAAATATACATAGATAGATATATACACATATAAACACACATGCACACACATATATATCCTTTTTTTCCAGATTAATGGAAGAAACCAAAATGCAGGCTGAGCATGAGACCTCAGTGTGCCAGAATGGAGCACTGACTGCAGTGCTTGTTGCTGCTGTGTAACAGAATTGTGTGAGTGGTAAGAGCGATGGGGTATGTCACAAAAAAAGGGAAAAGAGAAGAGAGACATCTATACAAATGTTTTGCATTCATTATCTTAATGTTTGTTCATACAAAATACATTAAAAGATGCCAAACTTCTTCTTTCCATATAAATACACAAATCTGTTTGTTTAGATTAACAGCAGAGTAACATCATTTTGACAAAACTTCTGATAAGTGCATTCAAATGCACATAAAACCAGCACCACACTGGTTTATGTTTGCAGTAAACATTTAGGAGAAAACCTATGAGACTTGGCATAGTTGCTAATTTTGGGGCACACCATGCTCTCAAAAACATGTGATTTCTTAAAAGACTCAGGTGTGTTCCTTTGAACTGGACTCCTATCAAATGAGAGAGGATAATATGCCACAAGTAACACATGGTAAACACACCAAAGAAAGAAAAAACAACCTTCCAAACAGGCAATGTTTGGCTTCACTCAGGCATAAATAAGGGTTGCTTTGATGCAATTGCATCTTATCTTTATAACTAATGTTAAAGTAGCTTGCAGCTGAGTCAAATGAAGCCAAAGACTAAAAGGAATAAGAAGGATCGCTTTTTCTGTGAGCATCACTGAAAGCACTAACCCAACAATCACGACTGACTAATGAACTGAGCTGCGCTCTTTGGTGAAAAATTTCCATAATGCATACTGGAACTACAACACTTCATTGTAATGTTAATTAGATACATAACAGTTGGTAGGCAAAGGAGTTCTCTGATACACTTCAATAGTACAAAGAAGGGAACAGGTCCCTATGGCTTCTCTTAGACTCAGCATAATTGGAAAAAATCAGACCAATTCTGCGAGTATGATTAACCAAATTAACTACCATTTGTTTTGGACATGATCATGGGCAAGGAAAGTAAAGTGCTGGTGCTGCACAGGAGTATACAGAATATCTGCAGATGTCATGCTTAATTAATATTTAATGGTCTGAATTCTGGAAATTTGTTGGAGGCAGAGAATGAAATACAGCATGGAAAACTAATTTGGGCTGTATTTTCTAGTTAAGGTGCTTTTGGGGAAATGAAGTAATTTAGTCACAAAAGGGGGTTACTTTATAATTAGCAAATAATTTTGAACCCATTAAATACTTGAAAAGGAAAAAGACATTTTTTGAGAATTGAATGTTCTGTCACAATGTGTGCAGCCTAAAGCTAGAATGCTATTTTGTGATACAGGAAATCTTGTACTTTTCGTGAACATGTAAATCCCTTTTACCTCCAGTGCTTGCAAAACTGCAAAGACATCAATAAACCAGAGGAAAACTACATTCCTGCTCTCATTTTCCTAGTGAGCAGAAGAATTACCCTTGGAATTTTCAACAAGCAATGTGTGGCAAACTGTAAGGAACTCTAAATCTCACTCCCATGAAACATAATTTTTCAAGACAATATTGCCAGACTGCCTGTTGAAGCAAAAACCAAGCAACACATGAGGAAAAGCCTCCTGCCAATAGTAAGTTCTTATTTTACAGTATGCTTTTAAAGTCTTTTTTTAAAGATACTAAGTAATCTTAAAGAAATTGTCATGGATTATTTGTTCATTTTCTTTTATTATTACTAGCAAATCTATATTTTCTCTCATATTTTTCAAAAGTGCGGTCACACTCTTCCAAAAAAAAAAAGAAAACCACAAAGAAAATTCAGTCTGAGGCATTTACCCATCTGGAAAATTTCATGTCATATGTTAAGCATTCATCAAGGTCTTGCACACCACTCTACACTGACATATATATTAAAAAAGAAAACACCTGCACAGAAATATAAAAACATTTATATATTTATGTGACCATCCAGGCACAACAAAACAGGTCTCATACAGGACACTGTCTTAACTTGTCTAGTAGACAGATTGCATTTTTGCTTGAATGAGCACAGTTTACATAGCTCTGATAGTTACTGCATCCTAAGGATTTTGCTGTGACCTCCTTATTCCTACTCATCACAGTCACAAAACAGCCACTGGATGAAGGGAAGGTAAATAGCCATTGTATCAAATTTTGCAAACCTGCCAGGTAAATTTTGGAGAGGGGGAGGGGGAGGAAGGACAGGAGGAGGAAGACTTGGGAGAAAAGGAAGAATCACAAAACAAAGCACATAAGCCCCTTGAGGATGTTCCCCAGACCCAATTATTTTCAGAGTTATCCTGATTCTCTCTAATTGCAGAACTGCTTCAAGTCTTTGAGTTCAGAGAAGCAAGAAAAACATATTGTACCTTGTTCCTAGCTGAGCCTTGGTTCTAACAGTACCTTATTCCTAGCTAAATATATAGTGAAGCACATGCATCACACTTGTGTCATTAGGATGCTTCTGGATACTTCTCCCAGGACGGTGGTGAGTGGTGCTGATCTAATGTCTTAGCCTTAGCAGTGATGACATTTTAGGCCTTCCAATCCTATCATAATGTTCACATATACTTGGTTCTTAACTCTGTCTCACAGGTCAAGCAGCAAATCTAAGCCTGCACACAATTCACCTTTAGTTTCTCAGCCTTTGGCTCTACTGATGAGTCAGAGATCGTTGCTCTGGGTGCCATCCAGCTGAAAGTTTGAACATTATGGAATTACAGCAGGTCTAAGCCCTAGGAAATTTTAACCAACAGGTAGGTCTGAGAAAGAGATTGGACCTTTGCTTCAGTACAGGTTAATGATTCAGCTCTGAGGATCTAAGTGCAGGAGTTGACAGCCCTCAGTGCATTCATTGAGGCCTCCCTCCTGCTGAGGTACCTTCTCCCATTTCCTCTTTCTGCCCTTCTTTATTAGAAACAATTTACCCTGGCTTGATTTTTACATCCTGGGCTATTCAGACATATTTCTTCATACAGAATGCACATGCAAAAGCTGTGGCTTATAAATTCAAGGGAATACAACAAGGATTTACTAAGAGGAGTTTGATCCTTACCCTTTCTCACTGGCTACATTTAGAAGCGAAAGCTGAGGTGGTGAAGAAATAGCAGCTCTAAGAACAAGTGAAGGCAAAGATGTGGGGTTGGCACCCACACCCACTCTGCTGACAAATTTATGGCTCAGAATTTTTTAAGAATACAGTGATGGAGAGAATAAACAGAAGGCATTAATTACTGTAGCAAAGGAAGAACCAGGTAGGAGTTAAATTATAATGTAAAGCAGATTTTTCTTCTGTTATAGCCTCATTTTGCTGTTGAAATAAAACCCTGAAGAATTGTGGTTTTCAACTCTTGCCTCCCAGGTATTCAAGAGGGACTGGGAGAAAAAGTAAGCATGGGAAAAGCAGACAATTCTGTTTGGCAGCACCATTTGCAACAACTAGCACAAGCACAGCAGAATGTACAAATACAGGCATACTTGTCTAGATATGCTTTCACTATGTGCAATTGCTGACATTAACAAGAATGCTGAGGAATTTTAAGAAAAAACCAATGTAATTATTAAGGTCACTGATATCTATACCACTATTCAAATCAATAAATTTTCAAATCTTCTCAGTACCGCAAGTCTGAAAAATTACGAATGTTTACAGGACACGACAGAAAGATTCCTCTGCAGTGTATTTTATATTTTTGTTACTCTCAAAACTTCTTAGAGCTTAAACTCTGTATAAGTCATCAGAAAACACTTCAAAAGCAATGCCTGAAAAGCCTCTTCCCTCTTTCAGTATGGAGCTTGCAGAATAGGACACTTTAGCCACATTGCAGTTGATGCCTCAGTTACTGCTAAGGTCCTTTATAGCTACTGTCATGTCCTTGCTCTGCTGCTGGATTAATTGTTCCTAATTTCTGTTTATCGCTTCTTATCCTATTCGGTGGTTAAACTAGTTTGAGCAGTTTCAGAGCAGAGGATCTATCCCTATATCTCAAATTAACAAAGGGCTAGCATTTCCTTTTTGCTGGGACTCAGTAACATCAAGGGGAAAAAACTCTATTCCACCTTCAGTCAGAATAATAAAGTACTGTTAAACTGTTTTGCACAAAACTCTGCTGCAGTCCAAACAAGGCATGTCCACAGGAGTGAGCGTGTGTCAGCAAAAGGAACAAGAAGCCTTTAAGAAATGAGAAGTGGTTAGAGGCAAGCTGCTGCAGGACCTACAAAGAGAACAGCCAACGAGTCAAACCAGCTTCAAGACTAGCACGGCAGCCAGGGCTGGTCTGCAGCTGAGCGGGTGCTGCAGGAGGTTGCAGCAGACTGCACTGCTCATTATCTCAGTAAGGAGAGGGGAAGGAAAGGCAGTGCTGATAACAGCTGAGGAGACAGCAAGCCAGGGAAATGCAGAAGCAGCTGCTGGACAGCAAACAGGCAGCAGCAGAAAGCACCAATCACGACAAAATAGAAATGCATGTACACAGTTCTCTATTGTATTCTACTTCCAATTCACTTTCTGCCTTAATTAGAATTAATTTTTAAGGTCCTAAGAGAAATCCACCTTCCACACGGCTGCTCTTGCAGTAATAAGGATTAAATCAATCCTTTCTTCCTTCAGCTCCCCACTGGGAGCAAACATATGGCTTCTGAGAGGGCTTGACCCATTTCCCATCTGCCAGCGACCAAACCAGAGGTAGTGAAGCATCATCAGTCTTCTATGAGAAGATGGAAAGACCTGAAATGAGGATGAACTGCTTCATCAAGCACAGATTTTGAAACAAAATAAAGCTTTTTAGTGTGCCAGAACTCATTAACATGTGCATGTATGCCTACATATGAGTACATTGGGGTTTCATATAAATAGTCTATCAGTGTGATGCTGTGATATTGCAAATTATTGCAACGGGAATATTCACCTGAAGTTACTAGGCAGTTTTCAAGACTCCTTTCATCATTATTTTGGTTCCTTGTAGACACTACATGAGGCTGATTGTGAAGTGGACACTGTTGATCATCCCTGCCACACGACAGGATGCAGTGAGGGGCTTTTCACCCTTGTGAATTAGATTACTCCAAAGTAGCCATATTCCATTAGTAATAAGTCCAGCAGATAAAAATATTTTTTGCCCCAGGTGGTATGATCCACTATATGGCCTTTCTGTATTAGTGGTCTGAGTTCTCTACATCAATGCACTATATGACACAAAGCTATCAAGTTCATTTATTGGTGACTCAGGGGTTTTATAGCGAACTTCATTATAGAATTGTGAGCACCAGACTTGTCCTGGATCTCTTGTCCCAGGATAAAAGAGATTTAATATATGCATTACAGGGTTTTTGGAACTGTGGTACATTATTTTAACTTGTTCATAGCATGATAGTCACCCATGTTTAAAAACATGCTAAAATACACAGCATATTTTATCTTTCAAGTTACAACCAGCCAAAGCTTCAATATGGGCCTGTTCAGAGTTGCCATCATATTGGTTTTGCAGGAATCCAGTTTGGCGTTTATACAATTTAGAAACAAACTGTTAAAGGTCCCTTCCTGCTGATCCAGTTCTCCAACTTCCCTAAAGTATTTCACCCTTTATAAAACCACCATAAAAAGCAATGCCCCTAAATTTTTATTAGTCCTACTAACAGTAGTGAATGTTATCAAGCTCTAGATGACTCCTAGATTTAGCGTGCTAACTCAATTATTCAATGCATTTCATTTTAGTCATTATTTCTAGACATTTCATCCTATTTTGTTCCTG
>JAOXXN010000065.1:36916456-36930317 GCA_026770055.1 Myrmophylax atrothorax | reverse complement strand
AGTTTCACCAAGAGCACTTTGAATGAAAATAAAGCATTTAGCTTTAAGTTAACCTCAGTCATTTAGAAGTTATGTCTGATACTTGGATTTTAGCAGAATTTAAGTTCAGTGAACACTGGTGTCTCATCTAAGCCTTAGGAGTGCATAAATTTAGAAACACTTTCTTATACTTAGTAAACCAGCACATTATTTCCTAAGGTAATTTCTAAGAGAAACTTCATTGATTTGAGAAAGTTGTAATGGTAATGAATCTTACAGAGGCAAAAGATAGCAGACAGCAAAAACATAACAGTGTTCTCTAGTATTTAATTTTTCATTTGGGTCAGGTCAGAAATGACACAAGAATGTATTCCCAGAGTACTTCAGAATTTCAAACGCAGAGCAAAGTAGGACAAAACTTTCCAAAAAATTTGCATCACAAATTGTTTTCAGGCCCAAACAAGCATTTAGGCTAATCCACATATTAGCCACAGGAATGCTTCTTTTCCCTTCTGAGAAGCCTGAATAGCTTGAGAAGACCAAATAACTCAAAAAGACCAATATCTTTTCCTATACATTAAAGCTGCAGTCTTTCAACCTATTTATTTTTAGCTGCATTTCAATTTCTCACTTAGGTTTTAAATCTGTTACTACATATAATACATTTTTCTTTATGAAGCCGTCAGTGAAAGAGACTGGAATGGGCACTGGATTTAATATTACCTTTATTTTTACTATTAAAATTTCATTTATTTTTGTGTCTGAAAATGTTTTATTCTGAAAAGTTTTTAATTCTAGAACCACACACAAATCTGAAGTAATGTGATTAAGGAGATTTGGTTTTTCTGAAAGATTAGAAAATAGGCAAAAGGGCTTGTAAATACATGGCCAGTGTTACAGTTTTTGATGTTGTTAGTTTGTTAATATCTCTTAATCCATTAAATAATGACTTGTCACAATTGTTTAGTCATTTCAGCATTGATAAGAAATTTCTCTCATCCACATCAGAATACATCCCTTGAATTGTAAATTTTTTTTGTCTTATTCTTTAAAATTTGTTTGTAAATTTTTGACTGCAAGCCACCACACTGGGGAGCAAAAGACAGCACCAAAATGTCATATTAGCTTTGTAGCTACATTTCTCAAAAAAAAAGTATATTAAGTTTTAGAATAATTCAAAATACCTTTTAGAATGCTTCCAAAAGATTTTCAAATTTTGAAAAAAGGAAAAATTCTACAATAAGATAACATTCTCTTTTTTCAATTTCCTATTACTTTTTATAATGCTTTACAATACAATCATTTTTAGCAATTTCCCTTATATATATATATTAAAAAATGTGTGTGAGAGAGAGAATGTAAATATCTTTTAAAAACATAGAAAATAAACTCATTAAGGCAAGAAAATGTAATGGAAAAATCTATTTTCAACAATTTCATGAAAAGCAAAGCAAGAATCATGAATCACTCTTAGTCTTACTTCTGAAAGAGAAAAAATTAAATTCTGCATAGTGCACTAAGATAATTTAGTTATTATACATATCTCTTAATGAACAAGCTGCAATAATCTCATCACAAAAAAAATCTAAATTATGGGAACCAAAGTGGCTTTTTCAGTCTTGTGTCAAGATTTTTTTTTACCTTGGGATGCATAAGGAACTTTAAAATCAGGCCCATGTTATAGTATTATAAAAAATTCCTGAGTCTCACTCCAGTCTATGGATAGTTCTGCTTGTAACCTATGGTGCCAGCTTGGTACATGTCCTCTTAGATACTTTTAAAACCATGAGAAGTCTTCAAACTCTTGAAGAAAATGCATTATTTCCCAGAGAAAAGAAAATCACTTGCCTATTAAGCTTGTCTACAAAATTTGCTGAAAATATATGTCTAACCTATGTGCTCCAGTCATAAAAAAAAAAAGTGAAATTTTAGCTCTCATTTAGTTTCACACAGAGAAAATATAATTTATACCAGAATTTTAAGTCCTCCAGTATTATTTTAAAGACATAGTTTGACTATGCTTGGATTTATTAATCAGATCATAATTCAGTGTTGTGGTTGAATAGTCCAGGGAAACAAATGATAAAGGATGCAAAGTCTGCATTGATTAAATTGAGCTCCATGCTAGAAGGACATAGCTATGATTTTCAGAAAGTAGCACAACTATTTGTATCATTTCTGGTTTTGCAGAGGCAAGCAGCCTAATCCTTATAATATCTGAAATATTAAATGTAAAGTCAGTAAAAATACTTTCTTTACACACACAGAGTTCTTCATTTTAAAATCATAGCACATATTTTTAAAATTATTTTTCTACGTGGACTGATGCTGAAGTAAGTACAGGACAGATCTGTTGTTTCATGACATAGATGTACTGATAATTAAAAGATATAAATGTTCTACAGGAACATGGATGTTAATTATATTCTCTGTTAAATTATGTTTTATTCATCTACAAAAAAGAATTGACATAGGCACTAAATTACTGGGGGAGAAAACAGATGCACTAAGGCTTCATTAGTTAATTGACTCAGTACCTCCATAATGTTTAGTGGAAGATCCATCATTGTCAAAGGGTTCATGTAACACTTCTGACCATAAAACACCTGCCTAAACAAAACATAGGACAGCTACAAGTGAATTACAAATACAGAACTAGCACCAAACACAACCAAGCTTTCAGCACTCTTTGAGCCTGTGTGCCTAACCATTTTAACCATTTCACAGCTACATGTGTATTATATTAAAATAAAATATCAATCAGGATATGCTGGGCACAAGTATAAATGGGGAGAGGAGTGGCTGCAGAGCAGCCCTGCAGGAAGGGCACTGGGGGTGCTGGTCAGCAGCAGGCTCAGCGTGAGCCCACAGGGTGTGCCTGGGTGGCAAATGCCATCCTGGGGGGCATCAAACAGCTCACTAGCCAGCCAAAAGAGGCGATTATCTCGTATTCAGGGTTGTTCAGGCCTCACTCGAGTGCCATGTGCAGTTCTGTGTCCCCCTGCTTAGGGAGGGTGTGAAGGTCCTTGAATGCATCCAGAGGAGTGGCAAAGGTGGGAAAGGACTGGAAGGCATGTCCTGTGAGGAGCAGCTGAGGACTTTGGGCTTGTCTAGTTTGGAGGAAATGAGGCTGAATGTTGAGACCTCATTGCTCTCTGCAGCTTCTTGAGGAGGGGAAGTGGAGAGGAAGGTGCTGAGCTCTTCTCCCTGGTATCCAGTGACAGAATGCAAGGGAACAGTTCAAAGTTGTGCCAGGGGAGGCTCAGACTGGACATTAAGAAGCATTTATTTATCGAGAGGGTGGTCAACACTGGAACAGCCTTTTTAGCTGTTGGTGGTTGATGCCCCAAGCCTCTCAGTGTTTAAGAGGCATTTGGACAATGCCCTTAGCAACATGCTCTAACTTCTGTTCATCCCTGAAGCAGTCAGGCAATTAGATGAGATGGTCATTGTAGGTCCCTTCCAACTCAGCTATTCTATTCTGTATGTTTCAATATCAACAAGAAGAAAGGTTGGTAAATTATAGTTTGTTATTTTTGGTATTTCAGACAAGAGAAAGGCAACTTTTTTGAATGTCTACAAATCAAAGTCTTCTTTTTAAACAAAAACTTATTTAGCAACTCATTACATCACAGCATTTCCTTCTTTTCACCCAGAAAACAGGTTTGGTTTATGGTTTCATTGTAGTTTTCTGCTAACCCCTAAAACACAGAGGGAGACAGTATCTTTCTGGGTGGCAGTGATACACAAATTAGGTTATTCCTAATTACAGATGACTCCGTCAATTTATTTTGTTAATAACTGGCTTCAGAGGTTCCCCAATATCATCAAAAACTGTGGTGGAACTATTATTGCCTCTTTTGAAATATAACTATGCATTCAGGACTTGGTCATTAACTGCAAGCTTATTGCCAAGAGGGTAATGATACAGCCTAAAAAGCTTTGTAATGGGATATGCAGCATTTCAGTGTTAAGCCATTCATCCACATCTGGTCTAGTTTAGCAGTGACTTAAAATCATTACCGTATGAAGGCTCCTTCCTAAATTATGCAAAAGGAACTTATTTAGTCCAGTTTTAAAACTGAGGAAATATCCACATCACAAAAGACCAATTAAAACATCCTGCAGAGTCTTCAAGGATTTAAAAAATGAGCTTGCTTAACCAAGGGTAAATTTATGATTGTTATTAAATTGCTGCTGATTCATTTTCTTCATGCTGTAACTTAAAGGTAAAGCAGTAGATACATATTTTTTGCTTGTTCTACCTTAAACTTTTTAACCTTATTCCAAATATGACTATAAATAGGGCATCATACCCACTAAATGGCTACAAAGGAGTTTGCCACGTTAATTTGAGAGGAGCTGAATAGGAGCAGTGGCCAGTGGTGTCCTTAGGTAGCAGTTGTGGCCTGCTTATATCAGCTGTTACCTTATTCTCCATCAGCTTCTTATAGCCCACAGCAAACCCATTCAGCCTGTGGCAATCCAATTTTCCCTTCTGCTTGGGGTAGCTCTGACCAAACTCTGTCTTCCTCCTCTGTGCCCCTCCTCAAAGGCTTTATCCAGACCTGACTCCCACAGTCAGGCTATTTCCAGCTGCTTCTCGGCATCTCCTTGCGCAGCAGGAAGCCCTGGTACCACAAAGACACCCTGGGCACATTGTTTTCTGCCTCACAAGTCCCTTTGCTCTCTGCCCGAGCATCCTAAGTAGTACTGTTGACTCTCTTGTTTTGCACTCCCCACATATTTCTAGCAGCAAGAATCACTTCTTTAAAAACAGGTAAAATAAAATCTGACCTGTCAATAAATAGTGGAGGGAGTACCTCGTGGGGCTGTTCCAGTTTTGTTATGGATCATGTAGGAGGTTATGTCACAAACCTTCAGCACCCTCTCTATAACATACCTGCCCTGTTTCTGGTAGGTACCTTTGAAGGTTTGCTCTTCGACACAGAGTAGCACTGTCACATTTCCAGGAGGGGAGGGGATACTTGGGACCTTTTCTTGCATCTGTGCACAATTTCACACGCAAGTCTCACTTTCTGGCAACACGAATAATAATAACCATAGAAATATAACACTAATACCAAAACAGATCACAGTACTGTCTTTGGCTTGTTTGTTTCTAGGATCTACAAAAACAACTGGCATCTATTTTAACTACTGTTGGTTTCTCCAAAATTAGGTTGAATTACATCACCTGATGGAGTTGTGGATCTTGACCCTAATGTTCTTACTGCCGGTCTATTTTGTCACTATTATACCTGTTTTGTCATTAAACAGGATTTCATTCCCTAAGGCTATCATGAATAATACTTGTAAATTCATGTTTTAAGTTTGCCACCATGCTTTAGTTCAAAGAAATCACTGTCTGAAACTTTGTTTCCTGTACAAGGACCTTTTATTCTCACATACAGTGTTGGGAATTCTTTTATATTTCAAACAAGAGCAAAAGGAAAACAACAAAATGCTAAAACATTATCAACCAACATAGCCTACTCCATGTAAAAATCAATGATTTTTTTAATCTTACTTTCAAGCCATTGATACCTTACTTGGCCTTTTAGAAAATAAAGCCACACATCTTTACAGTTCTTGAGGCATTCTTGAAGATTTTGATTTTTCTTTACCCTTTTAAACCTATATTTCAAATATTGAAGCCAGGAAACAATTTCGTAAGACTTTTTTAATCATCTCTCAAGAAGGCAAAATATTCTTGTTAGCTTCTTGAAAAATTAGTTTAAAACTTACCTGCATAATATTACTGTTCCTCAAATCTTAATCAGCTTTCCAAGACACAAAAAATACTTTAGCACTTCATAATGCTATAATAGAAACCTGAACTTCGCAGACAAAACCAATAACACTTTCATTTTTTGGCAGGAAACTAAGGAGCAAAATTATTCCCAAATCTTTATAGTCACACAGCCTTTTGTTAAGCCTTTAAGTCTCAAATGAGGTACATACATTTCAAATGGTTTCTCTTCTTCCAAGAATTCTGCTTGGCTTCATTTACTTTCATGACACTTTCCTTGGGGAAATCACAGAATAAAAAAAAAAACCTAAACCCGAAACGCATACAGCATAGGAAGATATTGGGCTTGAAGTTTATTAATTACTTCAGTAAGCCTTGAATAAGACCTGCAGATTTATATTTCCATTAGAAGTGAAACATGTGAAGTCAGCAGGAGTAGAATTAGACTTGTATCAAGACCTAAGCACCTCCTGAGGCAAGATTCAGTGGCATGCCCGTAATAGGTGCCACTGTGAGAGGGACTAAGTGCTAAGGGAGCTTCAAGAATAACCTCATGCTGACTTTTTGGAACAGCTCCAAAATATAATTTGTCAGCATGCAATATCATCCCAGGTATTTAGCAGACCATCCACTCACTGCTGCTGTGCTGCAGACCCTGCTCCTCCCAGCCTCTGCACTGCTCTCAAGGGAACTCTGACAATCTTCCTCCTCGTCACTGCTGCAGGAATTATCTTACTGGGAGCCATTAAAGTACCATTATGCCTTTTTAGCTACCTAATTCTTATTTAAAAATAAAAGCCCTCACTCTCAGAAGCTTAGATTTTATTTGGGATGGAATCATTTTTAAGCAAGTTTTCTCTGCTGTGTTTCAGTATGTTCTAGATTTGTTACTTGGAGTCCGTGTCCCTGGTGAACACACTTGATGAGTCAAGTGAATGCTTAGATGTCAGTCTCCATTTGCACCATATGCATCAACTCCTGTAATCTCTTTAATCTTAAATAACAATGTTTTTCCTCACATTAAAAAAGGATATTATTTCTATTGCATTACCTCCCAAAAAGTGTAATACTCTCTGATGGACAACATTATCGAGCTTTTTCACTCTCAGCACAACAGACTTGTCTGTTGAATCATAACATTTTTATCAAATGGGTGGTAATCTGCTTTATATTTACATATTTACCAGCCTTCTAAAGGGTCACTGCACAGAATTTTGGTGTGTTTCATTCCATTTCAATCTAATTTTGACTCAGCGATGTCTTAGAAATATAAAAAACTTCTGCTTATGGCCCAGCTAGCAGTTATGAACCACCAATGAGATGAGGAGGACTTAAACAGAGTCTTATGGCACAGAATGCATTTTCCTCATTTTCAGTAAAATGCTTTGAAAGGCTGGAATAAAGCACTGTGCATCCTGGCCCAGGGGGTAACAACCTCTAAGTATTCAATATATCCATCGTTTTTTTCTCATAATGGATTTAATCTATCAAAACAATTCTTTTTCTCAGCTGCCTGCAGGGAGTAGTGAAATGTTGTACTTTCTTCCACTGGGCTGTCAGGATGTGTTATTTTGCTGATCAAGGATCTTCAAGTATCCAACACTAATCAGCCCAAGACAGGCTAATTATAATCCCTAAGGCTGCCTCCAGTCTAGGAAAATATTACTAAAAAAAAAAAATTATGAGTCGTGCCAAACTGGCATTTTTCCTAGCTCCAAATTGTATCAAATTTCACTTTAAGAACGTATAATTTTCAGGTCAGATGTAGCTGGGGGGAATGCCATTTCACAGGCTGAAGGTTTGTTGAGGTTCTCTATAAACTCTGCCTTCCATGTGGTTCTCTCATACAAGTGAAAGCACCTGACAAGTAAAAGAATGCTTCTCAGAACCTTGTTTTATCTTCATATATTTGCTTAAGTAATGGTTGTCCATGGTCTGAATTTATTAAGGATTAGTTAAAACCATGAGGTGCTACTCAGGTTAAAAGGATCCATCAACAATTAACAACCAGTAAGATGACTGAGAAACACACAATTCAATTTATAAGCCATTCAATACAAGTCAAGAAAACACGCTATTGAAATTCAAATATGTCTAACGCTAATTTTAGTGCTGAGTTTAGCAGACTAGCTTGTTTTATTTGCATATTAAATATATCCTCAGATGTAATTTTTAACAATTGAAAGGATAAATATAGGAATCAAAGCCACATGGCATTATATAGGTCCAAGGAAAACTAAACTGAAGTGCATTCTAAATTATATTGGGAGTCAGAAAACAACAGAGGGTAACTTGGGGGCTGGTTTTACTCATCACCCATAATGTGCCTTTCTTGCCATGCTCCTCTTCCCTGAACTATTGGCACATTAATTGGAAGTAAACATCCTTAGCTCACTTTGACACAACTATTCTGGTTCCTAAAAATAAATATTTATTAGACTGGAAAGAGCAATATCTCCACAACCCAGGGGACTGCCTAATTCAGAGCAGATGTTAGTCCTGTGTATCTTACACCTCATTTTAATGCATATCTATCAGTCATTAGCTGTTTTGTGTTGTTCGCTCCCTGAACAAAACCTAGGCAAAAAAGTTCCATGAAGATCAATAATCTGTCTTTTCATGAGTCAGCAATAACTGAGAAGACAGCACCTTGTAGAATAACTCTTATCAATTTGTAATTTTGGAAAGGAGGAAAAACATGGCAGACCTCCCTTCTTTCACAAGAATTAGTAACACCTCTTTAAGCAGAATGGCATGCACATACTGCCTCAGGCTTTACAGACCAGGTGCTGCTGCCTCTCTGTCTATATGGAAATCAGACTCAGCCAGTAGAGATATTTGCCTGGTCCTTTTAAACTTAATTGTAGAATTAAGATGATATTTTCAATTAAGCAGGCTCAACAGTTCAGCATACACTATTTATAGATACAATTTTGTGCTGCCAAAACCACTGAGCTTTTCATACATTTGGTATATGTTCTACTCTGCAATCCTTTATCTAAGGACAAAAAAACCCAAAGCTAGTTTCCTTCCTTTAGATTTTAACATTGTGTTTTCCAGCACCCACATCTCTTTCATTCAGCAGTGTTCCCTTGCACCATTCTCTCTGGCACCTGCCATGGTCTTGTCTTTATACATATGGTGGAGGGGTGTGTAAAGTTAAATTGGTAGTAGTGTCACCTGGCACAAACACAGAGTGCTTTACAAAGGGGATCAATATCATTATGTCCATTCCACAGGTGATTAACAAGGGGCACAGGTACACAGACAATGTGCAAGGGGCATATTTAGTATCAGAGCCAGAAGCAGGTCTCCTTAATTCAAGTATCACAGGCTGCTGCTCAAGGCTATCTCTCTTGTACCATATAACTCCTCTGACCACCTCTTATTCTCTAACATCTTACGCTGAAATTTAAACCCAGAAAATCCACATACTATTTTTGTTACGTTTTCATGACAAATGCAGGAGGGAGAATGCTTAAGATCTATACTCAAACAAATATTAATTTAGTGCTAGTGGTCTACAGAACTCACCATTCAGAGTCTCAAATACTGGCAAAGGTTTGCCCGTATCGCCTAACGAAAAGAAGGAACAACGGAGATCTGAGGGGGATTTCTCTCTCTCGACTTAAAGTGTTTTTACAAGTTGCAATAAATAAATGAGATCATGTAGGTGGGACCTGCAAATGAAACTTAACTTGCAGTCTGATTCAAAATTACATTAAAAAGCTCAACAAAAGGAATAATTAAGACATTTTTAGTGTAGTTAACAGAAATACAAAATCAAGTCTCTCCGTTTACTTAAAGGTTTACTTTAAAAAGCTACTGCATTGCAAACAGGTGCCAAGCACTTGGAGGGTTAACATGTTTTTCTTCTGAAAGAGCAACCATTATTGCTGATACACTGTCTGTTCCTACATCATGCGCAGAGTATGTTTGGACTCCACCTTCTCCAGATACAAGAAAACCCAAAATCCCCTAATTATTTTCAGTGGTTATTATGCATAATGACATCAAAAAACTAAACAGGACTGCTACTGTTAGTAATCTACTAAAATACTAGGATGAAATTTTGAGAAGGAGCTTTGGCACATTAAGGATCTAAAGAATATACCCTGGCCTATTTTAATAGCTGACCCTTAAAATGGCAACTTCCATATCTGCTGTGTCATTGCCTTAGCAACAGACGAGGCATGCTGTATCTGACAGATAGCAGCCTTTTCTAGTTGAAGCTGTGGGTCTGAATGCAGGGGGTTTTTAGCAATCAGAATCTGATTTATTATTCTAAGAAAATATGGTATGTTTTAGGAGAGTAGCAGTGCAGCTTCAAGTACAGGATGGATACATACTAGCTAGTACAGAATTGCCTGGCCCAGGGAATCAGCCTCTTCAGCAGGAAAAGCTGTTTCTAAACATGGTCTAACACACTTGAAAATTGTAAGCAGCCTGGAGCAGCTACACGCAACAGCTTTAAAAGATGGCCTTATTTGAAAACGTTCTCAATAGACCATAGTTGTTCCATCAATGGCACTCAGGTCTGAAGTGCAGTTTTTCATGCCAGAAACTAAGTGTCGAGAAAAGTCTTTCATTACTTTTGCCATTGCTAACTAGTATTTTATTTGAGTTTCATTATGGCTTGTTTTCCTATATCAGCATAAAAAACCCCTTGAACAGCCCTCAGACTTGACAATATCAGGCTCCTTTCTTTTTGGTTTATGTTCATTGTACAAGTTCTATCAGTGTCTCTCAAATACCTGCCAAAATCCCATTTTTAATTGGAAAGGAAAACATGCAATACAAGTCAACTGTTCAGCAGTATTTCTCAGTGGGCTCAGTTACTAACGTCTAAGGTTATACTTTGTAGTGTAAACCAGGCATCTGTCCTTACTTTCCAACTTCCTGCCTCATGCACATAATATTTCAGTAGGCAGGTATATTTTTCTCTTTATTCAGTTTGTTTATTTTTTGTTTTTGTTTTTTGGGGTTTTTTTTGGTCTGTGTTGCAGATGTGTTGTTATATTGACTGTCTTGGCAGAGAATATTCTGTCACAGCAATCTGTCAAACAAAGGAGAAGCACTTATCCAGCCAATAAAAGAAATGCTGCTTTAAAACTGTGCTGGGGGGGAAGGGGGGGGAGGGGGGATAAACTAGCAAGTGCACACAACATTTTTCTTTCTGGTGCCAACTAAGCATATAAAGGTGCAGCTTCTTGTTTCATTTAATCAATGCAGTCAAGGTTTATCTAAAATATTTTGACAAGCAGATACTCCTATTTTGAAAAACTAGAATGTTCCCAATCTTCTCATGGTAATTTGCAGTCTTACAGCAAGTAACAATCATTTTTTGCCTTAAATCCCTTGAAAGTTTGTGGACCTCCACCAAGAGCTCAGCTTTATCCAATACAACCACCACCAACAAACACCAACCTACTCCAGAAAACAAACACAGAAGGACAAACAGGAAAGTACAGAGGCAAGCAGATAAAAGTTTGGGGGGTTTCTAAATAGCTTTTTCTCCCATGTCTTCCAGGAGTTTTCCAAGAAACTTAGGTATGGTACTTATCCCTTATGAGGAATTATTTAGGGAAAGTGAGGAAAAATGTTTCTCACGTCAATTTAAGCTGAAAATTAATGCAATGTAGTCAGGAAAGACTTCACTGTTTCTCAGTTATTCATACACCCCCTAGCATTGTAAGGGCTCTGTCAAGCTTCAGTAGAGATATCTGAACTGTTTTGTTATTTTAAAACATAGTAATAACCCTGAAGTCCCATAAGTCTTCTGTATCTAACTTTTCATAAACCACATTTTAGAGACTGTCCAGAAGAAATGCAACATTTTTCCAAGGGATTTAAATGAGAAAAGAATGAGAGCTTTTTAAAAGAGAGCAAGTACAGGCATAACATTCGGGAAGAGCAAGCTAGAAGGTACAAGACAGAGGAAGTCAACACATTAGAGAATTGAGAGCTGAAAACAACAAGTGCAAGTCTAACATGGGCTGCAAGGAGGAGTTATGGAGATTAGGTGGGATGCATTTTCAGACCGAAGTAGACACTTGCCTATAAGATTTTAGACAAGAGAGAAAATGCTGTGAAAATTACACAGAAGAAAAAAAAAAACAAACTCAAGTTCTCTGATTCAGATATATGCCTTCTTTATTTTATCCACACACCAAGCTGGTAAAAAATTTATATTGATCTTTGACAGCTCATGAAGCAACTTCGTGTCTGCATCCTCATCCTGAAACTATGACAACATTGAGCTTACAAGAAAAGAAGTATAGGGCAACTCGAGGAAAGCAAAAAACACATACAAAGTAATAGATTTACAGTTAGACTGAAAGCAGAACTAATTACTGCAGTTGGGTGCTTCCTCAGTTAAATGCTAGTAGTTCTTTTAGTACAACCTAATGCTGACAAAGGCATTAAGTGTGTCAGCTCCCACAGGACACTGTACCATGGAGACTAAGAAAACTATTTTATAGAGCTGTTTCCTCGTTGAAATCATGGTGCCCCAGCAGTACTGGGGGACAGTTATTTCTATGCCTGCTCTCAGGATCTCGGGAGCCTGAGTGCTGCACCGAGGGTCAGGTGGTTCCCCTTGCACAGACTCCTGCTACTGCCTCACCCTGCAAAACACCTGATCCTCCAAAGAGCTGACTACTTGCCCTGGGTGTTCTTAACAGTTCCAGAAACCACTGGGCTGGCAAAGGTAAGGAGGTGTCATTACAATTCAGTCCACCCTTAACTTGGAGGCTGATACTCTCCTCAGGACACAAAGATTATCCCCTAGGCTGGAGGACACTCCACTTACATTTACAAGCTATCCACCCTTCCAGGTGCCTTAGAAGACATTTGTTCCACAGCTGAGAGAAAGTTCCTCCTTGCCTGGCACCGGGACTGAATACTGGGCAAGAAGCAGGAGGCAACAGCATTTTGGCCAAGTCTCTCAGGGCAAGCCTGTATCTGACACATGCCATGAGCATGGAGAGTTCCCGCAGAGCGGAGAGCATTCCTGGCTTGAAACATCTTGTCTGAAAGTGCCAGACATTGTAAACTACACAGAGCTGAATTTTTTGACCTTGGAGGGATGAAAAGCTGAGTCAGCCTTGCTGGGATACAAAGTATTCAGGAGCCTAGATATTTGAAACCTGCCTTTCATCCACCAAACAGGAAGGGAAGAGCTATCTAGATTGTTTTTCTCTTTATTCCCTGACCCTTCTCCTGATGAAGTAAAGATTTTCTGAAGGCTTTTTAAAAATAAGAAACCTTTTGCATTCTGCAGAGACCAGAAAAAAAGTCCAGACCAGAATTTTGTCAATATTTCTTCCGTGTCACAGCAATGACTTTCATGGAAGGGTGCAAGTAAACTAGAACACAGCATTGGATTTTTTATTACTACTTTTAATTCCTCAATAATTTTGAAGAAAGTATTTCACCAGCATTTTGGGAATGTCACTGATTCTAACCAATGCCTAAGCATTTCTGGTAAAGAGGACTCTTTTGCCTTGACTTTCAAGGAGTAAGTCCCTGAGCACAGATTAATTCCAGACCTGCTGTAGGTGAGGAGGACAGGACACCCATCCAACCCCATTCTATTGCAACATTACCTAAAAAAGATAAAGTTCAGAGCATAGGGTTCCCTCAACTCCTCTTCAGAGAGGAAAGAAAACTTCCTTCCTTTGAGGACACATTCTGATCTACTATAGGTAGGCTTTGAACTGTCATGTGGTGACAAAAAAAATTTACGACATTAAAATTGTACCAACTTCCATTGCTGGAGTCAGATTTTGTCATCAGCTCCTACAGCTGCTTTGGGAATAACCAAGCTTCTGTTTCTCTCTGTATTCAGTGCTAAGCCATATAAGAACTACTTAATTGATGATATAATAAAACCCTTTAAAGTAAGGATTAAACAGTAACATCCTTTCAGTTCAGTAGTACACGCCCATCTCTATCTACACATCAGCATGATTCTGCATATACAGAAGAACTCTAGCCTTCAGATTAAATGTCCAAATTCAGCTACTTCAGGGAAGAATACATGTATTTACAAAATGTATTGCCTTCAGTAATGATGAACAAGACCAGCTGTGGAACAAAGCTGAAAGGAACCCAGTTTTCACACTGTCA
>JAOXXN010000065.1:36886307-36908349 GCA_026770055.1 Myrmophylax atrothorax | reverse complement strand
GAAAACAAGCTGACCGCCATCACTGATTGACCTCTGTACTATACAATGTGTTCTAAACATCCTGTTTTGCTTCATCCACCTCACCTTCCTCCAATCAACCTGTGATACACTCGTTTCACATGTTTGCTATGTATTACATTTTAGGAACAGGCTGATGTCGTAAACTTAGTATACACAAAAGACTGAAAAATCCATGGGAAAAGATGAATAATAATTTTGACTTCATGCTGCTGGATTTACAGCTACTTGCTTTGGAACTGGATGGTTTAAAGTTAACCGAGCACTCTACTATTAGGTTAAAACTTAGACTAACTTAAAGCTAAGTCACCTACTGTATGAATACTCACAGAGGCTAAAACACAGCATGGTTCCCCATACTAGTTAAAGTGAGGATCTATTTTTACAATCTGAAAGCAACAGTCATTTAACAAAACCAAACAAAAATTTTCTTTTCTGAATAGGATCAGTGATTTTAAGAGCTTCTGTTTACAATGAGGCCGCTTTAATTTTTCTTATTTTCTTATTAAAAACAAAGTTCACAATTCAGTGGAGTCTAAGTTAGTATTTAAGTAGAATGGATGGCAAAAACTACTGTAACAGAATACAGAGCTATGGGTTAAAAAAAAAAACCAAACAAACAAAAAACAAACATAGCAGAAAGAACAGAGCAAGAAATATCAGAAAACTTCTGGTCTTCATAGGTTGCTACCAGATACTAAACCCCACCATACAAAAGAAGCAATTGGCACTGGTAGAAAACAAATCATATTTTTAAGAAGTAAATGTTATATGCCAGTTTGATAGCCCTGAAGAAATACAACCTTAAAGAAAGAAGCACAGAGTACACCAGCATATTACAAGCCCTACTTGGCATATTACCACTTCAAGTTCACTAGTTTGTGTGGTAGACACTTATACAAGGACAATAAAAAATGTTCATGTCCCAGTCATTAACCTATTTTCTGAAATTACCCAGATTCTGGGACACAGTAAATTATGCAAAGAGGAAAACATTATCTTAAAAAAAAAAAAAAAAGAATTGTTTAAAAAGTGGTGGCTACTCATTTAAAAAATGAACAACAAACAGACAAAAAAAACCCCAAACAACCAAACTTAAGACAGAAACAGCCTTTCACATCTGGGTACTCCCCACCCCCTCTTTCCCTCAGTTCCCACACCTTTTGTGGGGTGTCCCAGATCAGCAGATGATAATCTAGTCAACAAGACAGTACTGGAGAGTGGGAGGTTCTTGCAGCTCTAGCAAGGTCATGAAGGCCTCAAAATGTAAAGGTTGACCATGGGGCATAGTTTGAGCAGACTTCCTGCTAGACAACAGCTGCAGGTGCTTGCACAGGTGCCTTTGGTGACCTACAGGCAAAGCTCTGGCTGGGCTGTGCCTGAGTTTTACCAGAATTCCCCTCAAAGTGGTGAAGTTGCTGGAAATTTGAGACCAAAAGGCCAAAGCCATGCCCTCTGCTTTTTTTAAATGCATTTTCTTTAAACCGTTAGGGAGCTGGGCATGTTCACAGGACAATGTAAATCAACTTATGACAAACCACAGCCACAGAGAGGATTTATCCACCCTCTCATGGCCAGTCAGTCAATGAATATGGATGCAAAACAAGCTGAGGGATTGAAATCTGCATCAAGCAAAGATGAAATCTGAAATCCTGGGTGCAACATGCCTGCTGCCACTTGGGCAGGCCCCTCTGCCCAGGGCCAGGTGTGCTGGTAGCGCTCAACAGCAACACGTGATCCTACCGTGGCAGTGTGGTTCCCAACAGGACCAAAACACCGAGAGGCAGAGTTGTGCCCATGACACACTCAATGTAATGGTCCCCCAAGACACGGGAGAAATGCCAAGGAAATGTCAAGCTACCCAGGTGCTTTTCAAAAGGCAAGCTAAATCTAGACTAGTTGATACTACTGCATCAGCTTAAATTAACTTTCTGGCTCAAAGCAGGAACGTGTTTTCAAACCAATTCTCCCAATCATCCACATTTATTGCACTTGCATTCGAATTGCTGAGCAATTGTCTCTAAGATCATGAATGGCATTTCTTTCTCATGAAGCTAAATCAGAAGATGAACTCCATGAGTGCACCCAGGGCACTCCAAATGCTAATAGGTCTGGGAACCTGGAAACTAGACATGGTTTATTCTGCAAGCAAAGCAATGTTTCTAGTGCAGATGTTATGCCCCCAGCTCCCACTGTTTTGCTCCACAGTTTTCTCACTGAGTGGCAGGGCTTGCTTGGAGGGGCACTGCTACTGATGCAGGGCTGTGACAGCAGGGGACCTGTGGGATCCTTGACATGCACCTTCACTGTTAATAGCTCCAGGAAAAGATGGCTCCAAACCAGCATTATTAGCTCTGTGCTGCATTAAGCAACTGCATAGCTTCAAAACGTGACTTCTCCCTGAACACAATACAGCTGCATTACACAACACAGCATCTGACCCAGTAAGTCCTGGTAGACCTGAGCTAACTCTGCATTGTTGCCTCTTCCCCTTGCAGTCTTACAACAAAACCACATCTTTTCCCCACCCTCCTCCTCCAGACTCTCACTGTGCTACAGCACAGCTCACCACGCTTCTTCTTCTCCCCTAACATCACTCAAGCTCCACATGCTCTTGTTCTTAAAAATCTCTCAAAAACACAATTCACATATGTTAGTAAAGCTTTTCAGATGTTACTGGCCACAACCCCTGAAGACTGCATTCTCACTTGGTGTGCTTGTGCTTCCACAGTCCTTGGCATATTGGGCCTGACCCTCCTTCATGCCTCCACAGTACCTGTAACTGTCTGGTCAGGCTTTCACCTGCTACTGGGAAGGAACAGGCATCTGCTTTGAATGGTAGATAGAAAAGGGATCTTACTATTACAAGACTTGGTCCCACAGCTTTCCATATAAAATTCATAAAATGCAGCTACAATGATCCAGTTTTTCACTTTCCACCAAAACATAAAAAAGATAAATCTTAATTCTTTCTTCCTAGTTCCTTAAACTTGCAACAGTGCAGTTCCACACCTTCCCTCACACTAATGAAACTTGTCAGATAATTTCATCAGCCCATTTAACTCACTAGTTCAACAGAAAATGATCCCATTTTTGCTAGGTTTGTATCCTGCTAAATTAGTAAAATTAATTGACTGACTGAGGCTAAACAGTTGAGTCTGTGCCACTCCCAATTTTAGGAAAAGTATGCTGATGGTTTCACCTCTCCCTCCAAACTGCATATTTCTCTGACATATTTTTTCTGGGCTTGGTGGGGAAGGGTTCATACCTCAGAGAGTGCTTGATGCGGAATCAGGGCTGGCAATGACAGGAGATGGCCTGACATTCTCTTTAGTGCATTTATATAGTACTTGTATGTATTGGTCTCCTTTGTGCTTATCCTCCCCCATCACCTGAGCGCTCATACCTCCAACTGATCAAACATCATCAGAGTACGTATTTCCCTGTTCTCTGTGTCCTTCTTTTCTTATTGTACTTATACTGGATTTGCCTTTTTTGTGGGCTTTGTGAAACACTTGTCCATCCCCCACTATGGTATACAAACAGGGATATATTTGTCCAAGAGACATGATTCTTTTTGGTAATCTCAACGATGCCCTCCATTTAGTATACAGGGTAGGTCAACTTTATTTAGCATGATGTTCCTTCATCCTGTTTTATTCTCATTCAGTGGACAGCCATAGGCTATAATTTGTTGTATGAATTCAAGAGGCAGAATGATCCTATTTACTTGTGAAGCTTTCTATAATACTCCTTACTGGGGTACCTGAAAGCTTCCCAAAGCCTAGCTCCTTCATGCTCACAACTCTCTATAATGGGAGAGGTTTTAATCCTGCTTTAAAGGAAGACAAAGGCATAAAAAGATTAAACATAAAAGTATGAAAAATATGTGTCTGACCTAAGATTTTTCTGTTCCAGAGTACATGGCTTCCTATAGCATGTTTTCTATTTAAAGCCCAGGTGCTGTTGATTTCAGTCTCAGCTGTGAGCACTTGGCAAGCCAGTTCCTAGGGTTTCTAGTCAGGATCAAGGAAAAGAGGAAAACAAGTATCAATGTGACAAAAGCTTAGCCTAAATAAACTGGCCAACCTTGTACAGAAGCTTTGTGTTTTATCCTTCATGGAGTAGATCCATATGTCCAATTTATCTTCAAGTAAAAGCCCCATGTTATGTACAATGTAGATAGCAAGATGTCAGTTTAATGCAGGTGCATAAACCAAGGCCAAAGAGCAGACCTGGATATTGTCTGGCCACCAAGTGAAGCTAAACTCTGATGCTGTGAAAAAGGCAGATGACTGATATAAGTGACTTTTCTTTAGAAATCTTTGGACTATCAGTACACAATAAATCAGAATACATTTTTATAAGAATATTAGGTGATAAATGTATAGGACTACTGGCATTTTTTAATGCATGGTTAGTTAATACATACCTGGCTATCTCAATGCCTTGCATTTACCAGGCAAGATAATTATCAACTTTTGATTAAAAACAAAATCTGGGTCTTATATGGTTCCTGGAAATTTCCATCAAATAAATTGTTTTACTGTCTGGTTTAAGTAAGTTGCTTAATATTTTCTGCACAAATTAGTCTTCTAGTTAATAAGAATATGTACTTTATTGAATGTAGACTTAAAAGAATATAAATCAGTTATAGATGTGGACTTTTACAACATAGGAATATTGAAATGTAAAAAAACAACAAAAAAAAAGTAAAAAAAAACCAAAAAGCAATAGCCCAGGCACAATTTCTCCACATCTGCCTCTTCATGCTAATGATCTAGAAACTAAAAGTGATATTAATAATCTAAAAAAATCCACAGTGACATTTTACTTCTACACTCTTCCTCTAAAGGCCAGAATTCACTTTGACAAAGGAAAACAAATGCCTGTATCCCTCTTCAACAGTTAGCAAAATGACCACAGGCTTTACATTCCATGGAGTGTTTTTTCCTTATGACTTCAGGGCACAGCCCTGCTTGCCTGTCCGTAGACATGGCCACAGATTTAATCCACTCAGTCATCATTTAATGACTCAGTTACTGCCACGTTTGGAATCTGATCTTGACAGCTTTAGACTGAAACTAAAACCAACTTTTTGTTGACTGTCACTTTGCCTGCATGGCTTTCTGCTTTCCTCTGCTTTCTCACACGTGTAAATTGTTTGCTTCAATTTCAGTTTCTTTCCTCACCTATCACTACCACACCACTCTCTTCTCACTTCCATTTCCAAAACAGTTTAAGGTACAAAACTTCCTTACCCTTGGAAAACCTCCAGAGCAGATGGCTTACTAGCATTGGTTTGGCAAAGCTCTTCTTAAGCTCTGCAGAACCTTCTTCACAATTTCAAGGAAATCTCTTCTAAAGACTCCCATATCTTTTTCTAGGCATTGTGTGGGTCATAAAGCAGAAGTATCAAGGTACCAGCAATCATTCAAGCTGATCAGGACTAGAAGTGATGTTGGAAAAGGACGACTTGAGAAAAGTGTTATATAGACAGCGTCTTAAAAAGAAGCTGTATGAGGAATCTAAGAGTTAAGTCTTTGCAGGCAGGCTAGAGACTGCCTACATAAAGACATCACTTTATAGGCACAAAAAAACCCATGTCATCTTTCAAAGAAGGTTGTGGAAGGGAAAAAAGCAATAAATAGCAGGGTAAGGATGTTTTATGTGGCAGAAAGACATCTTTGAAACAAAGCTATGTCCAAATGAGTAATGTAGAAAAGACTATGGCAGTTCAAATGTGAAAATGGGATGTCAGGAACAATGAAAGCATTTAAGGAGAAAAACTTGAACAAGAAAACCAAAACTGCCTGTAACTTCTTTCTTGGACATAGCAGGAGCAGAAAGCTACTAGGTAACCTGGATATGCAAGGGATACTAATAAGCTAAGAGAATAACAAACCAGCTTAATCTAATTTTCACTTTTATGGTTGCTGTGGGAGAGACTTACAAAATTCATACCTCAAAGTCACCAGATGGATCACAAACTGAAGTATAAAAAAGCTGTTATGGAACAATTAGGAAAAAAACAAACTAACAGAATATAGCCTTCAATCAGGAGTGAAAAACAAACTCAAACATGAAATAACTAAGATACTAGCAATAGTATGCTACTTCTCATTTTCAAATGCCCTTGATAACTCAAGCATGGCATGTAGAAAACCTGGCACTGATTTTCCAAAGGATTTAGCAGAATATCTTGAAAACAAGGAACAAGTTAATTCAGTGTCTATGCTGAGGTATAAATAGAATATAAGAAATAATTTGTGACAAACAATACAGTGAGAAAGAGTCATCACACATTTTAATAAAAGAGCATGCACTTCACAGATCTGTTCTTTGATTGTGTCAGCAAGTAAATGACCAAAAGCAGCCCAGGTGATACTTATCCCTGTGAATTTCCAAAAGGTACCCAACAAGGTGTCTCACCATAGGCTCTCAATATTAAGCATCCTGGAAATGAAAAGGAATTCTTAGCTGAAATACAGGAAAGAGAGGGTAGGAGAAAATAGTTCATACAGTAGAGATAGGTCACCAGAGTTACAGTAGGTGAGGTGGTGTGGTGTGCTGGTAGTTCTGTTATACAGTCTGGTAAGAACAAGGACTGTCTCTGAAAAAGCATAGGGAGAAGTTACATGAATAAGTGGCTATGAATTAAAATGGCGGATAAATTTCAGTAGACAAAATAGTACTGTGAAGTAACATACGTAAGAAAATTTATCCTAATTTTGGAAATACAAGTGGTAGGTGGTGAGATGCTCATTATGAGTCAAGAATGAGGTCTTGTGGACTTCACAAATAATTCAGTGCAAACCTGAGCTTGGTGCTGTAGAAATAACACAAACAGGAAAACAAACCTAATACAAACAAAATCCCACCAGCCCAACCAAATTGAGTACTTAAGTGATTTCCTGAGAAACTAGCACAAGCCAGTGCTCACCTTACTCTAATAAAGGCATTTAAGCCCAAGTCTGTGTCTCCCCTACTGGAAGGAAGCCCATGGCCTATCTGTCTTCCTTGGCATGGAAATTGTGGTTCCTTTTTCCTTTGCTCCAGAAGCAACAAGAACACATGTGATTCATGATTTCCTCATACAAATCTAATCTTTGCCAATGGTTCTGCCTGAAAGTGCTCAAAACTTCTATCAACCACCCTTTTTGTTATCTGCTAAAGGAATAACTTGGTTGACAGTGCACTGAAGATCTTACACTGGTTCTCAGCAGCTAGAAACTACAATCATGTTGTCTTAGTTTGAGGGAAAACGAAATGTTTACCAAGACCAGAGAAGAGGATTCCTCCTCGATAACCAGTCACCCCTTATTAAATGTAGGAAAAACAAAACTTGAATGAGAAAATGTATATAAGAAGGATAACTGTTCTTAACTACTATATATAGATATAACTACGAGCAGACCAGAGCAAACTACTCCCCCAGCACCAAAAAAGCCAACCCTCAAAAACTGTAAGTTCCTCCTGGTGCAGTTATATTTATGGACAGTGTCATTGTCACACCTCGGCTGGCTGCAAGGTAAATTCCCAGTCTTTTCCCAGAGAGACAGAGACAAGGGGGTGTATGACTCACGTGGTGCAGGATGGAGCCCCCTCAGCGAGGGAAGAGCAGATTTTCTCTCCGTATCCTTTGTTCAAAAGAAGGAAACGCTGGGAGTTGAGGAGCAGTGGGAATTCCCAGAAATCTCCTTGCAGTCAAAGTTGGTCCCCAGGAAGTAGCTGTGACCCCTCTCTCTCTCTCTAGCTCAGAGTGCCCAAAGATGGAGGAGGGAAGGCAAAGAGCAGAGCCAGAAGGAGCTCTCACCAGCTTAGCAAACAGTGGCTTTCCCCAGCAGCTGCCCAAAACCAAGTGAAGCCAGCACACAGGAAAAGCCTCTCCCCCTCCCAGGTGCATTGAGTCTGTTTCTCACCTCCGCCCCTCCATTAAGTTGGAATCAAGAGCCATCAACCACTCCTTTGTTCTCAGTTCTGGCACTTCACCTCCCAAAATCTTTGTGTTGGTATGGTGAGAAAAATTCCCTGAAGGAACTCTTTGACACGTGTTCTTGAGTAAAATTAAACCTTGAGTGTATTTTATAATGTCTGTTTACAAACTCTCCCTATTAGAGAGGTTATTTAAAAATATATCAATCTTATTACTGCAATTAGGAATAAGAGAATAACAGTTTGCTTAAATGCCTGTCACCTACCTCTTCCTAAATACTAATTGCTTACTGGTATTATTAAAATTGCAATAATCTTTGACTTCTCAGATATTTGGTGAAACTTTTGTTCAAAGTCTGCATTTTACACGGCATTATTTCAAATATATAATAGAATCAGTAGCATAACACAGAACTACCCAAATGTTTGCCTCTTCAACTCTTGTAACTTCTGTATCCTAAAGATGTATACAGCCCCAGGGAAGGTGCCGAAAAGAACAAGGATCATGTGTTTCCCTACCTGAAGGCTGTTATTTGTTTGATACAGTAAGATTTAAATATGTTCAGTAATAATGCAAACAGCTGACTTCAACATCAATAAAGCAGCATAATTTAATGACCAATCCTCAAATAAGTTAGATTTTCCTATAAAACTTAGTTGCTCCAGAAGGGTTATATATTTATTGAATAGTGCATGAGAGTAAAATGAAGAGAGATAGAAATACATAGGTTTCATATCCTGGGGCAATACATGAAAATACTAAGCTTTCTACCTCTCAAAAATTTATTTTCCAGATGCATATTTGTAAGACATAAAAGGAACTGAACACAAGGCATTTTGGAAACTCTGAAAGAGTAGAGTCAGTTATTCCAGGAATCATCCTGTAATTTTTATGTCAGAATTTTGAGAGAGATATCCCAGGAATGCCTTTGGGCACATCATTAATGTTACTTCCAGGCTAATTAAGCATGTATGCTCTCTCCCAATGGGATGAGTGACATGGTCTGTTCAAACAGGTCTTGCCAGGAAAACGAAAATACATGCCCATTTTAATACATTCATCATCTCTTCTTGGAAATATGCTTAGTCACCATCCAAATTTGCTCAGAAGCAACAGATAAGCAGAGGAGCATGAACATTTTGAACCTGCAGAGTGTTCTGATGTAGTGTGCATTTTCACTCCATCCATCTTTTCTGTAGCTACACAGCTCTGAAAGTAGTAACACTGATATTCTTAATGTAAACAAAAAAATTAAAGCCCATAAACACAGGTGTGCTTGAGTAGTTTTACTGCAAGGCAAGAACAGACATGCATGTTACTCCAGCAGCAGACACACAACTCCACTGTCAAAGATGAGAATTGAATACTTCCTTTACACTGGGTCATACCCCTCCAAGATTTTACAGCTCATGGCTGCAGAGGAGGTGTGAATCATAGAAATGTTAGCTGGAAAAAATCCCTGGAGGTGTCCAACCCATGGCTTGAATAATACTGAACTATTGCCAGTACTAGATCAGGTCAGCTACAGCTGTGACTGGCCAAGTCTGGATGCCATCCAAGGATGGACCTTACCCAGCTTCTCTGCATACCCTGTTCCAGTGCTAATCCACCCTTCTGGTGGGAAGAAGCTGGTTTGGTTTTGGTTTGTTTTGTCTAGATGGGACTGGAAAGCAGGAAATTGACAGGATACCATAAAAAACCCCTACACTACATATGCTGCATATCTTGACACACATATCATAGTGTGTCTCTGACTTCATGCAAACAAGGAAACAGAAGGGGGAATTTACAACAGCAAAGAGCACATGAAGTACCAGTGCCATGATGGAACAGTGAGAAGCTACATGGGAAATAATAGTGGGAGGAAGGAGTGGAATTTCCCTTCTGCCCTTCTTGCAAAGCTGCCCCTGTAAAAAAAGAGAACCTTCCCCTTTGTTATATAGCTATTCTTGCAAACAGTGAGAATAACAGTGCCTCAGCCAGGTAGGATTACAAAGAGCAGACAAAATAGAAAACATCCCTGTTCTGGACCCCTGAGCTACACTGAGTCATGCAGGGCTTTGATTGAAATGCCTGAAGAAACTGAAGTCAAAATTAAGCTACAATGGTTTAGCACTAGTGGTCTAAGGTGGAATTCAAAGTTGTCCTAGATTGAGGACTTTAAACAAGGAAGGATTTAACAGCTTAAATCTGTGGCAGAATTCAAATGCAATGGGGAAAAGTGTATGTCCAAAATCACTATTATTTTAATTACTCATTCTCTGCTCTTGTGTTTTCTTTTCTAGATTTGAAAGCAGTCTGACAATGCAATCTCCCCAGATACTGCTCCCTGAGCTGAGGACACAGGCGTGTCAGCCTGAATCATGCTGCCTGCAGCCCTCGGAGCATTTCCTGGTTCAGGGAGAGCGAGCAGCTCTGTTCCGACAGTTTCAATGGGAGGTGTCAGCCTGTTTCCAGGGCTTTCAAAAGACATTCCATCATCTCATGAATCATTGTGTGGAACCTCTGAGATAATGAGACTATGAACATCATTTCACAACACCATTTGGTTCAAAGGCTGGGAAACATATGTGCATTCTCTTCTACACAGATTTTGCAGGGCAAGTAGGGAAAATCCTGCTGTCTGTAAGACTTTTCTTTGCTAGCAGCATCCAACCTTCTGCAAATGAGGCTGAGGACAAGATGGGACTGGTCAGCTGCAGATTGCACATCTCAACACAGCTTAGCTCTGCTTTGAGCTTCTGCATAGAAGGGTGAAAGAGAATCACCACAGGATGTGAAACCTGCTAAAGCTTACTAAGGGCTTTAGATAAACAGTTGCAATGAAGCCATCTCACTTCAACTGAAAAACTATTTTTCCCTTTTGTTGCCAAACTGAATGAGTCTGTGGGACCGCCTGAGTCTAGATTTTAGCCTGCACTGATAGGATGACTCACTGACAGCTTACCGCTATGCAACAGAACGTGTTAGTCCTTGAGATGAGCTTGATCTGTAACAAAACCCGTAAGTTTCCAAGTCCTACACTGCAGTTTGACTTGGCCATTTAGAATTCTAAATGGTATTGAAAATTCTTTATAGTTGACATTTTATTTCAGAAAAGAAGTTGGAACCTAGCAGATATCCTGCCAAAATTGTTACCCAGAGTTTCAACTACCACTTTATCTGACTCTTCAGAATAGCATTTCTGAGTTGTACTATGAAACAGCTTTTATATTTTATATATACATACATATATGTATATACACACTTATTAAAAGACTTTATACAGTAGCTACTACTTCATTTAGTTCAGTCACTGCCCTCCAGCCTCAATCACACTCTGGTATTTGACCTCTTTACATAAAAGATACGTGGGGAGAAAACTAAAATGCAAACCTGCAGTGCATTCCCTCAAGAAAGGATGTCTAGCCCTCAGAAAATTAATTAAATAAATAAATAAATAACAGAAGGTGATAGAAGAGACTAAAATATTTTTCTACTTTGCCTAGGTTGTTCTACATAAGGTCTATATTACAGTTCTCCGAGTTAACTTATCATATGTCATATGAGAAAAATAAATTAACTGCCTCAGGTGCAAATTTTGAATGAATAGAATTCTTCATTTGTAGGTGTTTAAATGTAACAGAATTTATTTTTCACATAAAAGGGCTACATTTTCTACTTAATTCCTTAAATAAAAAGATAATAATGTAAAAATTTTTTAGCATCCAGCATTTCTTGTCTGAGCAGGGGTCTTAGGTAAGGTAGTTCAGATCCTACAGGTGAAAATATCTTGAGGAATCATTCCCTCGACGCTTGAGTTGTTCATTCAGCAGGCAATTATTTTCAGTGTATACAAAACACAGGCTGTAGCCTACCTAGCTGCCTGCACTAGCACAAAGCAGAGCCAGCTAATGTAACCTCTGTGATACTGCGTTGCAGCACTTTCCAAAAATGTAACTTCGCTAATCAAAGTGTTCTGCTCAGAGTTCTAGACAAGTTTGGCTTTCTCAGTGATGTGGACACATTCCAGTAAAAAATTGATGGGTTTTTTATATAACAACATAACAGGAAGGAGAAGTAAACAGAAAATAGGTAATAGATAGTATCTCACTTCTTGTGAATTTGCTAAGTATTTCTCAAGTATTAGGCCCAGTTTCGCACAGTACTGAATTAAGGCTCAACTTGGTTGACTCAGATGTTTAGAGCCCATTTACTTCCTGTGTCTCTTTACACAGACAGGACAGAGTTTCTTTCCTGGTGACGCAGGCTGATACCTCTGTTGAGGCAGTTTTCCTTCTTTGTAAAATTATCTCAGCCTGAGGCAGCTGGGCAGGGACTCCACAGAATTTTGACTATACATTCAAGGAGTGAAAAACAGGTTATTTTTTTCTTTCTTAAGCACAGATATCATTGTCTATGGAGAACTAACCTGAGTCTCAGCATCTGTATTTATACCTCAAGGGAAGAAATATTTCAGGTGAGAAAAGCTGTTACAGGCTAGAGATCCATAACATAAAGCCAGCCCTTCTGGGAGAGTGGGAATTCCCTTCTTTTCCAGCTTTTATGTCTACTTTCCTCATACAGTCTCCTCTAAACCTCTTTGCAATTAAACTTGCCAGGGCTGAGCTTACATGGAAAGAGCATCCAGGTACTTACCGCAGAATTAATCCTGCACAGTGCTATGGAACACGTAAGTATGATAATTAATGGTCACAGCAATTAAGGCAATTTCGTGTTGTGGTTCTCATTCTCAGCAGAAAAAAAAATCTCGCTGATTTCTGCTGACTGAGGGCCAAGATTCTCAACACTACACTGAAAGATTTAACACAGCAACTTGCAACACAGCATATCTGCCTCTTCTCTTCTATAAAAAGGAGAATGAGGTGACACACGGAGATCTCATTCTGATCTATATCGTTCTTTTCTGTGCTGTACTGCTTTGACCTGCATTGAGTCAAAAATACCGTAAGATACAGCATGCTAACCAACTTTACTTCTATTCTCTGACATGCTTATGTTCACAACTTGTATTTAACTACATGTTAAAATACGATCAAAAGCTAGGGACTGCATTCTTTGCTTTATCTGACAGTAAAATGTAAGAAGAAAGCCAAGGGAACTGAAAGAAGAACTGCTGAAATGGAAATGTGTTCCTCAAAATCATTCCACAAAGTGTTGGTCACTTGTTACAGATCCTGGAGGAAATACCAGATTTCTCTCACTCAGAGCAATGAGAATTCAGGGCACTGGCACAGTGGAACTGGGAAAGACATCTTTATAGGGACTGGGATTATAGAGTTAATGAAAACCAAGATACAGATACTCCTACCACCAACATCTATGCTCTATGATTTGTTCTTTTAAGGGAAAAAAAAACCCAAAACCAAAAAACCACAAACAAAGAGAAGAAAGGTACACTGACTCATGAGCTCTTTCTCTGCAAAGCTAAAGAAGCAAAGAAAGACAAACCAGCAAAAGAGATATTCCTATCATCCTCTATGAAAAATGAAATGCTGTTATTGAACAATATACACAAAAATAATAAAAACGTAACTATTAATAAAATAATTCAAATACTCTAATAATGGATAATACTGATATTTAAGCATATAAATTCTATTAAATTGACATGTTCTGTGTTTTAATCCATAGAAACATTCATACAGACCCCCATGAATATTTACATAAGTTGATTGGAAGAAATATGAGTTCATTTGGGAGTTTTGCTTCAGAGGCAGTCATATGTATTCTTGTGCAGATGACAAATCTTACTCATGCCAATTGCCCCTTCTTTCCACATAAGTTGAAGTATTTACAAACATATCTATCTGCAGCATATGGACCATGTCTGGTGACATATTCACAGAATCATCATAGAATGGCTTGGGTTGGAAGGGACCTTAAAGATCTTCTAGTCCCAACCCTGCAGCTTGTGTAGGGATGTCACTCACCCTGAGGTTGCTCAGGGCCCCATCCAGCCTGGCCTTGAACACTTCCAGGGATGGGGCATCCATAGCTTCTCTGGGCAACCTGTTCTAGAGTCCCACTACCTTCTAACTAGCACAGATGTGTAGAGTACCCAGCACAAAAGAAACACAAATTTAGTGGGCATATGTCATTGTAACACTAGCTGAGTAACCATAGGCTGATAAAAACCTTCTGTTTGAATAGTCCATTTTTGTGAAATACTCAAAAATCAGAGGGGCTTTTTGTCTAGTTTAAAGCATTCACATAGTCAATGATCATGCAAAATGGAAGTGGGAGTGAACAAACTGAATCTTTTCCATTTCTTTGAAGTCCCAAAACACGGAAGAGAAGAAGCTGGATTCTCTATCCTTTACATATCAGAGAAGGAAGGGAAGAAGGATTTGATAGTCAGTTGAGAAGTCACACTTCTGACTGTCAAATATCAGGAATCTTTAAATTTTACCTCCTGGTTCATTGAAGATTTGTATTGCACAGAGGTATACCATTCTGAACTTTTTACATACAGTAAATAGCAAAAAGGGTTTGCACACAGAATAGAGAGTTAAACATAGTCAATGAACATCTTCTGACATGTCTGGGTAAAGCAAATCATGCTTCTAGGTGAAATTCATCTTTGAATAACCTGGCCACCTTTAGCAAAATATTCCACATTTGGCAACAGCATAATTTCAGTGTATACATAAAGGATGTATGCTGGGGCCTCTGCCAGGAATTAGAAGATGGAAATAATTAACATCTGGTACTCACTAACACTCACCATAGCCAATGAAGAGAGGCTGGTGCGTCTCTTTGGCTAATTACATGTGCCATGACTGAATTAGAAAATGGGCATGGTACCCTTGTAAAATGGGCTATGAAGTTGCAGATCCAAACGAGGACTATCCTATCAACCCATGCTCAAAATGGATGGCCTAGGAAGGCCTGAAGGGCTGGTTGTGAGAAGGTACAGATAGGCAACAGAGAAAACAAAAACTAAGGAATTCATGTGGTAATATTTTAATACCATTGCAAGTGGTCTAGGTTTGAACAATCTGAGGTGATCTCAGCAATTCTTTTTAACAAGTTTGAAACACTTTTGGAGAAAGCAATAATTTTTGCTCTGCCACAGCATCTCCTAGAGCCATTTCTGAAAAATATGGATTTTAATATTCATGTCTCCTTTCTGTTTCATCTCAACAGTTTAGTGATTCTTCCCCACAAGGTGGCAGAAAGACCACACAGTTGACCAATAATGGTTATAACCAACCTCTGCCTTATAACTGAATTACCTCTTTTAAAGTCCTGCCACCAAAGGAAAATAAATCTTTAAACCATTAATTCTATGTTAATTGGAACAGTGTAATATATCCATACGATATAACAAAAGTTTAAGGAAGAAGATCCCAAACAGAAGAGATTAAACTGCTTAGTCATCATGACCTACTCAAATATTATTATGCAAATAGAGGCTTTGCACAAATGCCAACCAGTGATACCTTGGTTATCTGAATGGAAATGAATATGAGAGCAATTTGGATAAGAAAGGGGATCATATTTTAATACAAATGAACCCAGCCTGGAGGGCAATAACCTCATGTTGGATGAGCTCTCAAGTAATAAAGATTCATTAAAACAAACTAGAGCCGAGGCTTTTAAAACATGAGTTTCAAGGTGGAGAATGAGGGCACATGCCATGTAGGGAAGGGTCCCCAGCCTCAGATCACACACTGCTGTGCATCTGGCCATGAAATTGGGTAGATCTCACTGCTCTGTTGGACTGGAGCGTGGTGTGGGCAATCCACCCCGAGGCAGCAGGGCTGGCCTGGGCAGGGCACTCTGGGTGCAGGGGGAGCCAAGCAGGCAGAGCAAGGGCTGCCTGGCCAGCTGGCAGTGAGAGCCTTCTAGCTCTAGGACTCAGGGAAGGGGCAGGAACTAGACATGAACTCAGCAGGAAGCAGGAGGCTTGGGATCATGGTTACAGACTCTGCAGCCTGGAGCAACTTGTGAGCTCAGCTCCATGCCTGTCAGGCTGTGGTGCCCTCCTGCCCCACAGAGGGGATGGATGAGCCTGGGGCTGAGCCAGAAGTCCTGATGCTGGGTCAGGGCCCTGTCATGTGCCACAGGCTCCCTCCTTACAAAAACGGTGTAAGGCACTGCTCTAAATTAGTGATTACATCTCAGTTTCTCTCCTGGATTCACCTAAGCTAGCTGATCACAGTGATGCTCAACACTGGATTCTTTTACCCCTCCCCTCAGAGTCTCTCCCTTAGTGTCCACCTGACACTGTTTTTTACACAGCAGATGAAAATACATACTGCATGTGCATAAGTATTCTTCTCTACCTCTGTACCATATCCTCCCAGTTATTCCTACACCTCAAATCAATAAATTGCAATTTCCCCCTTGAGGTCCAGCAGTAGGAATAATCCTCACAAGCTTCAGAAAGACCTCCAGCCCTGACATGCCATATGTGTAACTGGCCTTTTAAGAGGCTTAAAAAATAAGAATTTATGAAATATCTTTCAGTGGAACTGACCGCTGTTGTTATTTCAGAATAAAATAAGAAGTAAAAGATAACCTGAAGTCAGGCAAAAGCCAGTTAAAGGGAACAGAAGCAATAAAGCCATGTACACAGTGGCAATGGCAGTAAACACAGTCATGTGCCGAAAAGACCTGACACAACCTTGGCTCAATAACAAACATCCTCTGCAACTTGTGAAAATGCCCATAATTTTGTTGGAAAAATATTCCAAAGTCAGTTTAAGCCAGAAAATCAAATTAAGAAAGCATTTAAAGATCAGCTTAACGTGATTAAAATTTTTGTGAAGTGTAAAAAAAAGGATTTTTAAATCACTTTTGCCTGTCAGGAGGAAAATACATCATCTGACTGACTATGTTGCCCACACACAAACAGAACAGCTACAAGAAGCCAGGCAACAACTTCAGTGTCCACCACAGTGCCACAGTGACTGCAGCCTTAGCAGTGTCACACCTCCCTCCTGCTCCAGTCATAAAGGTCAGGAAAATAAGTTTGTAAACATATTTAGTTGGCCATTTTTGTGCTCTTTTACAATCAGGTGAGCCAGACCTAAGTTAAAAAAATTAATTCTGTGAAATACATTAACATATTTGGGGTGCCACGAACAAACTTTGCAGTATCCTTTATTGGATTTGGGATTTTCAGTTTAAAGCAGCCAGAATCAACAAAGCAATTTAGTGGAGTTTAAGAATAACTTCTGTTTATGCCAGTGGGACTGCAGCTACAGAGACATTGTCCTACATCCAAAAAAACCAGGGCATTTAACAAGATTCTCCTCACAGAGAGAGAAAAAGCACATTTCAAGTGTTTCTATGTCATGTATGAAAAAGATTAATCTTATTCATGACCTAAACTGGAAAAAAAGATGATTTTACAGCTGAAATTCAGGAGACAGGGATTTGTCACCACGATGGTCCACAGATCTCCACATATCCTCAGTTGAGTTGCATCCCTACCCTCAGCTGAGAGGTGATAGAGGCAGTGTGTCACATTTGCTTCATCTGTGCCGTTCGGATCTATTTAAATGGTCTTCTTTTTAGGACAGGAACAGGTGCCGAGGGTTTGTTTGTCTTAATGGAAGAAAACTAATAAGGTAAACATCAATAAAATGTCCTGCACTAAATCAAATTTTTTGCATAAAACTACTTATTGTACCACTAATGAAAGCATGGCATGCCCTGCACAGGCTGTTTGAGCGAGGGTGCTTCTGCTCTTTTGCTTTTGCCTTGATCCCTGTGAACGTTTGGATCAGAGCTAAGGAGGAAATGTATCAGAGTAGGCCAAATGGATTTATCCATGAAGATGCCATCTCCAGATTATGCTGGATCTGTATTTTCAGGTCTACTCAAGGAGGGTCAGTTCTGATTTCCCTAATCTATACTGTGAATTTTCCCCTTGATAAGCATCCCCATGTTGTGCCCAGTGCATGCTTATTCTAGCTGGCAGCCTTTAGGCTTTCACACTCGCAGAACATGGGACATGCAGAAATGAAGGAAATGAAGCAGCACACTTTTCTTTTGCTGAGATCCTGCAGTCTTTTAAAGCTGCCTAATTTTGGTGCTAAGTGCTCGAGTTACTCATTAAGAACAGAGTGCACCTCCCCCAGATGAGCCAGAGGAATCCCTGCAAATGGTTCTCAGTTTTCAGCAAGGGGGGGTTCACTATATAAGGGATAATCTACTTTGCGAAGCTACTTGTTATAGTCAGTGGGTAGCAGGGTGGCACATAGGAAATTATGACCAAATGGGTTTAGGTAAAATGAAGATATGGAGTACTTACTACACAGAAAGAAGGCACTTTGTTGCCAAGCTAAAATACCACTGGTCAGATACAGCTATTACTGATCATTTTCACAGAGCCATAACTGCCTTGCCCACTCTCTGCAAAACTGAGAACAGCTTCATGCACTTCGTATCTCTTCCCTTGCAGCTCCAGCTTAGCATCATACCTAGCGGAATAGTATGAAGTTGGGAAAAGAATGCAGTCAGGAACCTCCCTTGCAGATGTTTGTTTTCATGGCATATTCATAGATGATTTATCCCAGATTAACCTGGTTAATTAACTAAATGTGGCAGAGGCAGCACAGCTATGCCTTTCTTATTACCAAGGCTATGTCTTTCTTATTACCAGAAATATTACCTCAAGTGCAATCAGGTTTGCAATTCTCTAAAGGAAAGTCAGAACCCTATCATAAAATGAAACAAATCTAATCAATCATCTGAAAATACCAAAGTATTTATAACACCATATATTCAGTGTATATTCATTTGCTTGGAATACTAAAATAAAAAGGAAGAATTTAACACAACCAGGAACTTAGAAGATTCTATAAAAGTCACACAGGAAACAAATTTGCTCAGTGTCAAATCCTTAGTCAGTTAAGCTCTAATTGCACTGTAGTTGAAGATGGAAATGACTTACAGAGCTCAGCAAATTTATGTCACTGCAAGGACTGTCAGAGAAGATGTATCAGACAGTAAACTGAGGATATATTTGTTCTTAGTAAAAAGGCCAAGAAAAAATGTATCTTCTTGCTGCATCCATCAGCTGAGGCGAGAACACATAACTGGTTTAGAAGATAAGCCAATAACTAATTCAGTCATGTGGAAAGAGCTGCCATGAAATCCCTCCCACCACCCACAACATTTTTCCACCCACATTGTTTGTGCTGCTGCTCAATCTCCTCCTAAACTTTTAGAAACTGAAATTCATCTCTTGGCAATCCTTATGTTTTGTTATTGCAACTCACGATTCTTTGCTTTGTTGGTGGCATAATATGCTAATGACAATGAAATCTCCACAAGCCTAATTCAAGACCTTCGGATGTCCACAGGAGCAGTCACTTGAAAGGGAATCTATCCTTATTAGAGGAGAGAGGATTTTCAATCAATAACTGTCTGCTGTACATTTTCTTAAACATACTGTCAATGGGATTTCTCTCCTTCCTTATATCTGTCAAATGCTTTTCATACTCACAAATGTGAAAGCCATTTAGTCACTTCATGCATCTGTTTGGATTTTAGTTTCTCCAGTGCGAATGTCAACAAGGGGGCCTATGTTGACCGTGATTTTTGTGTTATCTGTATACACATGTAGTAGAAACTGTACTGAGACCACAAACTCATTTCACATTCTGTAGGTCACTGAACAGCTGCTGGTAATGATTTTTGCTCACTAATGACCTAGGTTATATTTGAATCAGTGCCCTAGAGGTGAAAAACTCTGTATTCCATTACTGATCCCCCGAGTCATAAAATCCCTTAATAATTTTCTTTCTAGTTGGCTTTTGCAGTATTGTTATTTATTATCTTATAAAAACTGCATGTTCATCAAGCTTCAGAAAAATGCGTAATAAAAAGCTGGATATATAGGAGATGGAAGCACTTGCAGTAAATGGCCCTCAAAATGTGGCAATATGATGGAATCAACACTATATAATCTCAAATGGGTCAGAAGTAAGATGTTTGCAACCCATTAAAAGGAAATACTCTGTCAGGAGAATAGAATTGTATAACCAAATATATGAGCAATATGTTATTTCTGGCATAGTAAAAACTATATAGTAAATGAATTATAATCTTGGCTTTTAACTCCATCCTTAGGTAATACACCACCATATATCACTCACATATTTAAGTTATTATGACCACTTCTACCAAGGAAGTATAGTTATTCTAGTAAGATATTATACATATCATTTGCTACATTATGACCTCCCATGTGTTACATACACAATTCTCCTGATCCCAGTGTGGGACTAATGAAGAGAAACACCTGAGCTGCTGGGAGAAAAAAAAAATTACTGTGAATTTTAAAATTTACAGATTTGTGTAGGAAATGTAGCAAGTCATTAAAAAGACAGAGATAAGTGCTTTGGTGTCTTGGTGTACCAGTGCTTTTCAAATATTAGACTCTTCCTACCTGCTGTGCTTAACTTCAAAATTCAGTACTGCCACAGGAAAAAAAGATCTGTTTGCTTTTTCATCCCTGTACCACATGGCTTTCACTTTCATCAAAACACAGCAAAAGTGTCACAGGGGAATCATTCCCTTGGCTGCCTTAGCACTGCTGATCTTTGACCTCCGACGGAAATGGATTCCAGGCACACTTCTGCTTGACAAGTGAACCGTGTAAAATCTTGATGAGGTGTGTGGTTTGTTTGGTTTGGTTTGATTAACAAGCCCTAAAATTCGAAGGAAAGCTTTGACTAACAAAAAAAAGCCCACTTTCTTTTTCCACGCTTTCCCTTTGTAAATGTACTGACCTAGAACGGCACATGCTGCCTTCTACACAAGTAAAAAGCACATTAGTACATCAAAGTGGCATTTTGGAAAAACACAAAGGGCAACAGCTACGCATGCAGACCTTGTGGCAAAAGAGGAAAGCTTAGAGCCATGACGTCATAAATCTCAGTAACTCCTGCAATGCACTGAGCAAGCACATGCAGCATAATGATTCTGCTCCCTGGAGGAAAAAGCTTAGGAGCAGGAGGAAAGAAAAGATTATTTTTAGCTAAGGGAACCCTTTGTCTAACAGCGTTAAAAATCCTTGAGTTGGCTTTTCACAATAGCAGCTTTGTGCCGTGCTCTAGTTTTAACTCCTGGAGTGCTGTAAAAAGGAACAATTACAGAGCAAAATGCCACATTCTGAACTTGCCTGTTTGCTCTTACTTTGTGTCCTTTCGGCTCTGATTACAATTTTGCATATATCAAAGCTTCAGCTTTTAGCCATAAAATTTAAAGCTCTTGCTCTTATCCATTACCAAGTTACATGTTTTCATAAGTAATACAGGCCTAAGCAATAGGAGCAATAAGCAACATTTATTAGATTGGTGTGTTTAAAATGTAATACCTAAAATTAAACTGAAGGTCCATTCCCATTTGAACATTTTATCTAGTGAGACACAGATCTCCTTTTTCCTCTAATGCCAAAGAAATTTGATTCTACATCCATTAATAATCCCAGATGTCAGCCACAGACAACATTTTCATCAATCATTGTATTAAAGCACTGACCAAAAGATATACCTATAAAAGGAGAAAACACACTTCCCACTACCTTAATGTCTTTAATGTGTTTTCAAGATTTTAAGCCATTTTGCTGAAGGCTACTTTTAGTAATGTGAAGAGACAACTGCATATACGTCTCAGCTGCAAAAAACCTGATTTTGTTTAGCAAAGAAAAAATAAATCTTACAACCAATTTTAGCTGCATCTTAGATAGTCCCAAGTATCACATTACATTTTGTAGTATACCTGTCTGTTTGCTAGGGCTGATTTGGACCAACTTTGACTTGGCCTCTAGTACATGTGGAAGAGCTGTGACTTCATACTCTTTGTCCATGGGCAGGGGTGGCCTGGCATACCTCTCTTAAATGGTGTAACAGGGGTGTGTCTACATCACACAAATCAAACCTGAGGTGAGATACACAAGCTGCCTCTGAAAACATTAATTCAAGTACCAGAAACAAGACAGACAGTGCAGTATTAGTCTGACTTATAAGCAGGGATAATTAGTCTATAGATGTCCTAGGTCAGCAGATGGGACCAGTTATCTCTGTGTATGGGTGATCAAAGCCATGTATTCTACCCCCTCTATTC
>JAOXXN010000065.1:36863497-36886207 GCA_026770055.1 Myrmophylax atrothorax | reverse complement strand
AAATTGTAATTCTGACTCATAATCTCTTGTGTGGAGTTCCTTTCTCCTGCTGGTTTACCTCTAAACCAGCACAATAGAGCAGCTTGTACTAATGAATTTCAATGAAAATGGCTAAATTTAATTACCTAACATCTTTTCTGGTTAGAGCAAATACACAAAGTGTTACTATGAATTTCCTGGTCCACGGTAACTATCCACAGTTAACCTTTCAGCACATTTCATACCAATTGCATCCCACACCACACCCTTAGAAAGGCCTCCTGACCATCTGTTTGAGAAGTTATGCCAAAGAGGGAAGAAGGAAGATGTGAAACTAACACAGGTGTTAGAACACAGCTGGTGAACAGAAAAAAAACAACATGCTACTACGATCACATCATAGCTGTTCTCCACTACTGAATTCTGCTTGGGGCAACCTTTTAAAAATAGAAGTATGAGACAACAGAGCTGGCAATCAGAGTAACTCTGACGGGGAAGGAGGAGAGAAACATTAACCATTCTTCCTCTATCAAAAATCCCCCACTTTGCCATCCCACATCATCGGGCAGCTCTTGGAAATCAAATGTCTTCAATGAATCAGCTAGAGGCACAGATCATGATAGATTCATCATGTACCTGCCACACAAAAATGATGGCACTCCAGGACTTGCCTCTTTGACAGCAACAAGTCTACCACATGAAAATTCAGCCTCTGTCTCCTTTTCTATTGGTATTGTTGCTCCAGATAAACAAATCAAACTATTCACAACTGAAATCTTGGTGGCATTTTTTAATATTAAAACCTTGTTTGCTCATTGCTTCAAATGCATAAGAAATTGAAATAATGTATATCTACCCAAAGACTTTCAGATGCATAGCCTTTCAGGAAAGTGCTTCAGAACACACAAAGCTGCAATTTTCATAAGGAAATTTGCTCACTGTTATTTCAGGACACAAGCAGGTCCTTATGCACAGCATGCCTGTACTCTCTGTCAGCAAACAACATTGTATATAAAGATTCCTAACCTTATTAATAATTGGTAGTTATCACAATAATTAGGAGTTTGAAGTGCTAATAAATAGTTGCCAAGGGTGTCCTAATTTCCTAGCACATGCAGTAGTTAATGTATATTGCTTATTGACATCTGGTGCCATAGACATGCTAATTTAGGAAAACAAATACATTACACAAAAAATGTCCTAACTCAAATCACATGTTACAGTCTCACCTTTTACAGGAAAAACATCTGAAATCCGTTAGTAACATGAACTTTAACCATATCTTAATGAGATACAGACTTGATTCTTTTAGTAAGTGAGGCAGCAAATTCAATTTTTTCTAAAAATAGATAATACAATCCATTGTGATCAAAAACTTTCTTGGCATTCAGTTCAAACAACAGTACTAATGAAGCAGGATAATCCTTGATGGTACAGGATGTTTAAGCATCTAATTAATATTAGCAGGCAAAGACTAATCAAGGGCTGTAAAGAAACTACTATAAGCTGGTCTAAGAATGATAACTCACGCAATACTAGCTTGAAAACAAATCCTACCCTGATTGCCAATCATTGGGCATTAATAGGTATCAATTGTACTGGTGCATGTAGACAGGTTTCAGAGTGGAAGGAGTTACTGTGAGGAAAGTACTGTCAAACAGCCTTTTTCCAAAAACCAGAATTTCCTCACAGAAGTTCAGTTATGTTAAAATTTTAGTTTCTGACAAGGAAACTGCAATGATAAATGGATGATATATGGATCACTAAAAGGCTCAAGGATGTCTGCATCTGGGACTTTTTAAAATACATATATAATTCCTAGGGGGAAATTTGCATTAAAACACTTATTCTGAAGAGTGGATGCTACAAGAGAATCTGAAGCAACAGTCTTGGACCTTGAGATTGGTGCAGTTGATGGGAAGACCCTTATCTTGGAAAAGGATCTCTAATTATGAAGAGTAATCAACTCAGATAGATGGCATGTTCAGTGAAAGGACCATGTTCAACTGAACTAAAGAAGTCAGTGTGGTCAGTGTAAAAGAAAACATCTTTGTATTAATGGAAAGATCCTGAGAAGTTAAAAGAAATGGACATATTACTGAGGTTCACAAAATAGGATACTGTCTATGAAAGAGAAACAAAGTGGTGCAGTAAGCCTGAATGTAGCACAGTCATTGTAACATTCTTCAGGAGAGCAGGAAAAGATAAAGGTGTTTGGTGGCATTCTTTATCAATGGCATATTAAATTAAGAACGAAAGAAAAAGAGCTGCAGTATAGATCCAGAGGTGAACAGACAGCACTGAAATTCATTCATACAAATAGTTACCAGCGGTTGCCTCAGAGTTGACAAATATTATTAAACAATCCCGGTAATAACACTACTAAAGACCTATTTATTTCAGGATGAGACTGTGGGTTTTAAAGACTTTATAAGCAAACACCCACTTTCTTCCACTAAGAGCAAAGAAAAGATGTACTGACCTTGAATTGAACAAATTTCATTTTATTCAATACACTGAATCTAAGTATAGAAATACATACTTGTATTTATATATATATATAAGTATATAATTCAATACTAAAGTTCGAAATGGACACACATGGAACATACTTGGTTAAATCTATTGGACAAGCAATTTCATGGACTTGAAAATAAAGGTGACACTTGGAATTTCTTTACATCAGATGGGCATGTTTCCCATAAATTGTATGAGTCAAGCAAAGAAAAATCTCATATGGGATTAACATACCAGACCCAGCTATATAAACAGCAACAATTGCTAGGCTGGAAAGGGAGGAGAGGCCTGGGAAAAATGAAAGCCAAGTTGTCACTCTCCAATATCTTGTCTGTATAGCTTAGAGAGAAAAATTGATGGGATCCTTGCCAGTAAGTAATCTGGAGGCAAACATTTGTTTTCAGGGAGTTTCAAGTTGGGTTTGTTTTTTTTTTTTTAGAAAGTGCCTCTCAGTGAGATTTTTCATGGGCTGGATTTTCCTTCTTTGTCCTGCTCTACTTCTGCTTTAGGTCCTGAATTCAGTTTGTTATTTAGCCCCTATGCCACATTCTCCCTCTATATATGTGTTCATAGTAAGACTTACCTTTCTATCATGCAAGGGTTTCCTTGTCAGACAATTGAACAACACTTGTAATTCACTGAACATTCATCATCATCATCATGGCTGGGCTTCGCGAACGAAGATCTGGGAAGGGCTCTCCCCACGTGGGTGTGCCCTTCCAGCCTGCGCAGAGGATTTTTTAGGTGAGGCACAGCATGCGCAGAACTGGCCCCACCATTTAAGTCCTGAGGTTCATCTGCCACAGCCGAGCGAGCTTGGACAGTGACAGTGAAGTCCTCAGGACCAGAACCTACAGCCCCCGGTATTGCCAGAGGTCTCCCATCCAAGTACTAACTGGGGCTGACCCTGCTCAGCTTCCGAGAGCTGACAGGATCAGATGTCAGGGAGGCATTTAACTGTCTTAATGAACATTATTACCAGCTAAAACAGATACCCTTTCCTTTGGCTGAGACAACTGTGTTTCTCTATAACTTTTTCTCTTTAAAGAGAAGAAAGGAGATTTTTGCTCATCTTTTCCTGATTTTCTCTTTCAGACTGCTGAGAGCTATCTAGTGCACATGTGCTATGGACAGACTGCTTCAAAGGACCTGGGAAGATGAAATTCTGACCAAAGAGGATGTCCTTCCTATGTCTGAAACGAATAATCTATGTTTGAATTTTGGAGAACTCTGGTATGAATATCTCATTCCACAGTGGGTCTGGGAATGCAGACACATAAACAAGGACTGATTAAATGCTATTTACTGAAATGAACTCTCTCAGTATTTGGTTGTAAAAATGAAGGGTGCCCACCTGACACCTAACATGGATTTACAATTATTGGAGTTGATTCTCTTAGATGACTTCCAGCACACGACAAATAATGACTTCCACATCTTTCCCAGCTGCTATGGAGTAAAGGACGATCTCTTCTCATGCTGGAGAAAATGCATTTCTTTATGGATTTCTGAGGATTTCACAAACATATTTCAAGGCCACTGACAAACAGGTGAGAAGAGTAAATAATCTCTGATACTAGATGTTAAATGATTTTCACCATAAAAAAAATCCATGTTATTCTTTCCCATATGATACACCATTTCCTCTCTGAATTTTCCCTATCCTAACTACCTCTGTCTAAATAAATGCTGGACCTGACCATCTGGAATTAATGAGCACTTTAATAGACTATGTAAAACTACTAAAAGTTTCAAAATAGGAACTGATAATGTATTTTATATTGAAAGATTTTCAGTTATTGCAACTCTTTGAAAAAAAATAAGTACAGAAAAGAAAAATGAAAAGGAAAAAAAAAAGGACAAGAAGACAAAACCAGAGAGGATGGTGCATTGATATGAAGAGAAATTTAGCATAAGAGTACTGTACCCCTGAAAACCATACAAAGGAGATAATGCAATCATACACACACAGAAAAGAAGTTAAAAGAATACTCTTTTATACCAGAGATCAGTAGTAGTACTCCCTTCACTTCTGCTCTTTCCTCACTTGTTAGTGCTCTGAAGTAATATTTGTATTCACAGCTGCTAGACAAGTAATATGGATATGTCAGATGTCTGTTGAGATCTTGTAATAGAAGTTGCAAAACACACTATGAGAATGCAGGAACTATTAATGCTCATGTTTCAGGATAACCACTTCCTAAGCTCAAGAAGGTCAAGGTGACACTTCCTGCATAATACATAATTGCTCCCTAATTAGTACTAAGATTTTCACCTTTAAAAGCCCTTGTGGAGACAGAAAATAGACCAAGGAGTCACAAAATACTCTGTTGCAGTACAGTAACTTTACTTTGTCCTTTCAGACTTCTCAGAAATTTAGGTTTGGTTTTCTTTTTCAGATTAAGTGAAAAGGAAAAGATTTTTTTATTATTATTTTTACTATTACTGATGGAAACTGGTATGGAAAAAAATAATCCAAATATTTTAAATATTATCAAAAATAAAGGTTAAAAAAGCAGGCAAATACTGTTGCAGAGGCAGGATTAAGTTGACAAAAATTTCATGTACAAAAAATATTTCTATGAGAAGCAAAATAGAATGCGTGCTGGAGATAGTCCTGAAAGAACAAGAATTTACAAAATGTTGCTGATTTTCAGCAAGGAAAAGGTCAAATTAAATTCTCACACTTGAAAAAAAGAACCAAGCAAACCATTGAGTCAAAAGTTGTAACATACTATTATTACTATTGTACTCTTGTTGTTATTGTTATTATCGTTGTTATTGTTATTATTGTTAAAAAGAAGAGAAAGAAGAAATAAGTGAGTACCTGCATGTTCAAGACAGAAAAAAGTATTTGAGGTTTTTTTATTTCCTTGAAATACTGTGTATGTGTCCTTCATTTAAACACCTTGTGAAAGCTGTATGTAAGAGTAACTATCAAACAAGGTGAGCCTCGAGGCTCCCTCCATTGGCATTGCTTAACTGACTTGGGAAGCTCAGCTGCAACACCCTGTTCAGAATGCAAAAACCTCATCTGCATTCTGATGTAATGAACAGACACGGGATGGGTGGTGTATACAATAAAAATTCAGAGAAGGGTGAGACGGTCTTTAAGCCTGTGCTTTCTAGTGAACAGGGAGTGGTTAAAAAAGGCTGGCAGAACATGCAAGGTATGAGAGCTTTCAAGAAGAAAGGTTCTTTTGTGGATCGATCACAGCAGTTTCTTCCGGCTGAATCAGATGCAATCATCAAGGCTCATGTGCTTTGTTTGTGCATTTTTCAGTGTTAAACTTTTTCAGATATTTCAATAGCAACATCAGCTGCAGTTGAGTTTAATCAGCACACATCAGATGTGTGATCAGGAAAGTCAGTCATCTGTATTAGCTAGTCATTGTGCTAGGTTTTTCAGTACCAACACAGGAGATCCTGTGAGCCACATTCTCCCAACATTTTTCTCACTGAGCAACTTTTTTGCAAAAAAAACATGTTGACTTAAACACATAAGTGAATTTTATTCTCCCTGGCAGGAAAGCCTGATGGCAGTTGTTGTCTTATGTAAAAATTTTTCCCTAGCTCCTATCCCCTATCATTACCCATCAACTGAAAATCTTTTTCTGAAAGCACTTTCTATTGTTGGAAACACTAGTCAATGCTTATATTAGAAAGAGATGCATGGGAGCACCTGTGCTGTGCTACAGAACAGATCAGATGAGAAAGAATAAAAGTGTGGTGGAAAATGAACAGTTCTTCTAATAGTTGTTTTCTTTTGGGGAAAAAACCTCTTCTCAGCCTTGTTCTAAATGTGCAACCGATCTTGCAAATAAAGAATCAATACAATGCAGGATTGATTGCTTCGAGGTAATTTTCTGAATCTTTTCCAGAACAGAGAGAAACATCAGAACATTTAGACTACTGCATGTTCTTTCTAAAATATGTTGCCAAGTTTCCTGCCTTAAAAAAAATAAAAGCTATACATACACATATATTAAGTAAAGGAAGATTCACCAGCTTCCTCTCAAACTCCTTTAATTCATCTTCTTGAATAATTTTTTATGTGACATTTCAAGACTTTCATTTCATGACTTTGCATTTCAATTGTAAATAGATGAAAAGATAGGTTACCAAGAAAGCAGGAGTGGTATCACCAGAATTTGTCAGAATGGAAGTAAAGTTTTATAATTGAAAAAGAAGGTAAGGGGGAAAAGGTGGTCAAGTTTCCTACTGAACTAAGTGCTCCTGCATCGCCCCACACACAAGCAGCAAAGCAGGTAATCTGTCTGCAAGTCTACAACTCAGTTACATGAAGGTTTCTTTCCCCTTTTGCTATAAAAGGCAAATGGAAGAAAAATTATACTTAGATGATGAGTTATGAAGAAATATGAAAGTGAAGAAATAACTCACAAGCAAGGCTCTTCTTTTTCCTCCAAACACTTGAGACATTAGAAACACATCATGATATTTCTTTCCCTAAATTCCAGTTGTCTGCTGAAGCATTCACATACTGCAAATCAAAAAACAGCAGTAAAGTGGGCTCTGGCTTAAGGTTCATCCTCTCACAAAGGAAAGTGTAAGTAAAACCCACAGCCTAATTTAAACAACCCACTCAGGAACCTCAGCCTGACTGCAGGCCATAATTTTGCAAACAAAACTCTTTTTCATGGGCAGGGATTACTTGTTCATAGAACAGACAGGATGAAAACTACATCTTCCTTTTTGGTTTTTGAGCTCACTCCTGTTGCCATCTCTAATGCAAAAAAATGGATCCACTGAGTGCCAAAGGCTTTACCCAGTTGGATGAGGGAAGTTCATGGGTGGCTAGTCTGCAGCAAAGGGGTTTGGCTGTGTAAGCCTTCCAAGATTTGAGTCTTTGTGAGCGGCTTGCTCTTCTACACCCTCTCCAGCCTCACAAACTGAAGGGAAGGGGAGAGAGAAAAGCAGAACTCCAGGAAGGAGCCTGAGAGAAGCTGCAATTAAAATAGGACTGGCCAAATGCCAGCCCTGAATACCTCTAGATACAATGGGTCCTAAACCTAAATTAGGCCAACTGCCAGGCTTTGGGACACATGCACAACCATAATCTCCCAAGAACAGACAGACAGCAAAGTGCAATTAAGTGTTCTCAGTTCACCAGTCAGTCAGAGCAATCCTTAGGCACAGCAACACTTGCCAAACGTTTTTCACATACAGCAGGAATAACAAAAAGAAATAAAAAATGTAGTCAATTCCTACCACTTTAGAGAAAAAGAGGGAGAAAACCTGAGACCTGGGAAGAAAAATATTAAAATGCACATATGGACATAGCTAGGAATGAATATTTTAAAGCTTTAAAGCTTTTTGACAAGGCCACATGCCTCCACATGAATGACACTGATTTACCTTTCAGTAACAATTGCAAAAATGTTGGCAAAGATGGAACAAATTAAGTAAGAAAGCCACATGGCAATATACTTTGGCTACAATTTATGTTTGTTGCATTCTCAGCTTGTACAAGACAGACTTCCAGTAATCCCCTCTTTGACACTAGCACGATGATCCAACTTATTCTCTTCATTAGGCTCAGTTATTCGCCATCTGTCTGTGCTAAAAGCATAGTCTGAATATCATTTCTTCCTCATAATGCAGAAGCAATAATGAAATACATTACAGGAAAAGCAAGCTGGAATTAGGATACCTCTCAGTTCAAACAAGAAAGAGCTGGAACCCATACTAAGGCTGCTGGAGTCCAAGTCCTGCCACAGCCTATTACTGGGAGCCAACTACAGTGACTGCCAGTGAGGGAGAAAGTATTAAATCACCACCAGCACTATGTAGGGGCAGGAATCAGACAAAAAGAGTTTTAGTTATTAATAAAGAAATACTTGTAAAGAAAACAAACGCTGCAAACAGGCGCGTATTCAACAACCCAAAGCAGTGTAGATGAAAGGGGCCCTGAGGGTGGGTCAGTGCTCGCAGCCTGCTGCAGCACAGGGTTCTCGCTCTCCTCCACATTAAGCAGAGCTAAGATGCTGCCTCTAGTTTTGAGGATCAGGATTTAGCGTTCTCCACCCATCTCCTCCTCCTTTCCACAGCAAAAAAAAAAAAAAAGGCCAGGATGGGTTGAGACAGATGGCCGTGGCTTAGCTGGAGCCTGCTGTCTGCGAATTGCCCTGCAAAGGGTGTGTGGCGGATGCCAGGGACATGCAGGGGCAGGGGGTAGGGGCAGGGGACAACCCTGCCAGGCACTTGCAACGTATCTGCAGCCCAAGAAGGGGAGAGAAGCCTGGCAGGTCAGTGAGGCAGCAACATCCTCGGTCTGAGCTTCAAGGGCAAACAAAGCAACTGAAAACAAACCCCTGCCAGCCATGGGCCAGCAGGGCTGGGCAAAGGTGGTCAGGAGCAGGGATACTGGTCAGACTGTAAGCCCTGTCACCTGACCTGCAGGATACTCTTCCTGTAGGTAAAAAACTAGGGATAGTTTTGGTAAACTTCGTTCCTCTACAAATGCTGAAGATAGGGATACAAATACTTGAAATGATCCACAGCTCCCTGTTGTTAAACTGAAAAATCTGGGCTAACTAGCCAAGATTTGCAACAGCATTTTGCCCTAGTACTTATCTTTGTCAGTCTGAGTCACTAATTTTCCTTTTGCTTTCTTTTGTACACAATGTTTCTGTTGAGATCCTTATAAATAAACCTGAGGCTATTGAATCTCCCCACTTAATAGCTGAAATATTAATCCTTATGCTAAATTGCTAGTTACCGATCACTAACGTTTTTGGGAAATCAGAGATACCAAGAGAAAGAAATACCCAAAGATTTCTGTGTACTTTTTGTCCCAAAAATATAATCATGAGGTATTCATTGCCTGGTTTTTTTCTCTTATGATTGACAGAAGTGAACAAAGTCTCTCAAAGGAGCATATAAATAATTTAAATAACACACACAGTGGCTGCTGGTGTTCAGTCAAATTCACACTGGCAGTAAGTCCGCTTGACTCTGTAGCATTCCACCTCCAAAACAGATAAATCAAGTATGTAATGTGTAAGAAAGAATAAAAAATACCAGTAACCCTCTCTAGTAACAGTTATAATCTGTCTTGATAGAGTTTAAAATCTAAGCTGTGTTTTCAGAAAGGTAATAGGGAATTCATGTGCTGCACTGCTCTGGGATCTTTGGATGGAAAACACTACATATGTTCTAAGTAATTTTTAACTACCACAACTTGCATACCATTACTTTGAACACAACCAATCCAAAGTACATGTAAAAGGCATTATATAAGTGTTTGAAATCAGGGCATCAAACTAGAGAACATTAAAGTACATAAGCTGGCTTCCTGTCTCTAGGGGTTTTAATAAGACAAAGGCTTGAGCTCCTGTTAGCCTCGTTACATGAATTATGATAGAGTAACTGTTCATCTGAGCCCAGCCAGTTCATTGTAAACCTAAAATGGATACTACCCTCCAGAGAACACTAAGCATTGTTTTCTCTGCCTTTTTTTTCCTGCAAAAAACACTTGAGTTAAAATTTTCATTTCAATGCTACAAAAAAGTTAAATAACCTGGGTTTGTCCAGTAGTTTGGAAGACCACATGAAAATGGTTTATTTTGTTTGTTCTTTTTATTTCATTAGTTAAGGGGGTCTTTTTCTTGTAAATATTCTAGAGAACTAAATGTATGCAAAAATTAATTTGGAAGCTGAAATAAATTTCATTACTTTTAAGGAAAACAAGGGTTGCTACAGCAGCCCAAGGAAAACCTATGAAATTTACTTTTTCCTTTGAACATCTTACCTGCTAAAATCCAAAATAAACCTGTGCTGATGGTGATGCCTTCAGATCTCATACCCCTGTGAACAGAGACACTCTGGAGACAAGTTAATGCAGTAAGATATACAGGTCATTTATTATTAGAAGCTTCCAAAGTTCAAACCCAAGGGGTCTGAACCCCAGATGAGGAAGTTCACCATTTACCCCTTATTAACATCCAATCACTACCCTCATTTCCCTTGAGAGCCCACCCAAAGGGCCTGTCAATCTGCCCTCTTCTCCTTGAGGGGGGGCAGTTGGGCCGCCTTCTGGTTTTGTCTCCTGTTATCTTGCAGGTGGCTTCTCAAAAAACATCGTGGCCTTGGCTGAGCCTGAGAATAGCTCCCAAACTCGTGAGAAAGGCAGTTAATATGTGCACTTAGAATCTGAGCAACTTAGCAGAGCCTGTATGATTCTAAAACCTACTAAAATACATTAAATTCTTAGGCATCAAGGGAGAGGAGAATATATACCATTTTGTCTATCAAAGTCAAAGCATAAACATCATTAAACTTTCTGAAACCTTTGTCAGAGGCAGAAATGTTCTCTCGGAGGGGAAAAAACTCAAACGGAAAATGAAAAATTACCCTTGTTTAAATTCCTGATATGGGATTTTACCTTTGAAGTCTTTTAAAGCTCCTTCGTAATTCACAGCCATGGAGGCATTTCAAACAACAGAACTCAAGAACTAAATGTTTTGTGGTTTATTCTACATATGGAATCATTTACTTAATAACCAAGTTGCCTGTGATGTTAAGAAATAATTGTATGTTTTCTTAGCACTTATCTTAGGTGTCAAGAAACATTCTTTTCCCATGGCAAAATAATGTAACCCATAATATCCTGCACTGCTGTGAGTCTTAGGAAGTCAGACAGATTTAAGCATTGTTACTGAACTCAAATTAGCTCCGCCATGCCAATTAACATGACAGTCCACAGCCTGGTTATCTGTGGAAGGGGCTTTCAGAAAGTTCCAAAGAATATCTGCCTCTGAACTAGTCACTGTTAATGGTGAAGTTTCAAGGACAGTGTTCTTCTCACTGCAGTGCATCCACACCACTCTGTGAATTTCATTAGAAATCATCTTGCTGATTCTGCAGCACAGTAAGAACTTACCTACATCTTAATTTGTTGTATTATTGTTTGTGTACTGAGTACTGCCTCAGCAGGTGTTCTGTCTGCTCTGTCAATGCTGAAGCTCTTCATGTTTGTTTCGGTGTGTTCGAAATTCAAAATAAGATCACAAATGACATTCACTTTCTGTAAGTGTGGGGACACAGCTAAACATGGACCTGATACGTACATCTGCTATGTATAAAACACTGTAAAAAGTTAAATCTAGCACAGATAAAAACCACTAGGGACTTCAGTGTGAGTTTTAATCCAGCAAACTCCCCCCAAATTTCCTCCTTTTGAAAAGCTTATAAAACAAATACTAGATGAAACAGAAGTGATTTTATAGAATTCACAGAACCTGCTTTACAAGTATAAAGAATGTGTACTATTTATCTGCATGTGTAAGTAATTACAATTCAAAGCATTAACTTGAATAGTAAGAATAACAAGAACTTTAATGAGTCCCTGTGGAGCATAGGGCAAGTTAGTTTGTTTGGCTAAAATATTTCATAAATATAATGCAGTGGAATTGTGCACATAAGAACAATAAAGCAGAGTAACAGCCTGAAAAAGAGAATCAGGTAAAGGTGAACAAAGCAAAAAAGCATGAATAAATGTAAATCCAGTGTAGCAAATATGAATCAGAATTAAAGACAACTGTACCAGCATGTACTGAGGCATGCAGCTAAACAAGCATTGCTGTTTCTCAGTCACTACCTTTATCTCCTGCTTCATGCTTGTTTCATGTCACAAAATCGAGACAAAAGCAATAAAAAAAACTTGTGAAATAATAGCAGGTGCATACCACAGCATCGTACTGAAACATCAGTACAGACAAACCACTTTCTCCAGATGACAACTGAATAGACAGTCAAAAGAAGTTTCTCTGCAGTCCACCTCTTCTGATGCTGTAAACGGCCCTGAGCTGGCTTGTTAGACAAGCAGTTTGCATCAAAGCAAGCAGTCCTCCCTCACAGGAGCTTCTTTTAACAACCTCTCAAGTCTTTTAAGCGCCAATTTTCCTAATATGCTCCAAGGACACAAAAGAAGTCAGTCACTCCAATCCCTGCTCTAACTGAAGGATTTGATTAACCATCCAGAACATACTACCTTGGGACACATGACAAGCTTACATCTCTCTAACTCCACTGCATGGATTTTCAAACTGTTTGTGAAACAGCTCCCGAGGGGCTGTATTACAATAATGTTTTAAAGCACACAGAAATGAGTGAGTTTTCCATAAAATGCTACATTTTAATATAAAACATAAGACCTTGAATCATAGTCAACTTGGATATGGACAGAGCAGGGCAGGAAACTTGGAGAAGTTACAGCTGAAGTCATTCCAGCATAGGCCTTTCCTGCTTACTTTCAGAGGCCTGAGAACACCCTTTGTCAATCAGGTTAGATCCCTAGCTGGCTTTCACAGCACCTGGTTTTAAGCACTTCACAGTCTAGTACAACATGCAGCTTATAACTGGGACTTAGACTTCCATCACAATGTGTGGAAAGATCCGATAACTAAAAAGGGGGCTTACAAAAAGCCACAGTCTTGGCAGCAAAAACAGAGACCAAACTGAGGGGTCATGTCTGTGTGGGAATCACGGTCTTGAGCCTGCTCCTGAAATTCAGTGTCTGCAACAGCCGTTGTTCATAAAACAAAACCAGGAGACCAAGCAGTGGTTCTTCAGTTCTATCCAAGGTTAAATGTCTGCAATGTTCATTCAAGATACAGAAGAATTGTATTCAGATCCATTCTCCACTCAAGACATTTTGATTTTTTGTGTCTTATGCTGGCCGCTTCAGTATCTTTTTTAGAAACTGGGCTTTGAATCATTGTTTTAACTAACACTTATGTACATAACATTCAGTAGAGCATGGACAGAAAAGAAAAACAGCAGGAAAAATGTTACTTTTTCTTGTTGCAAGTCAAAATATTAAAATCATTTCAAGACATAGTAAATGAGTACATTTAGTCACAAAGCCACAGTAACAATGTCTGAGCCAACAAAACACAACCCAGTAATATTCAGTTCAGTTATCTGTGGTGAATTGCATTGATGCAACACTGAAAATCTTCTAAATGGAAATAAGGTGCTCAAATGCATCATATAAACAGGGTTTTTTGCAGTATTTACTTTTGTCAGCATCAGCTTGTCTTCTCATACTTGCAAATCGCGGCAGGTTCCTGCAGTATAAGAGCCTGAAGAATAATAAAACAAATGGATTTCTGATTCAAGAGATTAGCCTGTAGCACACATAACCTTTATTCTAGCTATAATACAATTCACATCTGGTTAAACAAGATGTAATGTGCAGAGAGGGTCTGTCCATCATGCAGCCCTGATGCATTAAGTCTTTATTTTTCTTCTTCCTATGTATTTGCTGAGCTCTAAGATTCAGCCGTGAATGTGAATGGAGGTCTCACAGACCTTTTCTTGTTTAGCTTAGAGGTCAAACCTACATAGAAAGAAAAAAAAAATTTTCTAAAACTAAACCACAGTGAAGATTATTATTCTTATGTATTCTATTAAACAGAGATAGTCAGGTTTTACTGTAGGATCATTATTCAACACAGAAAAATTCTAGTGATTTGCCTCAGTCACACTGCTGACAACTTAAAGTAACAGTAGCAATGGCAAGTTTACATTTGTTTTCAGAAAAATAATTATTTAAAGTGGCAGTAGTGAGTCTCTCACAGTGGTAGAGAAAGAGAAGAGCTGTTTTCCTAACAGCCCAGACTAGAAGAACTACAGGCACAGTAAGGACATGTCAAGGTAACAGCCAACACAAAACTTTGTATAAATACCCTGAGTTCTGTTTCATGTCCTAACCACTACATATGCTTATTTTCTGACCATGCATAAGCAAAACTTATTTAAAAAGACAAGGAGGAATTAATTTAGAAATACGAAACATATTTCTCTGTACATATTGGTCAAATTCTTACTCATGAACTGACAGGAAAGACTCACGAGGGTTTCAGTATTGGCAGAATAAAGATTTTTAGCCAGGAAAAATGTGAGTTAATCCATCTGTGAGAAAAGTAACAGAAAGACAGCAATAAAATATAAGCTGTCCTAGTTCAGCAGGTGGGACCAGTTTATCACTGTGTGGGTGTGAACTGGGATGAAGCAAAGAAAGGAACAAGTGTTCAAACGCTGCAGGAGTTGGTTCTCCAGGGACACACTTGCAGCACTCGACCAGTTTGTTCATAGATGTTAACCTGGAGATCTGAGCAATGATATAAAACATCAGAGGGAAGGCATCCTGTCTTCCTTTTCACACAACATAGGAGCTTGGGGCTGTGTGCCCTCCTGGCCTTTAGCTGTTTATAATGAATTTGTCTGCAGTCTTAATGCACAGCTCTCTGCTGGGGCATTGACTCAGGTGTATCCTGTCCCCTAGCAAACATTTTGTGGCTGGAGACCTGCAGCTGATACAAGCCATCACCTCAACAGAGTGACAGTCAAGTGGTGGAGAGAAAAGGAACTCACACAATGTTGCTCAAGAACTTCTTTGCACACAAGGTCTGCAAGGGTTCTGTTTGATTTGCTGTCCAAGTTGCTGATCAGCATTGCCGAGAACAACTCAGAAGGAGAGAAAGGAGAAAGCCATTCAGACTGAAAAGGTAATACCAGCATCACTCCTAAATCTAATTCAGTCTGAGAAGACCTGAAGGTGTTGACAGAGAATGCTTTCAATGATGAACATCAAGTTGTGTGAATCTGGTTAAGAGAAGGAACCTGAAAACTGGGCAAAGTATTTTAATCATATAGGAAAATAATTAATTTTTTTGAATGGTTCAAGCGGGCCTGATTTTTTAAAGTGATATAATAATTACAAAAGGAGCAAATTTTCATAGATCAAGCAATTAGATACTTTTTAAAAATACATTAACACATTATTACTGAAAGTATGTGTAGTGAAATATTTCACAAGTATTTCACCATGTTCCTGAAAGCATTATGGCATTTCATAGAGAATAGAAACATTTGGGGGACTGTTTTTCATCTCCCTAGTTACATGCTTTCTCTTTGCCTGATTCATCATTAAAAAGAAACTCCCTGAGCTCTGAAGCTCAGCTGAAGGTAGCTTACTTGTGGTGCACTCACAGTACGGGACTACAGCTGGAAACCCCAGCCCACACAGCACCTCATCTTGTCTTCACAGAGAGCACATCCACACATGCCAGCCAGAACATCTCCCTGCTGAGGCCCAAGCACCGGGCTGCTGCTCAGGATAAAAATAACCACTTGTGGGCAAAATGAATAATACTAAATCCAGCCAGATAGTCACCAGATTCCCCAAACCACTGAAATGATGAAGGAAGCTTAACTAAACCACATTTACAGAAAGGCCTCTGCTAGCCAAAAGAATTCACATGTCCCTGTTCATACCACAGTATTTTTGTACCTATTCAAAGCAGTGCAATGCAAAATAGACTGAGTTCTTTGGTGATTCTCCCCTTCCACTCCAAACTCAGACCTGTGGTCTGTAGCATGAGCAGTACCCTGGTAAATCCTCTCAGTTCACAGACACACCTTAGTAAAGCTACAGTTGCATGACATAACTGGGGGAGAATGAAAACAAATTCACCTTGTGTTAGTATCTCAAAAAACCACAAAGAGGCTGGATTGCAAAAAATAAATCTATCTATGTTCCTTATTGTATACGTAGCAGTGCTTTCTGCAGTGACTTTGCAATCAATGAGTCCTATGGTTACCCCACACTTTTGTCAATAAAACCTTCACATTCAAACCACAAATTACTGCATTTCTAGACCAATCTATAGTGCAGTCTATATCATATCCTGCGTGCATAGCTGAATGCAAATATATCATAAGCAACATTAGAGAAATAGGCTTTCTAATAGGATATTTTTCTTAAAGGAATCCTTTCATGTTATTACCTTCTACAGGTGTACAGTAAGTTGTTTGCTTTGTTGTCTAAGAAAATGCTGCTTCAATATTTTGCAATGCATTGTCAACACTAAAGGCTGAAGGGAACGATATTGATACCACACACTAAAACCAGCAAAACTTAATTAATGGCTTCTATTGCAATGAGGAGTCATGCTGCAGTGCTACAGATTTACCTTTCTATGAATGTAAATAAAGTGAGAAGAATGAGAATAGGACAAGAAGAATGAGAGGAGGACAGCTGTGTGTTTAAAAGGCCAGATCATGGATTTTCAAACTGCATTTATTGCACAAATCAAAGTTTGTAGATTTTATTTGGGGTTTTTTGTTGCTTTTATCTAGTCCTGAAACTGATGAAGGGAGCCATAAACTTAATAGTTAACAAAACCTTATGGAAACATGACATTGAATCTTAAATTAGCATGTAATATATGAGATTAAAATATATTTGCATTGTTTGTAAAATATCACAGGTATTTTTGCAGACAAAGATAAAAACATTGCAAGAAAATTTTAATTTCTCTCAGTTACAGAATAAGGAGTTATAAAATGTTGATTAGGTACTCTGAATAATGGGAAATATTTTTATATTTTGGATATATTGAAGTAATTCAGGAGTGAGGACATCTAACCTACATCACCTAACTATATATCTCTCTTGAATGTTAGAAGCATCCAATAAAGAACAAATGTTAATTCTAGAATAATCACAGAACAAAGCAATTTTTATACTTCTTTAAGGCAAGGCAGCCATGATAACTGAGGAAAAGAGCACATCTACATTAAGTATATGTGCTTTGAGACACAGTGTTAGATCAGAGACAGAGCAGGACTACATAGCTAGTGTTTCAGGAGCAATGAGTAATAAAATCACCTGCCCCTCGACTTCTTTGAAAGGCAGCATGCCTCATCCCCCATCATCTCCCCATCACTCATGTGCTTACTGAGGAGGCACCTGCAACACAATGGTCCCCACACTTCAGTCTCTTGAGTGGGCAGAAACACCAACAGTGCAATAGAAGAACTTGGGCCTTGTCCCCATAAGCTTCAGCTCAAGGCAGTCTCCCTGACTGAATGGTATTATTTTCAAAGTACACACTGGTAATAACATTCAGGGCTTATAGTATGTTACCTTAGGGGGTTAATCAGCCATGTTATCACAAGACACAAGAAATACATAGATATAATTTCTATTCAGAGAGTGGTCAGGAGTGTGCCCAGTTTGGACCACCAACATACTTAAAGGCAACAAAAAGACTACAAGGTTTTTAAACAGACCTGAAAAAATTCTTAAAGGAATGTGTTACTTGGACAAAAAAAAAAAATGAGAAAGTGCATGGCAAGGACTTGAGAGAGAAATTGGACATAGCAGTCCTCCAGCATCTAAAGATCACCATAAAGGTGACAGTGATAAATATCCACCACGTCCACTTTCAATAGAACTAGAAGAATTCCGTTTATCTTGCAGTAAAGAAGATTTAGCTTGGCTACCAGGATAATCTTTCGTCCCATAAGGCTACTGAATCACGGAAATAAGATATGGAGAGAGCTGTGGAATCAATTTCACAGGTTTAGAAGAAAAGCACAGATGAATCTCCATCAGAAAAACAAGAATGATTAAGATCTACATTTGTATATTCAAAGATAATACTTATTTTTATAAAATCTCCTGTGTCAAGAATTGTTGTATCTTCATACCTGTATGAATTTTAAAACCTAATGAGCATACATATTGATTAAACCAGCACAACTGAAATACAAAGAAACCCACTTGCATAGCTTGAGCTAGAACCCTTGGATGTTAACATATGCAGCCATTCCCCCATTTCACGTAGCTTAGTTTTGCATCTTCACCTTCATTAGAAACTTAGTTCTTTCCCCTTTGAAGATCTTGACCTTAATGCTAGTTCATTCCCATTTCCATATTTCGGTCCCTAATTTATGGCCTTTGTTTATTATTCTCAGTATTACAAAACTCTGCCCTCCCTGCCCTCAGTCACACTCTTAAACAATCTGTGCAGCCTCCACAACATCCAACATTTTGTTAGCAGAAAGCACTATATGACCATAGAGGTCAACCAGCCTGCAAGAGAAAACAGAAAGAAAGGAGGTTGTCACACAAGATAAAACATGAAGGCAGTTCCAGAAGATCAATAATTTAAACAAAAAAAAAAGAGGGGCAGTGAGTGAAGACAGAATCATTCTAAGGTCTCTCAATTCTAAATACAGTTCCCATTTTATGCTTATTCTTTCTAGAAAACATACACAAAGTTACGACCATCCTATTGGGTTTGTATCTAATGAAATTTTCCATATATATGACTTACAAAATTCAGCGTAATCCCAGCTATTGTATGCCTTTTTATTACACAGGTGTGTTCCCTAGACACACCATCAAGAAGGTGCTAAATACCACACAGTATGACAAGTGCCTTGTTCCAAAATCTTGTGATTTAAGTATAAGGCAAGAGACAACAGTGGGCTCTAATAAATGGGCAAGGCAACAGACAGCGCAACAGCAGGTGATGCGAGGCAGGCAAGGTCACTCTTTGCACTTGGCTACCTGCTTCATTTGGGGAACTAGAGAGGGCCAGAGAATTTTTAGCAGTAAGCTTGCTAAAAATGTCATTTGCAGATCGTGCAACAAAACAAGGGGGGTCAGATCAGATTCCTAGATTTGAGACCACCATGCTCGTGCCCATGCATTTTTATACGCATCTTTAAAACAACCATTTTTCAGAGTCAAACGGGAAAAGGACTTCAATATTTCCTGCTCAGTGAGTATATGCACATGAAGATCTCATGGATGTATTTGGACTTCTTTCTTCCTTTTACACAATTCTTTATCTCCTACATTAATTAAAATCAGAAGGATTAGGGAAAGTGTGCAGTTCAGGAACACAAGTGTGTTCCTTTAAGCCTCTTGAGGAAAAGGGCAAAGACTCATGTTCCTAATGTGAAATAAGGATATTTTTCTAATTTTTATTTTCAAAATCAGAGGAAGAGAACAGTATACAGCCATTTACTACAGGTTTTCAAGGATTTAACTGTGCATGAAACACCAGCCTCTGAGACTCTGTCCTGCCTAGAAACAAGACACAAGGGACCAGCTACTCGCAGAGCAACTGTAGGAACAGCACAGCTGGATCTCTTCCACACACACAGAACAGGGGCCACTTCCCAATACAGAAACTCCCAGATTCTTCTGAAATGTAAGTTCCGCCAACTTTATTTTTTAATTTGCTTCTTAAATACCAAGTGTACGGATAAAGCATGGATGCTATTCAGAAAGCAGATAGAAACTAAAAATTGATGCACTTACAGCAAATTTGACTTTTAGTTTCCAACACAAGCTGGAAAACTCAACATGTGCTACACATAGCTGAATTTGAGACATTTGGGGATACAGAGGTACTTAAGGCGGAAAGAACAGTGTCAGAGAGCCATTTTCATAACTCTCTGTGCATGTCTGCATGTATGTGAGTCTTCCATAGATTCAGTAGAAGCTGTATGCTGTGGATTTCACAAGTAAACAAAAACTTTAGTTTCCTCCTCACTAGCCAAACCTACACCAAAGCAGACAGCACAACATTTCCATCTCCAGTGAGCTTCTACTTAACTTTTAAGTTAGAGAGCAAAATTTTACCAGTAACACATGACTTAGTTTAACTTTATTAGATTAACTCCAACCAAAGACTGTTTTCTGACAACATTCACTAAAGCTTTTAAATTGAGCTAATGCTGCCATTGTGTTAATATGATTTTGGGCATGTGTAGACAACTTCTCTTCTAAATAAGAGAAACTAGATACAGGTCAGAAATGAAAATAACCATGAATGTGAGAACAGAGGTATGCTACGAAAGACATGGTAGAATATACACATCTGGCATTTATCAGCCAGAGTATAGTCTAAGACTATAAAAGAGGGTATGACAGTCATTCTTGTAGTCAAATTTCCAGGAAGGAAAAAATTCAAACATACTTTTATCTGCTTTACCTAGTGTTTCTCTCTCTGTAAAGTTATGTACACAGAACTGGTTCACTTTCCTTGGTACATGGGTGCTCCAGATATTGCAGTCACATGAGTGCCAGTTGCAGCTGAAAAAAAACTTAAAGCACTTCAGGAAAAAACAGGTCACCCTAATTGTTCTTTAATAACAAAGAAAGTCAGCTGTCTCCTTTTTATATTCTCAGGGAAAAATCTGGATCCCTTTTAGTCACCATCAGAAGAAAGAACAATCTAGGGCCTCCTATAAGCAGATACTTCCACACACTTTTTTAAAACTACTGAATGCAATTGTAGTAGTTTAAAAATGGCATTAATATCCCTGCAAATAAAATACACTTAAAGCCATATGAAAAAATCTAGTTGCTAGTCAGAAAATTGTGAGGCCACTAGAAAAACTAATAAAATATTATTGCCTTCAATGTGAATACTTCACTGGTATTTCCAGAGGGTTACTTAGCTAATTCTAATCCTTCCTTTGAAGAGTAAATTCCACCACACCACACACACACACAGAGTTGTTGCCAATTCAACAATAAAAATTCGTATTAGCCTTTTTTCCCTCCCTTTTATTAAAAGACAACCAACCAACACACCCAAAAAATCCTCACACAGAAACTGTTGTGGTTTTGGACAACTATGTATATTTCTGAGAACCTTTTCAGAGCATGAAACTCCCTTATCCTACATGAAACCAGTAAACACTTGTACTGAGGCTCCTGGTTCTTATGTTGAAAGGGAAAAGGCTGATGCAAACTGTCTTCAGCACCTCCTCAGCAAGCACACAGCTAGATGTTTGTTAAGAGCATTGCAGCCCTGGGAATGGAATGTGTTCGAACATGTCCTCATATTATAAAAACGCAGACAGAAGCCACTGAAAACACTAGAAGGGACAAAATATCCACCATAAATATTTCTTTTGTTTCAGTTTAAAACTTCTCAGCTCTTAAAATTCCTGCTCTTTCTTGGCTTCCTTCTGATGAGCTAAACTAGTTCCACATCTTATTTGCTCATATTTAGCCTGCTTTCTAGTAGTCCTTCACTTCAGCTGTACACGCAACATATCTGCAAGATAGCAATGGCTTACTTTTGAGGAGGTTTATGACAATTCTGAATATAGAGACATTTATCATCTAGATTAGTTCAGAACTTACCTTTCACTACTGTTCAGTGGAAGAAAAAGCTGTAGGCTTCCTTGACTAGTACATCAGAAGGAGGCTCAGAAGTTTTAAGCTATTCTTTTCTGCACATTTCTGAAGAAATTTTGACATCATAAGGCTCTGGGCACCTGTCCCATAAATTAATGCACAAAGATAAATAACTGCCTGTAGACATTCACTTCAGCCCACTCATCCTCGCTAACTTTAGAAAGGGGAAAAAATAGGTTTTGTAGCAAGCCCAGAAGTTAACAAACAAATTCTTATAGTGCAAAACAAGATGAGATCTAAAGCAAAGTACTCCCAAATGAGAACACCCTGCAGCAGAATCCCTTCTTCATATTTACAGAAGAGCTGAGCAGCTCTCCTGTTTCCAGAGGGGGCAAAGGAAGAGAGAAAGAAAATAAAGAACTTGGGCAGAGGGAATACACAGAGATAGACGTCTGCAGTATCTTTCAGGGTATTTGATTTCAAATTGTTTGCTCACTTCTCCATGAGCTCACAGCTCAGCTTTGACTCTCACATTATATGCATACCAGTTTATCCCTCTTCTGAAGACCAGAAAACAAACAAAACTAAAAAAAAAGTATCATGTTTCCTTTAGAGAGCAACTATAGCCACAATTGAGAGGAGAATTTGTGCCACAGTCTTCCAAATTATTCCATCAGAATTCACATCTCTGTATGCTACTTCAATGCCTTCACTGAATGGGCTGGGCACTTTACCTCACGGTGTCACTATCATGCTACAAAAACACACCTCAGAGGTAACAGTTCAGCCTTCTCATTTTTCTTAGAAACACCTTTCTTTGAAGAGGGAAAACAAAATAACATTTAATAGCACCATGTACAAAAGGAAAATAGAGCTTGACTTCTACTTCCTCAGAAGTATTTCAGGTCAGAGAAGATTTGTACCCTGGTAAATAAATCTGGACAGTTTTGAGTACATGTAAAAATGACTTAAGAGCTGCAGATCATGGTGACAACACCACTTAAAACCATTTTAAAATAAAAAACAACAAAACTCTCAGGGCAGCATGCTTCAGAACAGGGATACTGAGGAACAACTTAAGACTCGTACGTATGTTCCCACTGTTTAGGTTTACCAAGTTTGGTTGAAGGCCACACACTAACACATGGGGCCAAAACTCCACATCAGACAGAGGACTTTGTGCCCTAAACTCTGCAAGAACACTGGCCCTTGAGGTTAGAGACGCACGTATAGGG
>JAOXXN010000065.1:36832224-36863152 GCA_026770055.1 Myrmophylax atrothorax | reverse complement strand
CTCCTCCTATTTATGTTACCAGTGGAAAGCTTAAAATTACCCTACACACAAAAGTTCTAGCACTGAAATGAAGGTCAGTTTAGGTGAGCATCTTCACCTCACTGATGTACCTGAGAGCGCGCATTTATCCTTCATCATTTTTAAATTATCTCCCAGCTGCTCTTTCCAGCACTCCTTCATAAAAAGTAGGTTATGGAATGGGATCACCCCAGTATCTACCTGCTAGCATTGAGAAATCTCCAGACACAGACAAGTGCAACCCCAAAACAGCAAATGAGTGAGCCCAGGCAAGTGCAGACGAAAGGGGGCAAAAAATTTTACCAGACTTTCATAAACTTTATGTGAGACCTGGTATGTTTTACAAGAGAGAAGTAGGATGATCATTCTACAAATTTTAAGTTTTGACTTGAAGTCAAAAAGAAGTCCTGAGAAGAGTAAAGAAAGCAGTCATCTGTGAAAAGAAACTTTCCAACTCTAACACAGTTACATCAAGGACATAAAATTAGGCTTATTTGTGTCACCACACAGGATAACAGGATAAGAAAATTAAACCAATATTAGAGCTAGACAGCGCATCCACAGGATATCAAAATTAGATAGAACTGTTCAAATTAATTTTTCAAAACTTAACATCTGAATTGTAAGTAATATTTACCTGTAGTAAGCTGACCCCCTTTACTATGTTAAAATCCCTGTATCAACATCCACTTCTTTACTAAGTTAAAAAAGCATATGTGTATATACATACATACTTCAATAATGAACCACGGACATTTCATTTTCCATTTTTATTTTATTTGCTACATTCTGCGTTTAATAATTTCATCTAAGTGTTTTAAGAGACAGCTGTTGAAGAAACCTACCTGAAAAAATCACAAACTTTGATGTCTTCTTCATTCCCAACTTGTATGAGATCAGTATGACCCAATCAGGGCAGTCACTGCAGAAACTCGGGTCACACTGACAAGTACCAAGGGTGGAGCCTTCAAGGGGAGACCACGCCACCTGCAATTTAACAGTGCAGCTTCGGGGTTTCTTTCTACATGCTTCACCAGTTGACTGCACTCAGTGTCAGCTGGTAACTTCACACTCCATACATTCTCTACCTCTACTTCTGTAAAATGCTGTAAAAGCAGCTTAGGAGCCCCTGACAATTCTCACCAGAGACAAAGCCGAGAATTGCAGGAACTGATGAGAACAGCCACTTTGCCATCCCTTCACTTCTTGAGTTGCAAAGCAGAAAAATCTGCAAGATACACTGTGATACCATATATCTTGAGAAAATACAAGCTACAGCTACACTACAGAAATCAGTCAGACATAAACAGCCACAGGTATTCTGCTTGTCAGAGCATCTAACCCTGCAGTACTGACATGCTCATAGCTAAAATTACCACAAGATTTCGTTCCCATCCTTTCTTAACTCTAAAGATTTTAAGTAGAAGCTTTTGTTATTATCATGCTATAAGACCAAAAAACCACAGTTACTGCAGTGTAGGCATTCAGTGAAATTAATTTTTTGCATTTTTTGAATCACATAAAATAAAAATCAGTAATGGACAAATTCTTAGTAATCAAGTATAGTAAACACTATTCTGTAATAAAAAAGCACTAGAATGTCCAGGTCAAACACATGTGCACTGTATTCCATCAGGAAGATGAGAAAAACATGGGCAATGGCCGTAAGACGCACCAGCTACACACTTGGGAAAGAAACTATCAGAAAGGAAAGGATGTGTTCAGTTTCACTAGCTATGATGATAGATTAGTAACTTCAACCCTTAGGATTCCATGGAAACTATGAATTAGTTGAAGGACCAAATTTTGACACAAGTGAACACTGATGCTACACTTTGGTTCTGTGGGACAGCTACTCATCAGAGATTTGAGCCTGAACACAGCATTATGATTCAGTCAGATTCAGCAGAACTGTTTTTTGACACAGCAATCTAAACTGAGATCTGTACACTGCATACGTTACATGTAAGATGAATCTTATTTGAGATTAAACTGCTCCAGTATCTGAATGTGTTACGATATATAAAAACACCTAAACAGTGTTCCGATTTGAAGGCTGTCAGGAAGTTTTTGCAGTTATTTCTGCATCAGCCATATGACTCAAGATGCTCTGAAAAAACAAACTAAGCACAAACATTGCAAGCATGAGAACTAAAACAAGTACTATTATCATAGCTGGATTTATCCCATATAGTTAGCAGAATTATGACCGACAATGTACAACTCTAAATATTTAAAACTGACCTTAAAGCCCTCACTTTTCACATCAGGATTAAAAATTTTGTAAGAAAAAATAATTTTAGGAGACCCATGAGACACCCTCCCACCCAAGAAAGCTTTAAACACAGAGCACTCGGTTTAGCAAGATTTACTGCTAAATTTCATTTCTGTGTAAGGTAAGAGTTACTTTGCCTTTAAAAATTTAGTAGGCAACTAAACTAAACATTATACACAGTAAGCATCTTAGTATTTTATTCATTGCATCTTTTATACAGAATAAGCTTCACTGATATTTAATTCACTGCAGTATTCTGTTGATGTATCAATTAAAGATTACATTATAAACAAAGAACAAAATTTTGACTTATTTTTTTAAATGTGTGTAATTTTTGCAGTTGACAAACAGCATCACAATTATTGAAAAAAACCTGAAAGAAGCACATAAGCTATGGCCCATTTTTTTAATCTCCAATTGATAGTTTTTTCTATATTCATCATAAATATTGGAAGCTAAGCTCCAGCAACTAAAAATAAACATACCTATAGATTCCTAGCAACCAGGATTCAAATAAAGGAGAAAACATACAACAACAACAAAGTTTCTTTTCACTTAAGTTGACATCTGCGATCTATTTACACTATATAAGTTAAAATTCCACACGATTATAAAGGGCAAAGAATTTTGAAATAACCCGTTAAGCACTACTTAAAATGGCACTGTTGTAACTCAGGTTTGGGATTTCAAAAATGCTAAAACAGTGAAAGACCATACACTGCAGTATGCCTAAAATGTTTTAACATAAAAAGGAAACTACTCCATAAAGTGTCACTGAGATGGCTCAATCAAAATAATATACCTTTGTATCTTTATCAAGATAGATATTACTGTAAAAATGCTCACATTAAAAAATATAGTTATTATTGTTTGGATTTTCATTAAAACTAGAAGGGACTACATGAGCCAAAGTATGAGGAATTTGTATATAATGACATACTTCCTCATTTTATAGCACTAATAAAAATAATAACAGAGAAAGCTCTATTATAAATCTTTAATAACCACAGTATAATTTCCTATTATCTTTTAAAAACTTTACGATGTGGGTGTATGTGCATGCATGTCTGCATAAACACACAAACACACACAAAATCAAAGTGTATATATTAGGCATACACACATATGCACATTCCTGCATACACTTCCATAATGTGAACAATACGCAGGGACTTTTCCATGTGACAATCACATGCCACACACCATTGCCTTCTTATTTCTCTTTTTATGTTTATCCAGTAAATGGAATAACACTTCCAAATTTGGCCCAATGGAATGATTGTGCTGTAACATCATACACAAGAAATGACACTGCAAATACTGCTGATCAAAAGTTCAACATGAAAGCTCATCATGAAATGGAATGTAAATTATTCTAAAAATTAGTATTCAAAGATTAGTTAAACATTGTGGCAAACAACTTGGAATTTATAGAAAGTTTAAAATGTAATTCACATTACAAAGACTGGAGATACTTTATAGATAGAACTTTTAAATATGGATATGACTGGCATTTATTTTTAAGCTTACTTCTATTAGAAATAGACTTGTTTCCTGTACAGGTGATGCTTTGTCTATGCCATATACAGTAGAAAAATAAATTCTTTAGCAACCTAGAAATAGTTTATAAAACTGTTGAAGTTTCATTTTCTTTGCTAAACATGCCAAGAGTAGACTGAAAACTATAAATAAAAGCTATACAGACAACAGGTAAAGTAGAACAAGTTAAGAATACTACAATTTACAGGACAGACTTTATTGTACTATTAATTCCTGTGTGCTTTGTAATAGGAATAGGGTTGACTTTTCTTTTTTTGTTTATGTTTTCTTAAAAAAGATAATTACTTGCAAGAATATAACACAAGATAATTTATAATATACATGTACTTCAAACAGCAGCTGGGTTTATGGTATCATAGTAATCTAGAATGATAATCCAAGTCATTACTGGAAGTACAATACCTAGGACATAAGTGGGAAAGGCAATTTTTATTTTTGGAAAATGGAGCAAATCAAACTCTTAAAAGCCTTAATTCTCAAAATCATCTATTTACTATAGTACATACAAGAAGATCTTAAATCTTGTTATAAGTGAAGATTACAACAGTGACCATCATAAAGCTTTTTTTTTAAAACTACACAAAACATTCTAGCAGCTGAATGTGCCAAAACCTTCTTCTTTGCAGACCTAAAAAGGTACATTTTGAGCATGAGAGAAAAAAAGCTGCTATGAAAAGTCTCACAGGTAGTGTTTATCTATGGTCTCCCCTTTGCTACAATTTGTAACCTTCTAAATTTTTTATCACTATCAAAATATTTAACCAAAAGATTTGTTTAAATTAAGCAGCATTCTTTTACAGCAAAATTGGTACCAATATAAAAGTAAAATAAATGAAAAAAAAAAGATAATTTAAAAATACAGAGAAAAAAAAATCAGTCATTTGAAATTTTAGTACAACATACCACAGGAAAAAATATGAATACAAGTTTATGTGATCTTATATATACACACTCCAAAGAGGTTAATTGTCAGTACCCAAAGTATTTATTGCTATGTATTAGCAATGCATTTTTGTATATCTTTCGAGGGTCACATAAAAATAGATTTAAAGAATAGATTAATTGAAGTCCTAGATTAAAACATTGTTTGGTTTGAGAATTTTACTACAACAAAAGTCATGTTTATGTATGAAAAGTTATATAACCTTATATGAAAATGTCATGAACTATTTTCTAAACACTACATGTATTCCCAAGTGGGAAAAATTAAAATATCTAAAATATATTAGATTAAGTTTACAAGACCATCAATGATCTTTTTAACATGCAGCTGTTTACAGAATTAACAGTTTTACAAAATGTTTAGTTCAGTAATGGAACATAAAGAAATAAGTAGGCAACATCAAAATTTTTGTACAATAATTGAAACTCACTTTTACAACAAGCATGTCCTTGGTATTGTGCTGTAAGAAATAATAAGCAAGTTCACCCACCCTTAAACTGTCCACAGGTTTACTTATAAGTAAAGATGGAAGGTGAAGGATTGTAAAATTCTCAACAGTGCATTTTGCATTCTTCCATAAACCATCCTAAGCATACCATCACGTATGTAGCCAGGAGATTACAAAATAAACTATAGCTGGGCTTTAGCTGTTTACATAGAATGCCTGAATGTGAAGGAAATTGCCAAAAATAGCATGTTAAATAACAAAAAACAGCCATAAAGCAGGCTGTAAGCATTGAATGTTTCATAAATGTTATTCTTTTAAATCATTAAATTTCTATAGAAAAATTTTATTCACAATATATTGTGACAAACTGTCACAGGAATGATATAGTGATTGCAATAAGGTATCATGCAGCAGCAGCTTTGTACTTTATAGCAATTTTTGCTTTTAAAAATTAAACCTCTCCAGTCATGCTTATCACATAGTTTTTATCTGCAGTGTGTACAAATGAGGAGCACAGTACGGGATGTAACAAAAAGATGTCCAATCAGCTGGATGGGAATTATTTTTCATAAATATGAAGTACATTACTGTATCCTGAAACATGCATGTCTATAGCTTGTCTTTACTGTCCAGCACCAGGCTGCCTGCAATCATCTTCTGCCTATATAATGCCAAGAGGGTCTGCTGGTAACTGCGACTGGATGAGCTGCGGCTGCAGCGGCGGCGGGAGCTGGAGGGGCACCATGGGCTCCACCATCTGCACGGGGTTGGAAGGCGGGGGCTGACACGCCACCGGGTTCGGGGCTTCTACAATCTCTCCGTTGTAAAAGAAAAACTGGCATTGTTGAATGAAGGTCTCTATAACTGATTGGTGGATTTTGGTGGTAGAAAGAAACTCTCTGTTTTCAAAATCGGGTCTCATCAAAGTAGGCCAGAAACAAATTGATAAGTTATCAGCAGTCATAAAGTTGGTCTTATATTGCTGACTAACCCTGAAATGAGAATGACATGCACAAAGTGAGTTAAAACCAGTATGCAATCAACTGGAAATATTTTCATAGCTCTCCTAAATGTAGGCATTCATACTAAACAATCTCAAGATTTTTGTTCCTCTCCATCAGCAATCCATTAAAAACAATTGTCCTTGAATTTTTTAAATGATTTAGAAGAAAATTTAGAAAGAAACCATGACATTTCCAGATTTGGATAGTTAACTAATACAAATCTGATTAAGCTTTTAATCAAGAAACAAATTCAACATTCCTCTAGCATTTTGAAGTGACAATAACACACAAACTGGAACAGGTTCTTCACTTACAATCTAAATTCATTATTGCAATACTATTACAAAAAAAACAAAACAAAACCAAAAAAACCTCCAAAGAACAACAAACCATCCTGTTACCAAATTAATCATCTACAAGTAAATGCCTCCTCAGAAAACACAAAATGCTTTTCACAGTAATAGGCTAGAGAGATCCACGATATTTTATTTTCTAAAAGTACTCTGCATTCCAAACTGATTCCACAATTTTATCTAGAAGTAATTACTGAGAGATACATGAAAAATCATGTCTTAATAAATCTGACAAACACCTATGATATGCACTCAGCTGGGAACATGCAATTCACATATTACAGTAGACATCACAAAGGTAATCAAGCTACAGTTGTCCTGTAGAAATAAATGGAAAATAAAAACTTCAGAAATTTGTCAGTAACGATTTTGAGGATTAACAAGAGCAGCCCACAAGAATTTTTGACAGCTGGCTGTAGTCCATAGACTCAAAAGCTGTGAAAACCATAGTAAACAGTAGAATTAATGCTATAAGAAAATTTACATGCATTTACAATTAGTTACTCTAAATACTGTGAAGGTACACAAATATTGCCCCTCAATCTGTTTTGAGTAAGTTTGGTCCAAAGGATATTGGGATATTATTTCTACGTAACAGTAACGTTCATAATATCTTTCCTAAAAAACTACAATTTACCTTCATTTATAGATTAAAGAATAAATGTAAGCTTACATTTACAAAACCAGAAATGCAAGCTTACATTTTGATTAATATTATCAGCATGCTGCATCTACATTACCACTGGAGCCAATAAATGAAGCAATGGCAACTTGTAGCTACAGGTGAGGAAAAAAAGAAAGGCATTGCACCTCTTCCCCAGTAACAGCCCACAGCCAGATTAAACAAAAGAACAACTGACTCCATTCTCTGCTGTGCTTCACTTTTACCTTTGTACTTTCTAAGAGTAAAGAGAAACCTACCACCCTATATGCTGTCTCTTACCAAACTTTCTTAAACTACTTTAGAATCTTAGTGCTTAGAAAATGCCCAGTTACCTTCTTCTGTGTACACTCAAACTGAAAAACGAAGTTTTTCTCTTGATCCTGCCCACTTCCTCCACTTCAAAGTCTCAGGAACTTCAGGCTGTAAACCTGCTCTATGATTAGATTTTAAAAGCTGTGCACCTATGGTTTTGGTTTTAGACTTCAGAGGCATATTATGCCATATTAGCCCTTATGTATAAAGGGACTTGTCATCAAAGAATAAGTATAAAACACAACCAATATCAAAAAAGCCAGTGTCAATCCAACACTATCCTGTTTCAATTCAGTCTTAAAAGCTCAGTTCTGCTTACAGTTAACCAACCACAATTAGAGAGCTGGAATGCTCTGAAAGGCATCTATAACATTAATGAAAAATTCATCTCACTGTTGCCATTTATTACATTCCCATGGTTACACAAAACACTTGTATGTTTTGTTTCAATAACCAGGTCTTGTGCTTCTGGATACATCAAAATATCAATCACCAACCATTATTAATGATATAAGGATAGCACATGTTTACTCTAATGACACAGGATGTAAAAACAAAGAATTAAAACATTAGCTTGTGATGAGAACCCTTCCATCATGTAGAAGGCTGCTTTACCTCATTTAATGAACAATTCATTTGACAAACAACATTTCCATTTTAATTATATAGCAGCAGTAACGTAGCACAAATTAATATGTTAAAAATAAATACAGACTGTAAAGAATTTAGCTACAAGTTCCCTTTGACATCCTGTACCCCTCTGTATCTACCTCTTTTTACGTATGCAATTGTTTACACACAAGCAGTTTTCTTGTTGAATGGAATTCAACTACCTAACATTGCAAATGAGACAAGGAATGACAGCCTTTCTCAAGAAAAGATTACTTTGTTATTTGCAACCTGCTAAGTAATCGGTCATCATTTGTTTGTAGACATGCATGTATTAGAACTACTCAGGAATTTTTCAACTTATGCTTAGCTCTTTTACTTGCAGCAATCCAGGTACCTGACACTGTACATTCACCTGTGCTGTGCAAATAAGGTATCATATGAACATACTGAAAGCCCAACAGGACACCATCCGGGACAATCTGTTCTAGTTGACTCTGTCAGAGCAATGGGGTTGAACTAATCAATCTACAAAGATTCCTTATAACCTCAACAACTGTGAGTCTGTCTAAAAATGCAGAAAAAAATAGCACAAGTTAATCTTTAGTGACAGATTACTGGATAAAAACAGGTTTTGTTAAAAAAAAAGTTACTTTAGCTTCTGCTTTTTTTTTAAATAATATAGTTAACAATCTAAGTGGATTTCAGAGAATAATCCCATTTTAGCTGACAAAGAAGTACGAGTTGGCGGTTTTCTCTGTTTTTTATGACTGAACATTGTACACTTAGAGGGTCAGATTATGAGGTAATATAAATCTATTAATATTATTTTAGTAAATATGTGAATAATTTTTAAAGATAAGAACATTTAAGTTCTATGCAAGAGGCACAATTTAAGAAGTAAATGAAACCAATTAACTGTTCCTTGTATCTTTATTCTGCATTTTACTTTTTCAGCACAGGTTTTGGGTGCTACATTTTAGATTTTGTTTTGGGGCTAGGGAGAAGGGTGTAATTTTAATAGTTATTATCTAGTTATTATTTCCTGGAGAGGAGGGTTTGTAATAGTTATAATTGGGCACATAGTTGGTTTTAGGTGCAGTTATTCTTTCAAGCTTTTTTTGTTATGTACACCAACCATTCTTGTAATTTCAGAGTAGTAATGATGCCAGATACATATACATCCATAAAATGTGAGAAACAAACATACAAGGCTTTACTAATCAACCTTTAATTCCTAGCTTCTTTTTCCACATTTATACTAACCAATGAGCATCACAGCATGATATTTTAAATTCTAGTAGTCAATTCATTGTTACAAAAACAACCGGTTTTGCAATGGATACAACTTCAGTGAAACAGAAAAATACTGAACCTGTTTAGATGTGTTATTATGTATCTGAAGACATCATAGTTCACTGGGTGGAATTTCTTCACAATTTCTTTTAACTCATGTAGCCGTTCTGTCTTATCCATGATTTCTATAGAAACAAATGACATTTTCTGACACGTCTAGAAACACACACTGAATAAAGTGTTGCTAAGTCTTTCTCCTGTATAACAGTATAGGAAAGATACCCACAAAGAAATATCAAATGAGAAAATATTTTATAAAATTCCTATTTGCATAGAGTAACTATTTTATTAGAGACGTTAACTACCTAAGCACAAAAGTATTTTTCTGAATTTAAGCAGAATTATTTATCCGTGTTCAACACCAAAAATCATTTGATTAGTTTACTGTTGGCTTGTAGAACAACAATGTGACAGGGTCATTTCCTGGTAGTTTCTTCTGCTTGCAAAATGTCATGACAGAAAGACATTCACATGAAATTAAAGTATCTCAAGATTCTCAGTTATTCAAATAATAAAAAAATTATGAGTAGAGCTGATGCAGCTGTTTTGCATATACTGTTGAAAGAAGAACAGGGATCTTTCACAGGCCTAAGGGACATTATCCATGCTTCAAAGAGGAAATAAGCAACATGTAAGAAAGGAATATGGAATAAAGTAACAATTGTATAAAACTGATAAAACTCTTGTGAGAAGTACCACAAAGGATTATGGAACCATACATTCTCCAGAATATACTTCCAATGCATGATGATTCACATCATAAAAAGTTCACCTCTATTACATGACTGCACTGCTAAAAAGAACTTTGATCTACCCTAATACTATAGAAAAAAAATGCTGAATATAGTCCAGTATATAGTCCAAATAAAAATTTAAAGCAGTATTAATGGCATTTTAAACATTAAGTCCACTTTAATTCTAAGGTAATTTATGTTTTGACTGGAATTAAGCTTTTATACTTTTAAGAAAAAAATAAGACCAAACTATTTACATTAAACAAGCAATATGACTGAAAAGTATAGCAGAAATACCACCAATAGGTATCTACAGATATAACCAGAACACGCAAAATTCCTAATAGGTTATATATTGATCAAGGCCAGGTCCAAGCCTTAGGCTTGCAATAGGGTGCTTGTGTTTTGAACAGAAAGTACCTGGGCATACTGTACGTCAGAGTTGTACCCTGCAAAAAACTGTAGTGGTCTTACTCTGGAACAGCTTGCTGTCAATATAAGAGACATTCTTAGTTTAAAAGAAAGGAATAATTCAGTCATTCACTATGAAATGTCTGGAAAATGTTTGTAAGGCAAACAAAACTAAGGATCTAAGAAGAGTTCAAAAAGAAAAATCTATGAGAAATAGAGAACTACCAAAATATCCCAGAGATGTGTCTCATTTCTAAAGCCTACTTTGAAGGTAAGACTTCATAAATCCAAGGGGTTTTTTCCCTGTTAACAACTGCAAATCCACTCCAAGAGATTTCATTGTTTTCATCACTAACAAAAAATGGAAAAAAGTAGATTTCTCCCAATTAAATCTTCTAGAAAAATGAGAAATAATAAGTCACAAAATGTATCAAAAAAGGTATTACAGTTCTGCTAATCTTAAATATTAAAAGGTGTACATGTCTAAGCAATTTAAAAAATATTCAATGCACACAGTCCTTTCAACTTACAGTGAAGTGAAAATAGCAATAAGGGCAATGAAAATAACACAATTAAATGAAGAAAAGATTGTTTATTACTTACTTGATGTTTCTAACAACTCTTGATGCAAAGAGTAAGGAACTAATGGATCTGGCAGATCCGCAAAAAAAGCTTTAAGAGCCCCAGCCACTGCATTCACTGTTACTCCCATTGACTCTAGACTGATATTATGATCTGCAAAACAAAAGTAAACAGCAGTGTCAGTAAAAACTACCACTATGGTTCCCTACAGTACTTTACGAAAACAAGTATTCAAAACATTGAAAACTAAAATTTTGTCAAATGATTGTTAAAAAAGTGCACAAAAAAGTGAACCTATGGATAAGCTGCTATCACACTGACCCACATGAAATCAAATACAAGAAAACCTGACAGTATAACAAAACAGCAGAAGATCAGAAAAATGAAGTTGTCTGTTTCTCCATGAAGACTTAAATGTTTGTCTTTGCCATTGACTGGTTTCTGATAAATCAATTTTGCCCAGTAATGAGTTTTAAATTCTATTTCACAAAATGTCATTAAACAGCAAAGTGAGGCATAAAAAAATAGTACTTTTATTTTCCGTAACATCTACAAGGAATTTTACTTTTTTTCACAGGCTTAAATTCATGATTGACATCCAAGAACTTTTAAGAAGTGTTTTCATTTTGAAATATAAAACACATCAAAATGAATAGCCTAACCTACCAATCACATTTTATTATATTCTATAATGACAAAGGCTGTGTTAAATATTATCAAGACTTAATTGTCAATCCCTTTTATTCAAGCTTTCAATAAAATAAGTATCAAGAATTACTATTTGTGGGAGATAAGAAGCAAAAGGCCCTAATGCCCAGGACTGATGAACTGTTAACACAAGAACAGCTAGGCCTGCATTTAAACTTTTTTAAATACTAAAATACCATGTAGAAAATATTTAACAGCACTGAAGCCAGCTACAAGATGATTCCAGTGTTTCTACAGAGCTTCATTAGTAATAACCTGGACTACACCAATATAACCGACCAGAGCATTAATTACTTAGTGCCATGGAAGTTGGTTCCAAAGTGCAATCCTCTCATACTGTGATAAATGCATGGAGAATTCAAGTTTGGTTGTGGCTTTAAATAATAAAATCTGTGATTACCTTGATCAAACTGTTTTTGAATGTTGTCTTGATCTGTTTTATTCCCACTAACACGGTACAGGCCTTCAGTACATAATCCTTAGAAGAGGAGGAAAAATAAATATTAAAAAGCAAGTTTACATACCATAGAGCAAACCAACCAATTATAACTTCCAAGTCAGAAACTAAAAGTAGGAATACAAATCTAAAGTGCCTAAAAAGCAAACACATTCACCGTTACAGTGATACAGGACTACCCAAACACCAGCTGTCTGTTGAGTCCACTATTCCATTTAATATGAATCAGAGGAAATGACACTGTAGGATAACAAGACCCTGACTGCAGACATTTGCAGATTAATGTACCCAAAATTATTCTCCTACTGATGTCCATTAGACTGTTGTTATTTGCAGAGGGGTTTTAATAATCAACCCCCTAAATTCTGTGGTATCCACAACATTTACATTTTTAAAATCTGTCTTCAGTTTGGGCTTAAAAACTTACTATGGTGAGCAATAACACACTAAAAATATTCTGCAGAAAACAAATAAAATATTTGTAACTGATTTTTGATCTTTTATGATGTAACACTCCTGTAAAGGACAGGAACTTAATCTTTCAAAATGCTTACCCTTTTATCATTTATATTTTATAAACTTTGAATTTATTTTTCCTCCATTCTTATCTAAAATAAATTATTACATCATTTACAAGTCAGTCTTTAAGGGGTGGGGGAAGAGGAGAAAAGGAGAAGGGTGTTAGGAAGCAGGAATTCTCTAAGCTTCTCATTATTACTTTGTTTTACTATGCATTACTGAGTTGTCACAATTTCAGCAGCTGTTCAAGGTAAACATTGAACAGTACACCTTTATAATGAACATGCACACACACACTTGCTCACTCCACTCCAGTGATTATGCTTCCTAACACATTGCTATCTTTTCTGCCCACAGCTACTCACTGAATGGAAGTGTCCATCCTGATAATCACAACATTAAGGAATATAAGCAGTTTATAGTTCCATAATTCTCCAAGTTTATGGGTGTAGAATTATCTACATGCTAGAACTCTGTAACAGTACATGGTCTGACCAAAAAATTCACATGTTTCAGAGCTTTATGAAATCTCTTGGCTTTTTACCATCACAGGCCAATAACTGCATGTATGTCAGATTATCAGATCAAAACCTAACTCCTCTGTCACACCACAGTCCACCCAGTGTGCCTTTTAAGTTACCAAGAAACATGAAGAAGCCTGTTACAATGTTCAAAGCACAGAAAGCACAGAACTGCTTCATACAGCTGGGAAATTTATAATAATTTCATACCAACTCCTTCTACTCATGTTTTCCTTCCTAATGGCTCGACAATTCACATGTCTCTTTACTGGCTGCATCAAGGCTCTTTGAGTAAGCGTTTCTTCAACAAACTTTTATGTCTATCATTTAGCTTTCCAAATCCAAAGAGTCTTGTAAATATACACTTAAACAGTCCTTTCAAAAAACCTGAGTCTTGTTCCCTGATATCCTCAAAAAGCACCAGAGTGTGTAATCTGGCAACAAGTGGTTTCAAGGATTGAATAGTTTACTCATCTGAAAGGGGTTTCAAAAACCCACCTTCAAAAAAATGCCCCGTATGTGCTATGTGCGATCACAGACAGAAATACTTTGCACTCCTCTTTCAGAAGCTATAAATAAGCTGGTACTACACTGGTAGATAAGAACTATCTAGGATCAAGACTCTCTTTGCTTAGCATGGAAAAATTCTCAGTTGAAGACCCCACAGCCCCAGGGTACTCTGTGGTTTATCCCACTGAGTTTTTTTCTGCACAAAAGGAATTGAATGTGCTGCATTAGCAGCTTCTGAGAAGTCTGACACAGTCACTGTTTAGTCAGTCTATAGACCTCCAATACTTGAACTGGGCTGCTCTGGAGACAGATGCTCTAGTGCAGTATCTGGGCTGCAGTTCTGAGAAACAAAGAAAGACAACTTACAGTATTTCAGAAAATTTTCAGGTTAAACAAGAAGATGCCTACTGAATTTTGGCATTTTCCAAAAATAGCAAAGTCCTGCAATTTTGGACTAAGCTAACTAAATTTGTCTTTCAAATTCCTCAAGCAAAAATTTTTCTTGCTTGTGTATATTCTAGAAAGTAACACTTCATGAAACAGTTGGTCAACTATCACTGGACTAAGGGACTACAGGAGACAAGTTTAATCTGTTTGTGTGCATACACTGAAGTCTGAAAGTGTTATTTATTAAGCAATGCTTCAGTTCTCTGTTGCTTTCTATTATCCAACCAAGTCTCTCCAATGCTTGTTACATCAAGATCTTCACCATGTATCAGATGTTCCAATTCACTAGTTTTAGCTTTTAAACTTCTTGCTTATCTATATACTGGCATACCTATACAGAGAGACAGTAGACAACATTTCTTTTTTCTGACAGTTTTTTAAAAATTTGGTTCCTTCATCTGCAAGCCTGTTGATTTTTCAGAATTCTTATCTATGTTCTCATCCTGCTTCTGTTCTGGTCCAGCTGTCATTGCCAACATATCCTTACCTGACACAAAGGCTGCTGTAATATTATACATCAGAATCATCTGACTTATTTGCTTTTCTGTCCTGCTAGCTTTACAACACCTCTAGGTTTAAATAATTAGCTCCTCCTTACTTCACAATAACCTACATTTACTTCAAGACAGAGTACATCTCCTTTGCCTAGACCATTCTTTTGTTAAAGTACTTCCTGGTGACAAATAAATTCTCTTCCTTCACCTTCTTTTGTGCTGCCAGTTGTGATCAGGGTTCCATTCCATCTAACTAGAATTTCACCACATAGAGTTCAAAGTATTTCAAAGAAAATCAGCAAGGTGGATCTGCACCTCTATGTATAATTAGTTTGTAGGACACTTCCATTCTTAGGCACCAACATATTTTCACAACGCTTGGTTCCTTCACAGAACATATTGCCTTCAGCACAAGGGCAGTCCCAAGGCTACCTGGTACAATATCCGCTTCCCACACCAGTACTACACTAAGTATTACATGCTTGTGGAGAGGCGTAGGAAGGGCAGGAGAGAAAATACAGACCCCACCAGTAACCTTTCTGTGGTATGTACGCCCAGCTTGCTGGAGATGGGGGCTTACATAGGCTTTTGCATAAGGTGTTGAAATAGCCACTTGGGCATTTATCCTTCATTAATTCCTCCCAACTCCTTTAAGTCATCTACTTGTGGTCTTTACATCACAGTAAAAGCAGCTTTGTAAGTCAGGAAGATACATCATGAAAGCACACCGAGTTCATGCTCACTACCTGAAATCTTCATAAAAATCTTTTCCTCTTGAAAAGAAGTAGTAACATCTTTACGCTTTCCCAGTTTTTTAAACTTATGTAATTTCTCTTCTTCAAAAATGTTCTAAACTAATCAGTTCAGTTCCTTTTTATCCAATAGTTATTACAATTGCCATACGCAGTAATTTTTCCAATTCATTTCTACTCTGAGAAAGGCTGAACTGAATTGCAACCAGTATTCAAATTGTGTGTACAGAATGGAATTAGGTAATAGCGTGGGGGGTGGGATTTTTCCCCTCATAACACTCAGGTTCAACTTTTTTCTTTTCTGCTTGCTTGATAGCAAGTACAGAGAAATTAAGTTTTCAGAGAGCTGTCTATGATGAGCTTTTCCCAAGTGACAACAGGTATATTAACATTTAGACTGCTGAAAAGTCATACAGTGTCTGCTACAACATCCACAGTCAGGTTCTGCTATCATGTTCTGTCTACTTTTCCGAATACATACCACCTAATCACAGCAGGTCTGTCTCTCCCCAGTTCAACTCCTTCCCCCTGCAGTGGCCAATGGAACACTTCAGGACTCATTCTCCACTACAATGGCTGAGACGATTACTCCCACCTTACTTTTGTAAATTCTGTGATCTATATAATTCTCTGATTTCATCCCACGGATTGACCTGGTGTATCTCTTTTCAACCCCTATGCTATGACACATGACTAAAGGAACCACCACCTCACTGATCCAAAACAGTAATTTCTATGTATGCCTAGAATGTACAGGGTAAGAGAGCAAAGAATTCAGACTCTTTAAGTAAGAATCTAGCACTAACTTTACTTACATGAAATACATTCAAAATTCTACATATTCTTATCTACACATATCAACACTGACACTTAAAGACCCATGACATTTAATTCACACACTGAAAACCAGAACCAAAAATGTCTTAGTGCTTCTTGTAATAAAATAATTTATAGCATATTGAAATGTTTAATAAACCGTAAGCAGTGTAAAATCTAGGCAGTGGTTTTAGAAAGACTCTATAACAGGAAGCCCTCCAAAAATGAATTAACATTTCCATAATTTACACTAGCCAATTATTAAACAAGGTCTTAATCATTTTATGAAGTGCCAGTCAACCACCTATTTCTTGGCCTGTTCATTTCAAAAACAGAATAAAAGACTTCATTTAATATGACATCACAAAAAGCCTAGGAAAAGGTAGGTGCATTCTTTGCTTCATTAAAAATGGGCGACATCTGAAGATACTCTAATCTTCCACACATGTATCTGTTTGGTCACTTTGGGCCTGGAGAAAGCCAGGAGAATAAGTGGAGCAGGTAAATACCATACATACCCTGTAAAAGATACTGACATCTTGGTGCTATCTGCATTATTTAGGAATTCTTTATATAATTCCCATGATGTTTCCTTTGAAGAGATACCTTACTTAGCAACACAGCTCAAGTGCAAATGTGTTTATGAGTATTTCAAAACATATTTGTTTACAGTTTTCAGTGATTCTCTCACACTACTAAATTAATGCATGTGCTCCTCCTCCATCCATCTGTAGTTAGTCTCCTGTTAGGAGAAACAACTGATGCCAGTTTTACGTAACCTCCTCTCAAGTTTGTACAAGGTTTCCTCTCTGTTCATGAATTCCCAAGTTGCGAACACAAACTGGAATAATCTCCTAACTACTGAAACTTATTCTATACCAATTTTGAAGTGATCACAGAAGGCATTCCCAGGAGATCATCTAGCGCAACCTCCTGCTCAGACAAGGGTCAACCCGAATTCAGATACGGTTGCTTATCCAAACTTACTTTGAGTATCTCTAAGATTTCCCACAATCTCTTTGGGTAACCTGAACTAGTGATTATCTTCCAAGCAAAAATTTTCCCTCTTCTTCTAATCAGAACCTCTTATTTTATGACATTGCACTTCAGTTCTTTAGCCTAGGTGCACCTCCTCATAGGTATGGGAAGCTACTTTTGGGTATCTCTCTCCAAGTTGAACAAACCCACAGATGAGGAACCCCAGCCCCTGACCCCCTGCTGCTAGACTCCAGTCAACACCTTTCTTGTAGTATTTCAGATGAGGTCTAACAAGTGCAGAGTGAAAATCAATAACCACTTCTGCTGCTGTAGTGCCTACCCTTCTATTGGTCAAATTGGTTATATTCTCCATCACAATCACAAGATCCCACTCTTCAGCACTGATGTCCAGCCAGTCAAGCCCTCAGCGTGCACCACTGCAGAGTCCTTGCAATTCTAGTTGCAGGACTTGGCATTTGACCTCGCTGAATTCCATCAGGTTCCTATTGTCCCATTCCTCCAGCTTGTTGACCTGCCTCGGAATAACAGCCCTGGCCTTACACACATTAGCCACACCCCCCATGCCAGGATCACTCACCAACATGATGCGGGTACAAAATGAATTGCAGAGCAATTTAAATCTATTGTTACTGTCCCTATCCAGAATCAAGAGTAAGAGAATCATGGCCTATGAGGGTTTTTTTTCCTAAACACAGCTTCATGGCAGTTCAGTCAACTTAACTGATCATTGTGACTGAAAAAGATGGTCTAACTCTGCCTCATCCATCACTGTTTCTGTCCTTCCCTTGCTCCTGCTCCCTGCCTTGCACTTATTTGGGCAAGTATTTGACCCTTGACTTACCAGTTGCAATACTACACAGCAGGACCTGGACCATTTTTGCTGCTACAGCTTTCCAAGACACTGATCTCCACTGATTCGGAGATGTCTGACAAGTCCCAAAACAAAAAGTGGCAGCAGCATAAACAGCAGCAAAGGATCTTTCTAGTTACTACACCATTCCTTATGAAACTACCCTCAAAAAGACAGCTCTCCTGCACAAAGTTGAGGGAGGTGGCCACTCTTGTCCTGTTCTGCAACAGAAAAAGCTCCTAAAAGCCTCTAGCTCTCCCAAGCTCCTTAAATAAAAGGAGAGATAATCAATCTTGATTTTTTTATTTATTTTCCAGCCACTAGGAATATACTTCAATGATTTATCAGTTTTTATACCTCAGTAGGCACTGCTGACTCATTTTCTTTGCCTATTTCTACTCAATTCTCATTCTCTGGAGATAAACTTTGCCTTATCTATACTTACAATGCAAAAAGTCTGGTCTCACAGTAGATTCAGCATAAAAGACCTGGGTATAACAGAGGTGCAAGGGAAATTCAAAGGCTGCAACATTCTTTTACTTGAATTACCTCCAAAATTGTAAATTTAGCAGCATTACAAAAAGGTATAAGCACCAAAAGCAGTAATTATTGCACATATACAAATATGCAATTTCTAATTTTACCTATAGCTGCTGCATAGGGACCATGTGAGATACTAAGTGAGATGTGGTTCTGTCAAATTCATTCTTCCTTCTTTATTCCATTCCTCGTCTCACACAAATTGAGTAACTAAATTATTAAAATACAAATTATTCTAATAAACTTCTCTTCCCTCAATTGTTTCACGCACAATTAACACTGTATTAATGTTACCAGTTTTGTATGAAGTACAGAATCTAAAATTTATAATCTGGTCAATGAAGGACAAGTATATCAATGTTCTATTAAAAATTTAGAAAACTCAGAGAAAAAATATTAAAATACTGCTGCTGTTATTAAAATTTGAATATGATCAGGGGCTAAATTTACTAAATGGCAAAACTGTGTTAGTGTTCATAATACTAATTTGATGTCTCCTTCCTCAATAAACAGAATGAAATGTAATCTAGAGAAAACTTTCACCAATGAATAACATCGAATACAAAAGTAAATCCAAAACAAACACTGAAATATTAAAAAACCCCTCATATGCCAATAGTATTGGTTAGCACGAGTCATTTTGTCTGAATTATTTTAAGTTTGGGAAGGTTAAAAATCATCAACAACAATAGGTGTTGAATAGTACACAAACTGCATTTGGAATTGCTGACCACTAAATTGGTGGCAGATTCAAACCATATTAACATTTTGAAGTTAGATACTAAATAAGCGTTCAGAAATCTTTGTTTCTCTTTCTCAAACAAAATCACTGGAGTATCAGAAAACCCCTCTTATTCTCTAAGCGGTAATTCTTACAGAAACACAGAATTCGTGCAATTAATACAGTTAAACAGTTTAGCTTCAAAAGTTACCACATTTCTTCTGCCTAAATTTAGAAAAAATGAGTTGTACTGAAAAAAAGGTAATGAGCTACATTGGATAGTATCTTTTTAAAAAATAACAGGGTTTTTGTCTAGCATGTCTTACCAGAGCAGCATCACTTCCATACAAAAAGAGTCACTGCAATTTTCTTAAAAATCAAAACTAGTTTCTCTGCTAAATACATTTCCATAAAACCGGTTTACAGAAAACCAATATGCTTTAAAAGTTCATTTCAAGTAATGAAACAAAATGAATTTCTCGTTGGTCCCTCAGGAGAAGGCAAAAACCACACCAGAATAAGTGTATCATCAAAATATTCTTTTGGAAGACCATAACTGAAAATAGCTACCAACGTCAGAAAGTCAATTTATGTAGCTGCCCTCATGAGCAAAAGTTACAAACTGACTTGCAAAGAATGTGACAGAGGTAAAAGAACACAATAATACACACATCCCACATGTCAGTAGTGACAGGAGAGTGTTCATATGGCCTGTAAAAGGTTACAGGTAAGATCACAGTATATTGACCATAAGTTTTCCTCAAAACATCAAGATACTTAGTGGAAAACTTGATAATTCACCCTTATCAAGGCAACTTACCCGAAAGAAAAAAATTATTTTGATCACCTTGTTCAATGAACCAACAAGAAAGAGCTCTGACCATCAACCAAAAGATTAGTCATCCTGCTATAATTACAATGAATTAAAAAATTAAAGGCTTGGATAGAACAGAGGCCTTCTTATAAACACGGACAATGGGGAAACACAGAAGTGACATTTGTTTACAGTATTTAGCAAAACTTTCCTCATTTCTAATCCAGAAGTGACCATGTAATAATATTAAGATAATCTTACAGAGTATAAGCCATTTTTTTTTAATCAATATGGTCCAACAAGGCCAAGCACTGTGTGCTTTTCCCATTTCACACTATCAGAATCAGTGACAGCACACACTGCTGTGAAATGCAGGTGCTGACACAGTTACAGCTTTAGGTTTAGCTCTACTCAGGTATTGGTAATCACTTCACTCCCTCAGTTTCTACTTTCAGTACTATCAAAAAGATTACAAAGGGATTCAAGATCTAAATTGTATTTCAAAAACAAATTGGTTGGCTCCATAGAATTAAATTAATTCAGAACAAAGCTTCTTATTGGAAAATACCAAAGCAAATGGCAAAACACAGACAATAACCTACTCCTGCAGGCCCCAACTTAGGATCCCTTATCTTTACTTAAATTTTTCCAAATTGTCCCTCTTCTTCCGATACACACTGGGTTTTTTGAGGATATTCCAGAACATTATGGTAAACCAAAAATCTGATGGTATTTTGTGCATGTGCTCAATTATTTAATGTTTATGGTGGAGCAAGAATCTTCAAAGCCACTGTATGATACTGTCTCCTCATCTAAGCATCTGAAACAGAGAAAACTGTTTTTCACACTGTGCACTTTCTAGTTTTAGTCACAATTTAGATAAGTGGGTACAAAGCAGTGCCTTGCCTAATTTCATGAGGCACAAATAAGGAACACTGAAAATTAAGATTAGCCCTTCAAGTTGAGATTAACCGCATCTCCACAAATTCAGCCACAATCCAATGATGTGGTAATACAAAGGGAGGGAGCTGAGCATCATGAAAGTACCTTAAAAGGAAAAGCTACACAATTATGTCCTCTGTAAGAGATATATACGGATTAGCTGAGTTGGAAAAGACTGCACTTCTTGATTAAAAAGACAATGACAATAAAAATGACAATTCAGTGCAGTTAGTAGTGACAGTAGGCTGACTTGGTAAGAGACAGCTGAGCATTGGATGACTGCCCAGGGCCAAGCAGCTTTATCAAACAGAAATGGGACCATTCTGGACTCCAGCCTGGAGCCAACAGACCCTGACTTGCTTTCTGCAGACTGATAATCTCCAAATCTGTATCTGTGGAATTTTCTCAGTCCCAAAATCAGCGATGTGAGTCTATCTCAATACAGGACTTGAAGGCAATGCAAGTGAACATCCTCCTCTCTCAAAGGCAACACTGCTTGAAACTCAAATACCTACAAGCATATTCATCCAATATGAAAATAATACACACCAAAAATAAAACTCCCACAGCTGAGTATGGAGGTTGAAAAGAACACAAAAGCTACTTATACAGAATCCATAATAGGAAAAAGAAAATTGTAATACAGATCAAACTGGAGGTTTTGTTCTGTCTAAGTGCTTAACAACACTAGCAGGACAACTACTGTCTTCACAGCCACAAACAAACGTATGCAGATGGCACAATGTTTGTCCAGCTTACTTACACGGCCAGAACTAAAATTCTCCAGCAGCACAGCAGCATTCCAGGATAAACTAACATATACTCAACCAGCTAAAGGAAAAACCAGCGCCTTCTGAGTCATCACTATTGAGAAGCCCTTACACTTTGAACAAACAGCAGCTTAACTAAACATCTTTCAAAGACAGGTCATGAGAGGAGAGTAGAAGTCCTAAATCTTTCAGGTGCTTGTATGATTTCATGACTATGGGGAAGGGGGGGAAGACAACAAATAATGTTCCCACACTATTACAGTTCTCTCTGTCACCCCACAAGCTGGTGAAAATTCTTTGGGGAAAAACAGACGCTTTTTTGGAAGTTTACCACAAAATGAACAGGTATCAGACAACACCACTTTAAAGCAAATAAAACTTTCTTTAGAACTGGATTTATAATTTTGTTTCTTGAAAGTATTCTTACAAAGTTCAACATGCTCAAATTAGTCTATTGATAAATTTCATAAACTCTCCAGAGCGTCATCTGGTCTTCAGTAATAGTGAATGTCTGTTTTATGTAGCTATACATAGTAGCTGTATGCAACCACTTAAAGAAAGTCACCCCTAAAGTCACATTAGTTTGTTTGGGGGTATTTTTGCAACATAAAACACCAAACTATATATATATATATATTAAACTGCCTATGCCACCCTGTTACTCCTTGCCCTTCTTCCTCCTTCCCCATTTTTAATTGGGTGAAGTGGAAAAAGCAAAAGCAAGAGGGAAGAAAATACAGCTCTTACCTTTAATCAAGGAATCCATAGAAGGTAAAGATTAAAGACAAATTTATGCTAACATCTCTGACTCCAAAAAGATCAGTGCCTCAGGTTTCACCTAATTTTTTCATTGCAATAATGCAGTATATAAGCCTTCAAAACCAGCTACTAGGCTTACCACCTGTAGTAATTCTTCTGGAAATGCTACTCTTACATATGGCAGCAAAACTTGAGGTTTGCTATAAGAAAACCCTTCAGTTTTACTCTTGCTAAAACTGCTACTTTCATCTCACAGCCAAAATCGTGTTACAGAACTAAGGAAATGTTGAAAAAGGATGCTGTTTTGCTTTATGGTAAACACGGAATTGCAGACACACACCACAAGACGGCCCTATGCATGTGTAAGCTCAGTCACACTGCCATTGACTCCAAATACAGCAATATGGCATTTCTGAAACTTCAGAGCAAGCAGGATCTGCACACTAACTGAAAACTGCTGCTCACAATCTTTAAAAACAAACAAACAAACAAACTAAACTAAACAAAACCCAACTACAGGTCACTCCCAAACCTGGAAACAAATCCCCACTCTAACTGTAGTCTTCTGTTGGACCAGCAAAATCATCCTACTTGCCTCACGGTCACACAGTAAATAGGCTGAAAGCAGGGACAAACCCACAACCAGGAAGCCAGGGAGAAAGGAGAGAGAGAAAACCAAAAAGTCATTTGGCATTAGAAAAATATGTAAGTTTTTAAATTACAGGAAACACGTTAAACTTCAAACATTTTTCAAAAGGTAAGTAAGTATTTGTATAAATAAAGTCACAAGACATGTTAAGCATACAACTTAGAAAGCACATTCTACTATTCAAATGTGCCTGGCCCACAGTTATTTCTAGGGCAAAATTCTAGAAGTACTTTAAAACAGAAAATTAGAGGCTTTACTCATCAAAGTGGGAAAGTCTTTCCTCCAACAGGACTCCTATCTTACCTGTATCTTCAATGAATTGCACACATTTTTCAACAAACAGAGGTATCGGTTTCTCGGGTGTAACCAAATCCTGTAGGGGCATCCCAAAGTAATTACTGTCCCAGTTTCTACGGATTGGAGGATTGAATGTCTTAGTTTTCTTTTTCGGCTACAACAAAACAGAGTTATTTAAGTAATATTCAAGTAACATTTTTACTAACTCATATTGCATTCATTCAGTAAACACAAACAGATCACACACTTATCAGACATTAAAATTCCTCCACAGCAAACCCAACTAATAAAAATTGAATGCACTTCCAAAATAGCAAACACCAGATAAAAAGCACTCAAATAACTTCTAAAAGGTTTGGCCCTTTTTGCATCACGTTAGGAACAGGATGGCCCAATGTGTCAGTGACTGAAATAGCAGAGGAACAGAAATAAAGATGCCTACCTGTGTATAGAGCTAAGCACAAGTCTTTAAGTACTAACTTGGAGCAATGCTCACAAAGGAATCAACATGAATGACTCTGATTCATGACCTCTATAGCAATTGTTAGGATAAGACCCTGAAGGGTCATTTCATCAAAAAAGTTCTGCATATATTGAGAGATACAAAATAATCTTTACATTGCAACTATACAAGAAACACGATGATGCAGAACGTGTAACAATCAATCTCCAAGTTAAAGTTGCAGGCACTCCTACTAAGCATGATTGCTTCGTTACAGGCACGGGACTTCAGCCAAAAGGTTTGCACACAATCAAGTCTAAGAAGATGGTAAGTCTCATATGGAGTTTTCTGGCTTGTTTTTAATTTTTTTTTCCCCAGAAAAAGACTTTTATCAGTGGAATTGCTAAATCACCTTTGGATGATTACAAGAATCACATGGTATCAGATACCATGTTTCAGCTCTGAAGGTTGATGAAAATATAAATTATATCATCAAAAATATTATTGAGGCAGAATCCAGTTCAGGTGAGCAACAGCTGAAAGGGCCAAGCCGAAGCTAAGCAATGTAAAACTCAGTGAAAGCATCTTTGTCAAACGTTGAATGAAAGATCATTTTAGAGATACATACATTAATGCAATGAAAAAAGCAAAAACAAATTGAAATTATTTTTTTTCCAAGGTATTCTGTGCACATCCCCACCATCTTAGAATAAATAAAGCAACACTCAGGTCTGTGTGTTTTTAGATCAAGAAGATAGAAAAAGACTCTGTGTGTCTCTTGGAAAGCAATCTGGTTAATAGAATAATAAACTAGGATTCTACAGAAGTGTTATGAAAATTTTAAATGTTATCTATGTAGAATACCTGGACAAAATATGAAATATTAAATATATCTGCAAAACTGGAGTAAAGAATGCTTTTTTTCCTAATAATTGTGCTGTGTTTAGAAGAATGGTTGCAAAGGACTGAGATACCGAGTATGACATTATACACTCAGGAAAGCAGGAAGGTTTCTCAGATCAATTATCTACCTGAAATCAGTTTAATCTCCATTTGGAAAGTGAGAATTTGTCTAAAGAATTTAAAGAACCATAAGGAACAAAAGAATAAAAAGAAAAGAAACATCCCCAAAGTCCTCTGCAAACTTGTCTGAAAGTAGAGGAGGAGAAGGGAGAGTAATTTCAAGACAATTCTATAAACATGAAATTATTATTTCACTAGGCAGAGTTACAACAATAAGTTTATCAGCTATTTCCCATTATGTATCATTATGTACTTTGTCTCCCTCCTGTCCAATATTTACTAAAATATCCCTCTCATCATTTCTCTTTTTTTTCAAGTATGTGAGTGAAAAAACTCTCCAGTTACACTGAGAATCAATTTTTCCTACAAAACACTATCTATATAATCTTCACAAAAAGTACTTCAGCAAATTAAAAACAAAACTGTACAACACCCATGCTATTGCCTGATTTGAGACTTCCATACTTCAAGTTGTGGGTCCAGATTTCTTAAGTGGAGAACTTGTTCTGAACACAAAGGCATGTTACTGTGCAAAAGGGCTGATCTTTGCCAAAAGATAATTGGCTTCAGGAAAAAACCATGGGTCTTATTTCTAACAAAAGTAAGTTTTAGTGAAAGCTTTTTTTAAAAATCCCTGTTCCCCACTCTGAGAAAAGAGTAGTTTTTCTGATCTATGACATAGAAGGGAACTTGTATTAAATTTGCTAGTCAAGATAATTACTGTAAAATTTTCTGTGTAAGATTAACTTTTAAAATGTCTCTAATGAAACAAGGAACAAAAACAGTTAAACATTAAACTATTTCATTAGTTAAGGAGCACCTGGAAAAGGTGAACAACTTTAAAAATTCCTAGATTTTGGAAGAGAGAGTATGATTTTACCCCAGGTGTTTTTAGTTCAATAGTTCTGACCAATACTCCCCACAACACAGCAGTCACCTACTCCTGCATGCAACAAGTACTGATCTAAGCAAAGTTAAAACCAACTTTGTATGCTACTCCTGCATCTTAATTACAAAGGAATAGGCACCAAGTTAAAGAAGACAAGGACCAGCACACAAGTTTTGTTACTTCATCCCAGCAAAAGGATTTTTTCATATACCACAGTTTTCCTGTTAGTAATTAAAACACAACACCCAACACCATAACGTTGAAATCCTCACTTTTCATATAAATCTGTGGGGGTTTTACAATAGACTGCTGCACTTCTGTCGAGCTTTCAGCACAGGTTTCACCACTTGCTTCTTGCCAAAGACAGCTTCTCTTCATACCCTAACAGAGGGTAATGCCAAACCTCTGACTGATCCTTATGTACCTCAGCAGGAAAGCATTTTAACTCTGAGAATCCCAAACTTGCCTTGGGATGCTGATACCAAAATCATTTACTGGCGATATTGCTTTAATTGCAGTAGTTCAATCCCCAAACATGTTGCAAAAGATTAGCTGAAGTCCTCTTAATGTGAGAACAAAGTAAACATGAAAACATGCATTCTAGCATGGAACGGTATCCAATTCTTGATTTCAAAACCAGAAATATTACGAAGAGTGTAAAACTATGAAAAAAACCCCATAGATGTAAAGAATATTCCAGCTTAACCCACTTGCCCATAGGTATGAGGGAACCAGATAAGCAGCAGTCATCATCTAGGAAGAAACCAGGCTGAGACTTCAGCCAGCTGAGTCTTGGGAGTACAATGCACTTAAATACAACCTTCTAAAATTAACCTGGAAAACTAAAAACTGCCCAAACCCCTCTATCAAACCCCTTTATGGATGGTGGCTTACTCTTGCAAGCCCTCTCTGTTCAAGATGGACTCCTTTTTTCCCTTTCACTTCCATCCCATCAGAACCACCATTAATAATTTATTTATGAAAGGGGAAATTCAGCCACTTCTCTACTTCCCACAAATTTCACTACTGCTTTTGCTACAAAGGGAATTTTCTGCCTGCTTCATTTGCGGTCAGCCTTAGGGTCATAAAGGGCAAAGTCAGTATTTTCAGGACTAGTAAAATACTTCATAAAACCACGCACCATGAACAGCATTCATTTCATAAGCTTAACAAAATATTTGTCCTCCCTAATTCACAGCCAGCTCTTCAGAAGCTGCATGACACATGAATAAAGCAGTGACAGACCAACACGCTCTCTTCCCTTCACGCAATCTGCCATTTTTAGAATTCCAGCTTGTTACACTAAGCTTTAAACTACAGAGGCTCAAGAAGGTGTATGGCTCTGAACATGCAGATTACGAGTGTTAAATATGAACAATGAAACCTGGAAGTACAGATTCGGATATTTCCTGTACTCCTCAGGAGAAAAAAGAATTTCACTGTACATTCCAGTCTGAAGTAGACAGTCCTTTACTAAATGAACCACTGAATTTACACAAGAACAGCTGAATAAAAAGGTAAGTGGATCTCCCACTGCTCCCATGTTTACCACAGTCTTATTAAAACTGAGAGCAACACGCATGGGCTCTTCAGTTCCTGACACTATTTCAGTAAATAGTTTCAACATAAAATTTCATATACTTTCGAAATTATAATGGCAGCAAGCAAGTTTAAGCACAGAAAAATCGACAGAAAGCATACTACTTGCATCATATTCTAAAACAAGGCAGAGTAAAATACATGAGAATTCACCTAGACACTAGTGGATTTTTCTGGCTGAAATACTGAGAGAAGCTTTCAGACTCATTTAAAGTAAAAAGCATCTTACATTCATCTTGGTGTAAAGGAAAATGGAAAGAATGCAATTCACAATCTTCTTTGGGAGCAAAAAACATTTTTTGCAAACAAGGTTACAAGGCAGAATTTCTTTAATTTCATTTAGCAGTCCAGACAGAAATTTCATTCACAAAAAAAACAAACAAAAACCCCAACAAACAGACCTTGAATAATCAAACTACTGACCATAGGAACAAAGATAGTGACATTTTTTCAGAATTATCACTAATCAGCTAATTTACTATATTGTTTACGAGATCTCTCTAGATAGGATTAATTTTCAGAAGTACTAAAAAAATTCAACATAAGGCTCTGCTTTTCCCTTTGCAGAAATTTATTCCAGATATTTGCTCTTCTTCATATGTTGTGGAGGATAAAAACTTCAACAACTATATTCTATAAGAGGAGAAAAAAAATACAGGCTCAATTAGACACCCAACATATTTCAAAGTGTTCACAAAGGCAAGAGCTCTAAATTAGGTGGGTAAATTTTTAATACTCATTAATTCCATTGTAAAGGCAAATAATAAGGTAGTTAATTCTAACTGTAGGGAATAGCTGCAGGTTTCCAGACCAGGCAGTACAAAGAATTTCTAAATTAGGACAAGGGTCAAAAATAACTTGCTATTATTTTATGTAGTAATAATAGTAATAGATAAATCAATAATAATTGACAAATATTTTTAAAATATTTATATAGAGCTTGTTTACACATAAGAACACAATGAGAACAATGAAAAGCCAAGAAGTACTGTGGTTTGAGCCTTTTAGTAACTCAAACTGCACTACAGTTGCAGCTTTAAGGCTATTGCACATGTGAAGAGGTTCCTTCTCTCTGAGATATTAGCAGGTTTCCTCTAGGAACATTCATGCCCTTTAATGGCCTGAAATTTTCTGCAATTTCTGTTGTTCTGTATCTCCAAACTCATCAAGTTAAACTGAAAACAAGAGTAATTTATAATACAGCTTGCAAGGGTGCTGATTTCCATGTGTACCAACACCAATAATGTTTATATGAGATTTTGGGATTACAGTGTTAAAGATTCTAATTGAGGTAAGAACCTACTTGTAGTTCCCACTTGCCATTTTTGAAAAAGACCTGGAGATGAATGAGCACGTATCTCAGCTGGAAAGGTCTAACTTGGCAAAGAACAGCTGGGGCAAAGCTGCACACGAACGTTGTACTCTGTGCTTAGTTCCTCCAACTTTGTGAAGACTGCTAAGGAACTAAATAATCAAACATAGAAAGCATGCAGGGGAGAAATCACTCTGGAAAACGCATTAAATCTGAGGGCTATTTTGTTTAGTAACAGCAAAAATGACAAGGTGCTTTTTTTGTACGGGAACCTTTACAGAAAAAGTTCTGTAGGTGAAGAAAAAAGACCATCATAGCCTAACAAATATCAGCACACAGCCTGCACTTGAAAGCTTTCAAACTCAGTGTGCACACACAATTCCACGTGAACTTGGCTAAAAAGCCCTGTGACTGAAGCCAGTCTGCTTTCTTTTTTCTCCTTCTCTCCACTTCTCATATATATCCCTATCAGAAAGGGTTCAACAGTCCACTTGTTAATAGCACATGCAAGGCCACACGATAATTTTTCCTTGTAATAAGGATAAAGGTGGGTGTATCACAAGTCACACTGGACTGATTAACCTCATCCACTGAAAATATGAATTGTTTCCTAGAGGCAAAGATAAGACAACCATCAGTCGGTTTTACAGTCTGGACTCCAGTAACGCACTTGGGGATGGCACACAGGAAACTACAGTGACAACTGGAGTAGCTGAACAAAGATGATATTCAACAATAGAAAGGACAAAGTCACAGACTAAAGGAAAATCACGTGCTTGAATGTGCGGCTAACAGAAGTGCCACGCTCCAAGGTGAGTGCAGCACGTACTACAACACACAGGTACTGAGTGCATGTGCTATGAAACACCTGTACCACATGGTGGAAGTCCTCAACTGGAAATGATCAAGCACAACACGTCAAAGGTTCCTGAAGCCATAGTAAGTGCAGCTAAGAAAAGGTTGGGTGCAATCACACTATTGTGTCTGGTAGTAGTTTCTAGCAGACATCAAAAACGCTAAGATCATATGATGCACTGCTATGACACTCTTTGCAATACGATACACAGTTTCAGTTATCCTCATTCAAAACATAAGTTCAGAAGAAAACTTCAATTTTTAATCTTCTAAAACTCAGATCAAGAAGTAGCCATTTTCTCTTCACCTGTTTCAAGGTGACAGATCACAAACATTTCTGGAGAAAGGTTACCACAAAGGAAAGTGAAAACTAGGAACTGCAAGAAGATTTCTCACCAATACAAAGGAAATAGAAGCTCTGGATGAGTTTTACAGAGTAGTGAGAATGAAGGGATAAAAGTTTTCAGAGGAACTATTTCTGTGACAGTTGAAAACAGCTCATGGGCAGTTCTCTTCCATTTCTGACCAGTAGTATACCAAACCAAAATCTAAGAACACTAGCACACCATTATGGACAAAAAGAATGGGCAAATAATTCAGATCAAAGCACACTTATTTAACTGGTCTCAGTTTTAAATTGTTTCACTTCCTTTGGTAATAAGAATTATTAGATGACCTTGAAAGTAAAGTTACCTGCTCACCACAGATTTGTCACTGCTGTACTTTCCACAGTAAAACATTTTAATTTATGCTGATTAATTACGTGTTCACAATAGATTTTTAAAGTTTGGTACATGTGTTAGCCAAACCACAGCTGTCCTTTTTCCTATTCCACTGTTAGTCAAATCTTGCTTCCTCCTTCCTACTCACCCATCTCTTGCGTTCTTCCCTTCAATTTTTTCCCCCATCTCTTGTGCTCTTCCCTTCAATTTTTTCCCCCATCTCTTGCGCTCTTCCCTTCAATTTTTTCCCCC
>JAOXXN010000065.1:36819127-36832124 GCA_026770055.1 Myrmophylax atrothorax | reverse complement strand
TCACCCCCTGCCCAGCACAGCCCCCTCACCCCTGCCCAGCACACCCATGTCCCTCCAGGGAAGGCTGAGGGTCTGGATTCCCCTTGACCTTAGAAAAACTTCCCCTTTCTAATCACGACTTGCTTGGGCACTGGTGGGTGCAGCTCAGCAAAGCCAGAGAGCAGCTCGTCCCTGACCTCACTGAACTTGGCAAAGAGGAAAACCAGAGTTAATTAACCTACCCAGGCGTTTTGCTCTTCGTTTGGGTGTGCTGGGACTGGCCTTTGGCCCCACAATCACATCTAGAAATTACTGGAGAAGATAAAAGGCTGGAGAGAGCCACTTGCACTCAGTTTTAATTTCAGCAGATTGACTCACTGGAGCTGCTGTGACCCCCCGAGCTCCCAGACCCCTCGTGTCCTTCAGGGACACAGATGGAGCTCTCTGCTGTTGGGATTGGGGTTGACAGGTGGGCTCAATGGTCTTCAAGGTCTTTTCCAACCTGGAAGATCCCAGGACTCCCTGCTGTGGGGAGCAGGTTTGCTGAGGGTGCCTGGGCACAAAGCCAGTGGCTGCTGCCCAAGCAGGAGTTCATAAGTCACTGCATTTAAGCGCTGTCAGAGCAGGGTGAACCACTTAGGCCCAATTAAGTACCTTAATGAAGCTTTCCCTGATGAGGTTTCAATTACCTGGAGCAGAGAGTGTGGAGCAGCAGAGCCTTGAGCCTCACAGCTAATTGGGTCAGGATTTGGGGCTGATTGTGCTCCTGTGGGACCAAACAGCTGTGTGTGCCGAGGGATGGCTCCCAGAGGCTTTCCAAACCAACCTGTCCCTGTGCCAGGCTGCTCTTCTGCTTAAACCTCTAACAGGACCTTGCAGGTTATTTACTGCTGCTCATTTGTTTGGCCTGGGAGTGTCTGTGTGCAGAGGTCTGGGGTGTGCAGGTACAGAGCTGGGAAGCTGTGGGGAACAGGCACTGAGAGGTTACTGTGGAGTCTGAAGAGCTGGGGTGGATTTTGAGATCTCTTTAAAAGAGGATGAACTGCAAATGTGTTTTAGTAGAATTACTGGGGAATTGCTGGATCAGACTGTGCATCCTGCATTGCTTTAGTCTGGAATGGGGGTGTTCACCTGGAGAAGGGAAGGCTCCAGGGGGCTCCAGGGAGACCTGAGAGCCCCTTCCAGTGCCTAAAGGGGCTCCAGGAGAGCTGGGGAGGGACTTGGGACAAGGGATGGAGGGCCAGGGCAGGATGGGACTGGATGGTCCTTGAGGTCTCTTCCAACCCAAGCCATTCCATGATTCTCTGACTCAAGAGCATCCTTAAAAGCCCAGCAGACCCCCTGGTTCCATACCCATGATGCCATTGGCTCTGCTCTGGGCTGTCTTGGAGGCTGGTGGAGTATGATGCCACACGAGGGGCAGCCACAGTGCCAGGAAGGCTGGGCTTTGCTCTCCCCAAGCCATTCCATGCTGTTCCCTCCCCAGGCCACCCCATGCCCTCCCCAGGCCATTCCATGCCCTTCCCATGCCCTCCCCATGCCACCCATGCCCTCCCCATGCCACCCCATGCCCTCCCCATGCCATGCCATGCCCACCCCCTGCCACCCCATCTGTCTCAGTGCCCACTGTGAGCTGGGACACTGGGGCCTGAGAGCACCAGGACAGAACGCACGCCCTTCAGCAAGGCCATGTCTTTCCTGCAATACCTTACCAGAAACTCACACAGAAACCCCACATCTCAAACCAACAGAGATGCAAGGAGCACTGAGTATGTTACATCCTATTTGGGCTTTAAAAAGCAACAACATACTACAAAGCCGATTTAAAAAAAAAAATCTTTGAAAAAGACAATTAGTACCTCAGGCTTCAAAGTTCAAGCTTTTCCAAACAAATCCATTGTGTTTGTAAGATTTTTGTATTTCAGAATCACTGTAATTATAGCAAATGTATCACATGTATCTTATGTTCCCTTTACACAGAGCTGAACAAATCAGAAAAAGGATCAGTAAGAGCTTTAAGAAATATTCAGAAAGAAGTACACAAGGTCTATTTATCTCTCAATTGAAATTCTCAAAAAACCCCAGCAAGTAATCTGCCAACAGTGGTGTGCCAACATCCCTCACATGGAGCAAACAAGACTCAACCAGAAAAATATAATTTGAGTAATTTTTGAGTTTTTGTAACAAAAGACTGCTGGTTGCTCATCTAAACAACTCAGGAAAACAGTGATTAAGTTCCAAAACTAATAAAACTGCATCCTGAAGAAAAATTAACAGTTAGAAAACCCAAAGGAGTATGTTACAAACTAGAATGACTCATCACTTGAACTGGAACTACGCTCACTTCAACTTAAATGCAAGTCAACACACACAGAAGTCACTATTTATCAACAGCACTGACTATTCAACCTTCTTAGACATTTTGAAAGTTTGCAAACATTTTGGCTCTCAAGTTAAATTTGTTTTCTCAATCATTACAATAATTTCTACTACTATTAAAATTTTCTGTGACTAATTTAAGAGTAGCAGCCCTGCTAAAAAAACACCACCACCAAAACACCACCACCAAACCACAAACAAAAGCAAAATCAACCAACCAAAACAACCAAGAGGTACATGAAAAAAACTTAAAACAATTCTACTCTTCAAGAGTTTGAACCACTACAAAATTTTAGAGCAGCCTGAAACTCAATTCGGGCTTCCTCTCGACAGGCCAAAGCCAAAAGCAAAGGCTTTGGTAAAGATCCCAGGGGGGTTCCTGACACAGTACCAGGAAGAGAAGACCCCACTGTACTAGGTCTACTTGGCTTAAAACATAAATACACAACCCAGAGGAACTTTCTGTCAACTCAACAAAGCTGGGGCAGTAAGAGGATTATGAAACTATATTTCAATTTCTATGTACCAAGATTATTTCAATCAAAAGGAGTACAAGAGTTGGACTCAATGATCCTTGTGGGTGCCTTCCAACTCAGGATCCTCAATGATTCTAGGAAAAGTATATAAAATATTGTTTTTAAAAACATCTAAGTTTCCCCAAAAGAATAACTTCAAAGTACTTTTAACCACATAATTTTATACCCACAAGACATCATTATCCATGCTTATGAGTAAGCCTTAAGAAAATTTAGTGCCCTTTAAATCAGTCATGTGTAATTCAAATCACAGTTGCATACCAGGAAGTGCAACACAGAATTTAATCTATTAGTAAAATTTAACTATGCTCTACTTTAACATAAAACTTATTTCTAACTGCTATTCAAGTACTGTCACAGATGTAAGCTAAAAAATTTTTTTTAAATGTTACAAAAGATAATATTAAAAAGGTCAGCTTATTTTCAGATAAGAAAAAAGTATCTAACTGATCAGGAACACCCCTGATTTCATGTCAAACAAAAACTATACCCAACACAATGACTGATGGCCTAAGATTAAAATCTAAACCATAAAGTGTCCATCTAGAACCTACACCACAACACTACCTTGATACAATAACTTTTAAGACAGTAAATCAAAAAGTAACTATCAGCAAAACGATTGAACTAAACATTTTTCAAGTAGAATGAAACATTATCATTTTCCCTTTATTTCTCTATTTCGTTCCCTTTATTTTGCTTGAATAGACAATCCTACAGGTAATACAACTTTTAACATGATTACCAGTTTGCCCACACCAGGAAAACGCAGCAGTCAGTAAAACCACTATACATTTCCTTTTCATGAACTTGCTTTAGAGTTCCAGGTAGACAACTGAGAATCAAAAAGGAACCACTCCTTGCATTCCCCAGCCCCAAAACTCACTCCAACAGCAAGAACTGCAAGAACTGAAAGAACCAGTTCTACTCAAAAACTCATAAACCAGCATTTTTTTTTAATTAAAAAAAACAGTAACAACCTCACTCAAATGGAAGGAAGCCTGCACATGTTCAGAGGTGAAAATAACTGAAACCTTCTGAACACCTGATTAGGTAGACAAACCATCTCATTCCTTAAGGTTTGCTAGTTCTGAGCAACTTAATAGAAACTTGATCTAAAAATGAAAAAATATTACATGAAAATTTTAGTAGAGCACCTGTTTCAAAATAGGGTGCAACTCTTGCATATTTTCAGTCTTCCCTTTTTACAATGCACCAGAAGTTGTAAATTAAAGTTAAATCAATTGACTTACCTTCTTATCTTCTTTTACTTTGTGGGGTTTCTTTTTCATTTTTTTATCATCCAATTCTTGATCTGATGTAATAGCAGGGTTATCTATGCCACCTTTCCATGTTTCAACAGGTGAAAGAAGTGGGTCTTCCTCACTTCCACGATGTCTTCCTTTTCTTTTAGTTTTAGAGGTGGTAAAAGCCTCATCATCACTTGCATCTGAATGTGTTCTTCTATAGTAAGACTTGGCTTTGCTGAACAGAGTCTTAGACTTGTATTTGTATTTTGAAGGCCTTCTTTCCCCATGACCTTTGGCTACTCTATCAGAAAACCCATTTTCTTCCTCCCCTTGGGTATTTATAACAATTGAGTTTCGAACTTTGATCATACGATTCTGACTGTCATCTGGAACCGCGTAGATATCATCTGCAAAGCCTTTATGTTTGTAAATCGTGTCGATCGGTTCCGCATAGTTGTCAGATTGGTCTGTATCTTCCGCAGGTGCCGCAGGCACTCGAGAAGGTTGTTTCCTGGGGTTTTTGCCAATACCTGCCTCGATTGTTTTCAGGAGGTTAGGATCCAGTTTTTTCACATTTGTTCTTGGAACAAGTGGTTTCGGTTTTATAGGAGGAGGCACTTTATGGTTACGTTCATGGTCGTGACAATTGACTGGTGTGCTGTGAACAGGATATTCATTTCCTTCCAAATCCAGCCGGTACTTTGAACGATCACTGGGTGCTGGGAGTAACCTTACATCGTCACCAATTGGACTGTAAGGTGGTGGTCCTTCAGCATCATCCTCCGAATCTGGGTAATTGTAGTCAAGGGAACTTCCTCTCGGAGATCTTGGAAAAACATCTTCACTTGTATGCGTTGATTCCCTTGTGCTGTCTGACATGTAAGAACTTTCAATCATATTTTTCTTCTCTAATACATCACTGAAGAACAATGTGAAAACCTCAGTTTGACGATGATACTGAGATAATGAATATAAAGCTGTGAATTTAGCAGTAATTTCTGTTGCTATGTGTTCTCCTTCAGTCATGAGTTCCTTGATTGCTTCATTCTCAAAGAAGTCTGCCTGGCTATCAGTAACAGCCACCAACTGGACAGGAATCGTATCCTGGACTTCAGACAGAAATGCCCGGAGCATTCCCATGGATGCCTTCCTCTTTGCAGAATAGACCAGTATATATCCATGAACAAGTTCATCTTTTCTTACACCAATTGAAGAATGATATGATAATATAGTTATCTGTATTCGACGTCTCTTTTCACCTATTATTTTGTCAAGCATCAAAGAATTATTCTGGCCAGCCTGTGCAGCACTACAGGAGTGAGAGTCCAGGAACGGTGAAAGAATAAGATCCACACTGAACGGATCACCACACATGGCACACATGACAATCCTTAAGTCAGCTTCTGACAGATCTTTAATGGTGGGAACTGGACTTACAACATCAAAATTGTGTTTAACCGCTTCCAGTACTCCTCTCAGAGCTTGTTTTATTTGTGTCTCATTAAATTTGCGTGGATACGTACCAGCAGGCACATCTACAAAAGGACACTGTAACTTGTTGGCCAACTGCTGTCCCTGATGTCTCAGAATAGGCAGATTCTTGCTAACACTGTCCCTCTGGTTAGCCAATATCAATGTAAATGAAAGATTAGCCATATACTTGTCTCTCCTTATCTGAGATGCTTCAGCCCTTATTTTTGCAATGCACTCCCCAATAAAATTCAGTGATTCAATGGAGTTAAACACGCAGAAACAACCGTGTGGTTTGAAGGCTGAGGTCCACAACTGAGTTAGCAGGTATGGGGATTTAGCATCAACTGGCCTAAGATCTAGTTCATATATTTTTCCATCTAATGCATATTCATCGTCAGTGGATTGTGTTCGAATTTCATTTGCCAATTCTTGTGCAAGGCCATCTTTGCCCAAAATGAAAAGATTGACTTTATCAATGTTGGCACTATCATGGTATAAATTTGAGCGGCCATGGTCTAGTTGCAGAAGACTGTTGGCAAGTAACTCCTCTACTTTTATGTCCATGCAATTTTGGCCACTGAGACAAGTTTCTTTAGTTGGGTGATAAACAAATCCTATGTGTTTGAGTAGAAGAGATTCTCTATCGGGTGCAAGTTTCTGTAAAGCTTTGTATCTAGGTTCTTCACTCAGAACTGCATGAATTTCACTCATTTTATCTGTACTTGGTGTTGCGTTAAGATCCAGGTCATAAAACAGCTCTGAATGTTCAAAAAGCATTTCCTGAAACTCCTCTTTGGCTTTTTCAACAATCTCCCTCTGATGCCTTCCATACACCTCCTTACTATCTGCATCAGTGATGTATTTGAATGCTTCATCCTCCATCACAAAACACAGAACTTCTTCCCATGGCTGTCCGGGTGAAATGAATTGGATTTTCTCAAGAGTTTTTTTGAATTTCTCCTTCATTTCAACCCTCCTTTTTTCTGAGATAAGATGCTGCACATGGTTTTGATAAACTTTTTCTGCCTCTAGGGTAGTGAGAAGGTCAAATGGAATCCTTCTGTCATTCACTTTATCTATGTGGTCAGTTTCATCCCAGGGCGTTTTTTCAAGCACTACAAAACAGGACTGGAAGTCAGGCCTTTTCTCCATTACCTTCAAGGCTTCTGACCAACTCAAGGGTTCAATCTCATCAAGATTTGATAGAAGAGTATTAAGAGCTCTTGGCAATGCATTAATGTATTCCTCTTTTCTCTTTCTAATATGTTCCTGTTTAAGCTGCTCTATGTGTTTTGAAAATGTATTTTTGGCCTTTTTTGTTCCTTCCAAATTTATGTACTCCTCATAATCAGGATGGTTTTTCAGTTTGTTACTAACAGTTTTCCAAGTTGCATGATAGTCTCTCACCGTTTGGACAAGTTTTTCAAACTTATCTGTTGCTGTAACAACCAGCTGTCTTTGAGTTTTATAGGCATCCAGATAGGGGATTATTTTAGGCTTACCACGAGTTTTATCCATCATTTGTACCAGTGCAGTAAAACATGTTTCAACGTTGACATTAAATCTTGCCGATGTTTCCACTACTACAAGGTTCTTCTTATTTGAAGCAAAGGCTTGTACCTCTCGCAGATAATGATCCACACACTCATCACATTTCGTTGCTGCTATTATTATGGGTTTTTTAGATTTTGAGAGCTGGACATAGAGATTATTCACAAATTTAAGTTGATCATCAAACTTCCTATTGCATCCTTGGCTTACGTCAATGCACAATAAAAACCCATCTACGCTTAATTTCCCTTCAGGCATTTGTTTCTGCTCAAAGTCTTGCTCCAAGCCCAGCTGATCTGTGCAAATGTACATTAGTTTTTCTGCAGACTGCAGTTTGGAGGCAGCTGCACGTTTTATGTACGGCTGTAAATTTGTACTCCGGTGTGGCAGGAAAGTCTGATCATCAATGAACTCAGTCTGTTCAATTACATGAATTCTGCACTCAATTCCATCCTCGCCACTCTGTGTTACGTCACCCCAGTACAAAAAGTGATCATTGTTAACAACTCTTCCCCCAAAGTCAATTGTGCTAAGCACAGAGGTATGCTCGGGATAATATTCATCTGCTTTTGAACGAACGAATCTATTGCACAAACATGACTTTCCAACTCCACAATTACCTTTATCCTTTTCAGTTCCAGACAGTCCAACAACACTAACAGCGTAAGATGGGGGGCGTGGCTCTTTGTTTTTTGCCATCATAACTTTCCTCTCATCCTTTTGCAATTATCAAGGTAACTGTATGTGGTTTTCATTCTGGAAAGTTTCCTACAAATTTAAATTGTATATCCAGGGTTCCAGAAATAGCTTTCAGTCATTCCTGCTTCAGCTTCTCATTGAGAGAACCTCAGACAGCCAGGATGAGGATGATCATCTTCCTAAAAAATGCAAAAAGAAACAAAAAACTTCAAGATTGCAGGTTTTATTTTGTTATATTCATGAGAGAAAAGAGACTTGAAGACACACTCTTGCTTGCTCACCATGATTTTCTTTGTCTATGAAAACTCTACAACTACTTTAAATGAGATCTTAAATTTGCAATTCATCCATGTTAATGCTATTTATAGTACAAATTTAAAAATAAGTAAGTTTTAGGCACAGTTTAATAAGAGCTCATCACCTATTTTGACAGGTGATCAGCACATTCTAAAAAAAGAAAACCCAGTCCCAAACCCCCAAATTACTGTTTTCCTTCCTACCTTATGAATACCAGGCACTAAAAAGCATTTTCAACTATAATAAATACAACATAAAAAATCTAAACTCAACCCAATATGCTTCTATTCACACTTGTGTTTTCACACTAGATGTCATGCTTATTTGCATGAATAACAATACTTTTATGTGCATTTGTAGACTTGGGCTTAAATTGCAGTAAAGAAAACAACAGGCACAGACTAAAATACAGGGGGTGCCATATGAACATCAGGAAGCACTTCCTGTATTGTGAGGGTGACTGAGCACTGGGCTGGGTAGCCCAGGAAGGGCAAAGGCTCCTGCATTATTAGACAACCTGCCCTGGGTGACCCTGTTTAAGCAAGGAGACTGGACAAGGTGAAATCCAGAGGTCTCTTTCAACAGACACTGTTCCATATTCTGAAAAAATAGTTTGATAAAAATATTTTTCTGATTTTCTTTAAACAGACAGCTATCACACGGCACTATAAATGAAAGGAACAGACTACTATACTTAACATACCTGCTTTTATATTTGTACAGTACTAAGTAACCACATAAATATATGTAAACAAACCTTTACATAGCCCTTATAAGAGAAGTATAACAAGCACCAATACTGAAATTTTAGTCTCAATATCTCAGCTTTATTTGTAACCTACATTGTCATTCCTAGCAACAATCTGTTAAGAAGGGTATAGTACCTTCCTTTAACTTAAAATATGTGTTGAATCAGTCACTCAAAGACCTCTCAAAATCTGCTTTAACACCTGTAAAACTAATTCACAACTGCTAAAACATATCTGAGTTTGAAGGCAAGCAGCAGTAGTAGTATTTGCTACACTAAAAAGTGTTGACAGAAGATAAAAATACTGAACCCTTCAGTATCTTGTATGGAAACAACTCCTGCCCAACAGAGCTTTCCAACTTACTAACACCTACAAACAGAAAAACATTGTTCTGTCCAGAAACACAGTATATATGTAACTACATTTGTAATTAAATTAATTAACCAAACTATGAAATAAAACCCACATATATAAAAACAGCTTTCAGTTATAAAAATCCTAGTCAAGGAAAGAACCTTTTTTAGAAAAAACAAGTATCAATTTCATTACAAAATGAAGATGAAAACATCCAATTTTTATACTTGTGAGCTTTTATATTGCAAGAACTGAAACTTTTACACTTCATTTTATAATTATTTTTTGTTTAAAATCAGATTACTCAAAGACACATTCAGAAAGAGAACTTGTATTTTAAATTCTGCTTTTCACTGTTTCCACTGTGTTTATTGTACTCTTAAACGACAGAATTTGGAACTAACAGAACATGGTTCTGGGAATAAAAATACTTAGCAAAAGTAACATCCTTTACAAGCACCATTTATATTACTACAAATAAAGCCACTGTTTTCTTTCTAAAGCAAAGCTTATCACAGTAGCATCATTCAAACTGTTAGAATGAGAAGTTTAGTCAGCATTTTCACCATAAAATGTTTTCTGTTTGCCACAGCACAAAACAGATTTGATGTGGACTAAACACGAAAGTCTTCATCCAACAGGATTATTTCATTTCATCAGGAAGTCACTGTCAATTTGCAATTAGTTTATAAGAAACAATCAATATTTTCATATACTCTACATCCTCACAGAGCAAAGTTTGTTCCTCCTCTGTCTATAAAATGTTTTGTTAAATCTATATATTTTTAAGTGAGAAAGTACAAAGAATAAGGTGAAATGGGACACTGACAAAAGGGAAACAACATATCAGTCTCTCTCAAAATTTCTGACCTGGAAGATTTTCATCATAGTGGGAGTTGAATGACTAAAGATATCTAAGCCCAGTGTGTTTGTTGGGGGGTTTTTAATAGTTTCTACTTTGCACTGATTGTACAAAGTAAAGTCACAGGATGAAATCTATGTTAATTAACTATAAAAACTGGTAAAAACCTGACATTATAATGGATTCACTTTTAATATGTCATCATCGTCAAATTGCTCCACAAATGGAAGATTTTTCATTTCATTATAGCACTAATGTAAAGGTGCTTTACAGTTTTGTACAGTTTTAAAGCACACACACTGGAAATTCATGGTAAGTTAGTTCCATTATCTTACTTCAATCTGCCTAATTCAATTACAACAAATTGTAAACACTAAGATTCATTACTTCACCTCCCCCTCTCCACCTTTGTCACAGACTCAAAGGAGGGGCTGTTTCATTTCCCTAACTAATTTCAATCTTAGAATTGAAAATACTATCTCTATGTTTATACTGGAAATTCTGAAGAACTCACGAGATACAAAGTGTCTATGACATCACTGCAGGAAAATCTCTGCCCAGCTATGGATGCACCACAGGACCTTGTCTCTACAGACTTCCAGATTTCCACATGCAGTTACAAAGAAAATAAGGTGTAGCACCTTGCACTTACTCACCCACCTCCCCCTTAAACACAAAAGCCAAAACTTACCCTTAGGAAAAAAAGGTGCAAAGCAAGATGGTTATCCTGCTGTGATCTTCCTGCAGTGATGTCACACATTTAAACAGTGCCCTTCAGTAAGTCCTTCCCTGAGGGATCTGAAAACAAAAAGGAAGAATCATTAAAAGTTTCGACTTTGTGAAAGCAGAAGCAGCAATGAGAGGGGGTACAACACTTCACCCATGCATAAGGATCATTTTCCTCATTTTAAACCCAAAACAAAACTCAAGAGCTCAAGCTGGTCTTCCCCTAGGTTGAGAGGGTTTAAATCCTGTAAGCGCAGCTATGAATACTTGAGGGGACAGTTCTTAAACAACTGAGATTTGAGGTTCAACCTGGTATTTTAACAATATCTCAGATGCAGAAGCCTCTTCTGAAAAAAAATGAATACAGTTTCTCAGCTAACATATAAAATGTGAGATATATAAAACACTAATCACTTGTAGAACAATTTGGAAGTCTAAACTATCTAAAACACAGTTTTCTAAGATGAAGTTGGCAAAGTCAGTAAGTACAAAATAGATAAAGTTAATGTTAAGTCTAATTACATGTACATGTATTTTACTACTAGAAAAAATACCTCAGAACTCTTGAGCCTGTACTACAGCATTTCTACGTTAAAAGGCCTCATAAACTGTGACAAATTAGAAACTGAAAGTATAATCACACTTGAAGATTCTGAATTCTCAAATAGGGTAAAAATTATTAGTATAACTTTGTTAAGTGTTGATTTTATTGCGGCGATGCAAAAATGGAACTGTCTTCCATCGTTCTTCCCTTTGCATCCACACAAAACCCGGACTTTGCCAGGCCAGGGATGCATTTATTATGGTGCAGCAAAGGACAGGAACTTGGGGCATTTGCACTGGACTATTACATAAGCCACTTTTAAGTAAGGAAAGGTATCATTTTTAAGCAAGATGCAGCACCTTATGTGCTGAACATTACATCGAAGTGGTACAGCAGAGCTTTATCTTGTTTTGGAACTTACAACTACATTATTAGTAGTTCCACTTTGCTTTGGGAATAATATGCTTGCTGAAAAGGTCTAAGCTTTAGTAATTTCTCTTTTGGACAAAAAAGGTTTGGCAAACAACAAACCTATACCACAGTAACACTGCAACTAATACCAAAATAGTAACTCCTCCTGTGGTACCAAAGAACACTAAAATCAATAGGCACAGGCTAACAATCCTGTACTAAGCCTGGCCAAGCAGCAGTGCTAAATTCTATCACTTGAAAGAGAGACAGGAGGCAAGTCCCACTCCCTGCCCTCACCTCCTGGCTGTGGCACTCCTCTGTGCCTGCAGCCAGACAAGCAGAGCAGGCAGCTGCTCATGAGGAAACAGGCTCCGGGACACTGAGGTATTCAGCACATGGAAGAGCACACAGGAGGAGAGAAAAGCATCTCTGGCTGCAAGAATGTGTCTGGGGCTTGGGGGACACTGCCACAAGAGAAAGGTCAAACACACGCCCCAGAAGGTCAGTCAGAAGCATTAAAGAGGCCAGAGAAAGCCCTATTTTCAAAAACGTTTCACAAAGTCTTCTGCACTGAATTCTAAACATTAGAATAGAATGCCATATTATTAGCAAGTAATAAATTTGTGGAACAGCTAATCACCTATCATTATTTAGCAATTGTGGCTGCACAGGAACTTGTAGATGGGCTCAGAGTCAAGAAAATCACTCACAAATAAATACCCTATTTCTCAATACCTTCCAAAATTGCTTTATGAACCTAAAAATGTTTTAGACCTAACATGGCTGAAGAAAACACATTGTCTGAAACAGTCTACAGAATTGCTTAGGACTACCAACTATTTAAGCAGCTGCCAACAGGGAAAATAAAAAGTGTTTTCACTGAGTCCTCTACTCGCTCTGCAGTGTTGCCTAGACACAACATTATGGATCAGTATTTTCCAGGGTTAGTTTCAATTACCATGGCCTTGCCATAGAGTTTGTAAGTTACCCGGCCAAGTAAGAAAAAGCACAGGTGAATAAAAGGGCCATCAGAGCCTAGTCTGCTTTGCAGGGTACACAAATATTCCAACAAAAAGTTACTGTGACCTCTACAGCAAATCCTGAAGTAAATTCAAACACACAAGGTATCACAGAAATGGTTTTGAGGATGAGTCTAAAAGTGCTGGGCATTCGTAACATCAAGGACC
>JAOXXN010000065.1:36795614-36812460 GCA_026770055.1 Myrmophylax atrothorax | reverse complement strand
GGCACCCAAAGAGGGCACAGGTACCCAAAAGCAGCACAGGCACCCAAAGAGGGCACAGGTACTCAAAGGCAGCACAGGCACCCAAAGAGGGCACAGGTACCCAAAGGCAGCACAGGCACCCAAAGAGGGCACAGGTACCCAAAGGCAGCACAGGCACCCTAAGGCAGCACAGGCATTCAGCATGGTCCTTACGCCTCTGGGGCTGTTATGCGCTCAGGCAGTAATGGGGTTGCAAAACCTTGTGCTCCTGCCTCTGGAGCTGGGTTTTCACAGGCAGAGGCTGGTGAGGCATGGGACATAGAAAAAAAATAGTAGGTGCTGATCTACTCTATCCACCACAAGAGACAGGGCATCTGTGGGCATCATGCACATGCACCTTACTTCTGAGAACACAGAAATGCATATTTTATGCATAATTTATTACTAAAGATCACTTATATGTATGCATACAAAGGAACAAAGTAATATTTTACTAGCAACCTTATTTCTGGCACAGTCCAAGTTTTGCGTGTTATACTTGTCATGATAATATTTAATAACAATATGGTTGATTCTGTACAATTCTACATATTGCATGCACATCTTAAAGTTTTACATCTGAAAACTAGGAAATTAGAAGGTTTAGAAAATCAGATCCTTTCTAAAGACACATTGCCTGTAAACTTGAATTTTTGAGAAAATTCTAACTAGCTAAATGTTTTTCTATTAAATTTGAGTGAACAGCCTAGCACGAACACTACCTTATATGAGAATATTTCTAGAAATACTCATCTTAGGTTGGTCCACCTTAAAAAAATGAAAAATTATTTGACACTGTAATCACAGTATCTGTTCAAGAGCTTTTTGCAGTCACATCCTAGTTTAAAAAAAAAAGGAAGCTAAAGAAGACTAAAGTCAGACCTTAATTTTAATTATCTGATTTTGAGGGGTGTTGTGTTTTGGTGGTGGTTGTTGTTGTTCAAGATAAATACCTTGGAGTATTAAAACCCTACTTCACATTACCAGAATCAAAACCTTATGTTCATATGACAAAAATGTCTTTTGAGATTTCTTAGCTAACACAAATTTGAAGGAGTAGATTGGTGTTCTTCTGAAACTGGATAGGTATTAATTACCTTCAGCACTTAATATCAGAGAATTTTTCATAAAGTTCCATTATGTGGAAGACCTCTGTTATAGGGATTGATTGTGTCACTCACTTTGATCCTGACTTTAGTTATAAAAAAAAAACTTCAGCAAGGTGAATAGGCTTGGGAATAGGCAGAAGCTTTTTCCCAGCAAGCTCAAACCTGAAGCATCCAAGGACAGCAAGGAGTGTCTCCATTACAAGCAGTTGGCAACACCATTAGTTACAGGGAGCATGGAGGTTCTTTCTTTGCAAGGATGCACAGCAACCAGATGAAAAGCAATAGGCATAAGCAGTTTCCTGTCATGTTAGTCCACAGTAAGACACACCATTAGCTCCAAAAGCAGTCCTTGGTGAAAGAAATTAATGGGTTTCCAGGCAGAATTAGATCAGCTAATTCTTCTTTCTATGACCCTAAATATTCCCCCCAAAATTGATGTAACACAGGAAGACTGTAAAGCCAGAAACTGAATTTCATATAGATTTCCTCACTGCAGATTACCACAATCAGAGGCAACTTATGTGCAGAAACTCCCTTGGCTTGTGGCCTTCCAGGAAGCGTGCAAAGTCCTGGCAGGCTGCAGAAGGCAGCTTGCTATGATTTTGCAGAGCTTATTAAGCCCCTTGATTTTGTGTAAAGCTACAAAAAGTCAAGAATTATGTCCAATGAACCAGCAAGCAGGGTTCTAAGCAGATTTATGACAGTGTTTTTCCTAGACTATGAAATTTATAAGCTTTGCAGTTAAATGTTAACTGTTGGGTAGAGATATACTCATAGACTGTTTCAGATGTATATTAAGAAGACCTGCAAGGTTTATAAAGTTTCAAAGGGAAAGTGATGAGAAAATTGCAAATCCATGAGAAAACAGGTAGTTTTATGCCCTTATGAGACCATAATGTTTAGATTTACAGGGCTACTTAAAGATTTTATTACACTAATGAAGCAGTCAGATAAATGAAACAACTCCATCAAAGTATTTTTAAAATAAAATTTTATTAAAATAGTTCAGAAATATTTGTGAATATTTGTCAGAAATAGTTCAAAAAATCTTTTCAATGACTGAGAAGAATGCAGGAGCATTATAACTTAGAGAAGGCATAAAAATAAAATGTAATAATGAAAAACGATTAATAATTTAGCTAGGCTAGTGTTTTGTTAATTATACAGAAAAGCACTTCAGAGAAATGTTTTAGTAAACCTTGAGAAACTCGGAGGAAAGTCATTAATGATTTTCAACATTCGTTATTTATAATGACTATTGTTATTTGAGCCTTTCCCTGTAGCAGATTTCACTTTAGAAATACTCCCTACTTTAAGGGCTGTTTATAAACACAAATAAAGTAAGCACCTTGTAGGTATCTAGGAGCCTGCACATCAGTTTCCTCTGATTCTGGTGATCTGAAGCCAAATGAGAGTGGTTGTCTCCCCATGCTTCTGGAATTGCAGGATTTCAAATCACAGATCAGATGAGCAATGCACACACACTTCTCATGGATAACAGCATTTTCTTAATTACCCTCGCTCCTCCATAATTGTTTTCATTGCACCACTTGGAAGTGCAAAGCAAGCTTACCAGTGTACTGAACCAAAAATCAATGTGCTGGTGGTGGTTGCAGAATATGAAAGCTGCACAAATTATTCTACCATGAGCTGCTTTTCAGGCCTCTTCCCCAACATCCCTCATTAAACAGGAGAACTGCCAGGTCTGTCTCACTTCAGAGAAAAAGCACTGTTTTGCATAAAGTTTAAGAATCAATGTTACAGCACCTTCTCTGTGAGAAAAGCTTCACACACTTTGAAATTGTTCTACTGTTTATGCTCATGTTAATTCATTGTGCTGTGTGTAAAAACAATTGTATACAGGAAGAGAGGGCAAAACAAAAACATAAATGCTTACACCATCATTTCAAATTATTAAGGAAAATCTCTTTGGTTTCTAATAGGAATCTTTTAGAGAAATGCATTTACTTACTAAGAGACCTGCATCGCTGCATAATTCCATGGTGTTAAGAGGAAAGCTCACTAGCATTACTGGTTTTTTGGTAACCAGGACACCTGACAAACAAAAGAGCAGATAGAAAATTCCACTTTCTTTACCTTTCTCCTAATCTCCACCCTTGCTCTAGTTTGGGGGTTCAGGGTTTGGGGTTGTGTTTTTTTAAACAAGTATTTTGGTCATTTTTAAATTGATCACCATTTTTCATTAATTTGGATCATCTACCATTTCAAAAGGAACGTCAGGAGCATGATCAGTGACTGCACTGAACCTGGCTTATGCAAAATCAAGCCTTCACATCAGTCACATATTCAGCATTTTGTGCTATGACTCCCTGCCTTTTTCTAAGCCTTGCTATATTCCACTCTGCCAGAATGGAGCCCATGACTCCCAAGGGCTGAAAAATCCCAGAGGAATGCAGAAAGGTCTGACAAGAGCGTGACAGGGAGACAGTGAGCAAAGACATGGAATCCAGTTCTTCTTTTAAAAATTAACTGGAAAAGAAAATTAGCCAGACACCTTATGTGTATGTATTAATTTAGAAAAAGAAAGGGAAAAAACCCTTTCAGAGTAGGTTTAGCACTTAATATATATACACTAATGAAACCTAAATATTGGGGAGAGGGCAATTGCCTAATTCAACATAGAGAAGGAAATAGAGGATTGTTTCAGTTGTTATTTTACTTATAATGAGACAGCTTTAACTCCTGTCCCAAACCCCTGGCTGCTCTAGCCCAGCCTCACAGAAGCCTTGGCTTCAGCAGAGCCCCGAGCTCCCCACAGCACCCTGCACCCTTCACTGGGGTCTGGCAACAGGCCTGCCCACAGCATCCTCTGCAACCCGGGCAGGCTTGGATGCCAGCTCCTATGGGCTTGGGGATGGTGCCTCATTTCAGTTCAGGCATGAGGCTGATGAAGGGAGAGGCAGATAGATTTGTATGAACAACACCTCTTCTGTTGGTTGCTTGCTTGTTGAAATCAGTGAGTTGAAGCACTGGGAGCTGCTGAGAAGAGATTACACTTTATCACAGGTGAACAAGGGGAGGACTGTGAGAACAAGATACCAGAAAAGACTCGTGGGGTCAAGGTCATAAAGGAGGCTTGCTTTTGCTATCATCTTGTCTCCCTGTGTGCATTCAGACAGCTCAGGCTTTTCTGTTTAAAGGCGCATTTGTTATAGGGGTGTGAGGAGAAGAGAGTGAGAAGTTTTTCTTGATTGCTTTCTGCTAAGTAATTAGTATTGATATGTTTTTGTTTCACATGCCTCAGGGATAATAGAGCTTTAGGAAATGGGTGGATTTCAGTTCCTTGTTTGCTTTACAGCTATAATTGAGAATTTCTTTTTCTAAAAGGAGGGGAAAAAAAGGTGCTAAATGTGCCTCGGGAGAGGTGATGGAAAATATTATGACACAAGTCAAGATGATTGCAAACACGGTAAGGCTGAAATGTGTTCAGCTGACCTAACCAAACATGAATAATACATCACTTCATTTGACTAAGTATTACTGGTCAAGTTCCGAACATAACAAGGTGATTTCAATAACCAAATTGTTGTAGTATCAGATACCAACAGTTCAGATGGAACAAGAAAAATATGCTAAAGTATTACATTTCTAAAGAAACAATGTTAAGCATTGTGTTGTAAAGCAGTCTTTCTTACAGGGCAACACCTTTCCTTCTGTAAAAAAAAGTTGTCAGAGACTGCAGTTTTTTAATATCACAAGAAGAGCAGATTCTTCCAAATTGCAAACATCTGAGGAGATTAAAGGCAACAAATGCCACTGGAAGGAGCAGGGGAGACATTCATTTTACCAACATATTACAATTAGAAAGTGATCATATCATTTATCATACTGAATTGTACTATTGAAACTATCCTTGTAAAGATATTTTACTTATATAGAAATTGTCTCGAATAGCAAATCCAATAGGATATAAAGAACGTTCAGCAGTTGCTGAGAAGTTGATTGTGGGCTGCAATACTTTCAAAACAAATTGCATTTATAGGACTATATGTGAATGTGTCCTCCCTACCCAGGGAAACAAATATGCTGGAAAGGATTGCTGGATCTTGCCTTAAAGGCTGGAGAGGCTGAATAGACTTTTCTTTTGGTATGTCTATAAGAATCCTAGGCAAAGAAAGACAAATAAAAAAATACCTTTCCTGGAAATCTGCTGTTTGCACATATTTGTTCTGATTTTAACCAAAATTGTATGTGGCTTTTTTTTTTCATTGTGAAGAACAAAGAACAACCATTGTTTTCCTAATAGGCAGTAATTGCTTTCAACAGATATGCAGTTCTGTTCTTTTGCCCAGATTTATGAATCCAGTATTTAGTCAGGTGAGACTATATTAGGAGACTCCAGGCTGTTTGAACTCATAGTAAGTTAACAAAACAGAACATTTGCTTCTAAAACTTGAATTCTGAGCTATGACTCTGAAATGGGTTCTATATGCCCATGCCAAATACTTTACATCTAAATCCCACATCAAAACTCATATGCATGAAGTGAGCCAATATGTCTTAAAAGGTGTTGCCAAATAAAAACCTATGTTATGATACACCTACAATAAACAAGAAAAAGATTTTTTGTTGTCATTGTAAAATGAGCTAATAGATTCATATGAACACATATCAAATCAAAATTTATTCATGTAATGGAATTTTTGACATTATTTTGTACACATTGCTTTTTTAAGGGAATTTCTGCCCAAATTTGAAAGAAAAAAAGCAAAACCTTTAGATCCTTAAATCCTTGGTGTGAAGAATATGTTTTGGAGTTCTGGACAACAACAGACAAATATAACTATGGAATATATCCTCTAGAAACCTATTGTTCCAGCCCATCTGTTCTATTTTTTCACCAAAAGTGTATGTGGCTCTTTAGCCTGTGTGAAGAATGCAGAAGGGCCATGTCTTCATAATAGGTGCTAATTGCCTTGAATAGATATGCAGTTCTTTCCTTTTGCCCAGTGGTACGAATTCAGGAGACCAGGCCCATTCTTCCCACTCTCCACATACAGACTTCACAGACTATGGTCAAAAGAACTGCTCTACTGAGCAGGAACAACTTATCTGCATAAACAGTTATGGGAATTGTGCCACTAAACAACATAGACATTTTTCTCATTTGGTCTCTGAAAGTCATGAAAACAGTTCTTTCATATTTAAAATCTAAAAATACTTTCCTCTTATAAAAATTATACATTTACCTCGCTAATATGACGGTCAGTGCTTCCACCATGATCTTTTTCCCTGCATTCCTGCCTTTCCAGTTACATACACGTGCGCACACACTCTCACAAGCCCCATGTCAAAGGGTCCAGCTACTGCCTGAAAGGCTCTGCTAGGAAGGTTTTGTTCCTGAACAGATGCTCTCCTCCTTTAGCTATTCATGAGCCTGCCAACTCCTTCCTGTCTGACAGTGAATCTGTTGTGCACATGAGAGAGGTGTGGCACTCCTCTCTACCTCTAAACTCATGAATAAGAGAAAATATGGTGTTTATTCAACACTAGCTATCATATTACTATTTTGTTTTCTTATGATCTAATCCTATTTTACGAAGTTTCATCTTAATAAGACTGAAAGCAAACAGAAAATAATCATGTTTAAATGATAGATGTATTTGTGAACTATACACCTTATTACATCAAACAACTAATATGGCACCAAATTACTTTTGCAATTAAGGGAATTTTTCTTTTTAGTAAAACAGAAATTAAGCACATTTCAGTCATTCTGGGTATTACAAGATAAATCAAGCATTTAGACTGTATTCATAACTTTAATATAGACTTGCCTATGTAAATAATTCGAATTAGAGCAGCTACAATGATGATATCCTGTTAAAAAAGCAAAATATTTTTTAGAAAATCAGTTACTCTTCAACATTCACAGCTGAAATTTTGTAAACTATAGCTATAAGGGAAAATAAGCACATTCTTCAGATTCCGGCTCACAAAAGTCATCTCTGCTCCTAGGAAGCAACTTGGACTTCTATTGTGCTTGGCAAACAAGTCGGATTTTTTTAACAAAAAGAGTAAAATTATACAGGAAGTGGTTTACATGATGAAAATTTTTAATAAATATTATTTGCTCGTAAAATATATGGAAGTCATTTCAAAACTGCTAAATGTAATTTAATACAGTCCAGAAGTGAAGTGATTAATATTTTATAGAAATGTCTGTATTTCGAGACACATTAATCACACAGATTGCATTCAGAAAACTGACTGGTTGGTTTTGCTCTTTGCTTTAAAAAAGAACATCTATTTTCACTTTTCTAAAAGTGTCATTTTAGCTTTGCATGAAAAATAAAAGTAACAGTTCATTTCTATTTTCAGTTAAATGCTTTACCTGGAGTACTTAAAGAGCTGATGGGACAACTAGTGGTTGCCTTGCTACAGAGGCTTGCCAGCTGTAGGGCAGGTCATTTTTAATGAGAAACACCCTAGAGGAATCCATTAGTGTCCTTTGTCTTCACTGGGTTCAACTAAGTCTCCTGCTTAGTCTGTGGGATGTTTGCCAGTAACTCCACTAGGATCCACATTTTTCTCATGATGCACATATGATTCATTAGTATAATAAGATGCAAGCAGTGCAATTATTCCCCATCGGAGCTGAGCCAAACCTACATCTAGAATACTCACCTGCAGCAGAGAAAAGGTGAAGACCACATTGAACATACACACTTCTCTGTTTTCCTAGATGACTTTCACAGTACTGAGCTCTTTGAACTTAGAGGCAAAGTCACCTGTCCTCCAAGGTGGCTTCCCAAACTTCTTTTGGGTATCTTTGCATCACTTTCCATTCACTACATGGTGCTTTGAATAGCGAAGTCTCTATGAACTGCTAAGGGGAGCATGAGCATCTGGTCTGGTTTTGGATCCCATTCTTAGCACCAGGGGCCTTAAACTTACAAGTTGTACACCTAATTTATAGATGCTTTTGCCTTTTAATGTAATTAATTCTTCCTTTTTACAGCTCAAATTTTCAGCGCAGATCCACAAACAAATTATAATGCCACCTCTGAGGTTATTGTTAGGCTTCATTAATTTCAGATCTGTAAAAGGCCTAGAAACTATCGGAAAAATGCAGAGTAGTACTCTTGCTATCATTGGTTTTCTTCAAGATAATGTGTCTGACATCCCTATATGTTAACTTTCTACATGTAGTTAAGTCTTTTGAGCCAAGCTCAAGATGTGAAGTTTGTAACATTTAGCATATATTGCAGTGATTAAAGGGCCACAGCTTGTCCCCATGTAAAAAACAAGAGGAAATGACACTAAAAGAAATAACATCTGTCATTATTTTTCAAAGTTTTATTTTTCTGACTGCACTTAAATTCCAGGTAGGCACCTGATACTAGATAGGTAGATAAAGTGACTTAACTACGATATGCCATATGTAGAAGAATCTTCATAGTTTACATTTGTCCATTAAGTCTATAGTAAATAATGCATAGAGACCCGTAAAACACGAAAAAGTTTCAGTTTCCATTTTCTTAAAAGAAAGGTGTAATTACCTTATGGAATCTAATTTCAATTTGATAGCTGTAAACTGCAGATTGGATTGTGAATTTATTTAACAATTTGAAATGGACAATCTGACTAAAGAAAAGCTAGTAACAAATGTGCTCTAAAATAATTTGCAGTAATCAGGACATGATTTTCAAAAACAACTGAGGACTATTTAGCAGGGCCTGTTGTGAAAGGACAAGAAGTAATGGCTTTAAACCAACAGAGGGTAGATTTGGAGTAGATATAAGGAAGAAATTTTTTACAATGAGGGTGGTGAAGCCCTGGAATGGGTGCCCAGAGTGGTGGTGGATGCCCCATCCCTGATTCAAGGGCAGGTTGGACAGGACTCCAGTCAACCTGCTCTGGGTAAAAACGCCCCTGTTTATTGCACAGTTTTGGACTAGGTAACGTTCAAAGGTCCCTTCCAACCCAAATTACATGATTTTGTGAAATTTATAAATGCTTGTCTTTTGGGATTATAGAAAAATGTATTCTTTTGCATATAGATTTACCACTGGTTAGCACTCTTTTTGGGTTTGTTCTTTGGTTGTTTGTTGGTTTGGTTTGGGTTTGGGGTTTTTTTTCCTACTGAGCAGTTTCTATATTCCCTTTCATTTGTTCTTATAGTTGATGTAAGAATACTCTGAAAACAAGTTTCTCTATTTCAGTTTTCAGAAATCTCAGCAAAATTGTGTTTAATATAACATTCATGCTTCTGAGTAAATCAGTAAGAAAATCACCACAAATTATTCTCATTTCCAAAGTTACAAGAGTCAACAGTAACTTCAGAAGTTAAGTCAGTAATATTCTAGTTTATCCATCATTTAAATAAATCTAATCTGTGAAGTGTTTGCTCCATGTTTTCCTGTGTTAGGTAAGGTTTCTCCTTGGTTCTTGTTAATTTTCTAAAATACTGCAGTCATCTTCCTTATTCTTCTTTTAAAAGTGTATTTTAAATAAATCTGGGGGTATGTAAATCTGTAGTGTGTTTTGAAGCATGATGATTTTAGGGCATTTCAGTAATGTATATAGTCTTCTTACAGACTTTTACATTTTAATCTAAATGTCAGTAGTTTAGTTCAGTTTAGACTATTTACTTTTCGTTGTGATCTAAATAAGCATTTTCATTCATTGTCTCATTCAGATTCCTTGACTGTTCATACTACAAATAGAATGCTACCTTCATACAGATACTCAATTTTCATTTATTTCTTTGAAACACAAGCTTTTTAACTCTCTTCCCTGTTTTCTAATTAAAGTCCCCCAGTAAATACTTCCTAAACTGACCTGAGGCTAAAATATTAGGTCCAGACCTGGCACTAAAAGGTGCAAACCAGATTAAGGCACAGCCTGCCTGGGAATTCCTGCAAAAAGTCACTAGCACTTCCTCAGCATTCAAAATGGTGCATAATTCTGATCAGTAAGCCATTCTGATAGTCTCACAAGTAGCATCGTAAATTATTCAGAATAAAGCAAAGCATTAATTTATAGGAATATTTCCTATTGCTGAAGTTGTAGTCATGGGGATTTTGAAGTGAATTAGTTCTGCTGTTCACAATCTCTTGCTTCTCCCCACAATTAAGATTTTTAAGTCAGTTGATGTCACTTTCAATATACTTTGAAAATAGTAAGGGTTTGGGGGTTTTTTATAAGGTACATTTTGGAAATAAATTGATGGACCAGCCAGCAGAAATACAATCCTGAAGAACTGCTCAACCCTGAAGATTTCCTCCGTGTCTCCCAGACCTTGAGGGCCCCGTGACTGCTTGCCAGTCTTGCCCTTTAATATGTTGTCAGAATCAGCAGAAATTGTAGAAGTGGTACTGGGGAAAGCCAGCACAAAGTCATGTAATGTGAAGAAACCTGCTTTTGCTGTAAATTAAACTTCCATTTTTCTGAAGATGAAAACAGTAGTTGCACTGACCACAACATAGACCAAAATGCTCCGATTGTCAAATCCAAGTCTTAGGACCAGAATTATTAAATTCCTGGATCAAGCCATATATTACAAAGGAAGCTACATGTTAAGTATTTTGACAGTACCATCAGACATCAGTTTGCAAATGACCATGTTATAACAGTAGTCAATTCTGGCAAAATTCTCATTTAATTTTAAAAGTTCAGACATTAGTGTGGATGAGTAAAGTAAAGCTATGTTCCAGAGTTCTCCAAACAAATTTTAAAGTATTTTTCCACAAGTAATTCTTCTAAAATGCTAATCAAATCAGATTTCTAGTGGGATTGCTGAAGTCCTTCAAGGATCTATGCTGAACAAAGAAAACCTACTTTTAAAAAAAAATTAACATATCATGAAAGGAATTTCTATTCTTGTTTTTTAATCACTCAAAAATTATACAAGCATCTAAAACCACATTCTGATACCATCACCTCTAGCAGTTTTTACCCAGTATTTGACATTGACATAGTTTTCACAACTTTATTTTCAAAAATAGAAATAGTGAATGTCTCAAAAAAGAAAAAAAAAATTGGCTCAAGCATAACCTGCTGAAGACGGCAGCACAGCAGTACACAGAAAAAAGCAAAACAACTTAACTGAAACCTTATTTGAACTTTAAGTAGGACAATGTCCTTTTGTGTGTCAAAGAAGTGGTTAGCCCAGGAACTTACTATCTCTTTCTGATAATCTGGCAGGTAAATAGTAAGAAACATTTTCTACTGTCTCCAGATTACTAGAAGAATGTGCATATTCCTTTTGTATGAGGAATTTTCAGCCATGATGTAGAATTGTGACCTTTTTTTGCTTCTACTTATGGGTTTTATCCAAGAACTCTGAAAGCCTCCTGGCAGTACAAAATGCTCAGTTGTTTCTTTAGAGAGCTTTTCACCTGGGATGCAGGCACCTGGGTATTTTTAAGTTCAAAGACTTTTTTCATGCAGCCCCTTAGCCTGGCAGTGGGACTCTGTCCGTGACCTACTGTCACAGCAGTATTTGTCATGTTGAATTCTTCAGTGGACTTACCCTGGATTAAAGGGGATCTAAAGGTGCACAAATGACTAGGCTAAGGAGGCTCCCTGGCTTTGTTCCAGGCAGTCCCTGCAAGGCAGCAACCAATGGCTTTCCCTTCTTCCAGAAGCTACCTAAGGTCAAAACATGCCCAATGCAAGCTAGAATTCTTCCATAAAAGCAGAAAAACTACAGATCTTTTAACCAGCCACTGATCATGGAGTGAATGACACTCCTGGTTTACTCTTCCATCCACAAACTAATCTTGACAAGTCCCTGTGGCAGGGATAGCAAAGAGAGACACAAAGTTGCCTTTGGGGCATCTCAGGATTCCTTCATGCCAAAGGTACCATTAGTAGCACATTTAGAAATGAATTGGAGTTACTTTATGCCCTTTTAACATGCACTGTGAATCTGTCAGGTAGATGTGGAGGTTGCATCCAAAAGGTCAACAGACCTAAACCATTCTTTTTTCAGTCAGCACTTGCTTACCTTGCAAGAGGTGACTTAGAAAAAGGATCAAGGTTCATGGCAGATAACGTCTGACTACAAGTTCCAGTGTACTGGTTTAAGGTAACTTTCTAAAGGCAGGGGATTACCCTCAGTTATCCACTCTAGCTGGCCCTGCTTTGAGCAGGACATTGTTCCAGACAAGGTCTATAGATCCCTTTCAAACTGCATGGTTCTCCAATTTTACAAATACACATCAGTGTAGTAGCATTCTAGCACATCTGAACTCTTGTTTGAAATGGAATTACTAGAAAATCTATATACCCATTCAGAATTTGCATTTTGAAACAGAAATACTTTGGAAATGCATTGAAAGCTTAGACAAAAGTTTTGAATAGCATTTCGTGCCCTGTACTTTTTACTTCTCCATCAGAATAAGAGTTGTCATGTTTATCCTTTCTATATGTTTGCACTGGAGAAGACTTGCATAGTAAAGGACTCAATAGTCTAGTAATCAAGAGAATAATGATTATAGGTTGCTGGCATTCTTACTTTAGTAATCAATTCTTTTGATGTGGTGTCTGTGCTATGAGGAGCTGAGACCAAATGACACTGTTTTCTGGTCTTAAAAAATCAATGAATCTGGCCAGTACAATTCAACATCAAAAGATCCTCAGCAATCAGCCACAAGCGCTGAATCAGGTGTCATAAGAGACTAGAGAAAATGCTTCTCTGTTGATTTTTATATCCAAAATTCACCCTGTCAGAATCACATCTCAAGCTTTCATTTCTAGAAAAGAATGAAAATGGAACACAGTGGAGAGAAGAAATCACCCAGAAGAATAAAAGGTTTATTTTGTGACTAAGCATTAAATTAGTAGCAATAAATATTTACAACAGACTAGTCCATGCCAGCTGGAGACTGCTTCATAGCAGAGTTATGAAATTTCATACTCTACTTCAATTTTTTTTTTCATGCAAAAATTACTAACATTACCATTGCACTGCAGGACTTCATTGTATTTTACTGCAGATATTTATATTCATTTAGCTTTGTTCATTATTGTGACAGTTTGATATATACTTTTGAATTTATTAATCACATCTATAATGGGACATAAAGGAAACAGAATATGTTCCTGTAATAATATATTGGAAGTTTAATTTAATTTTAATATGCTCTAAAATCAAACAAATTATTACCCTGGCTGTGCCCATTCTCTCTCTTTTAACAGCACACAGATGCATGTATCATTTGCCAGATCCAGTCCAGTGTCCTGGCCTTCGCAAAGCCCATAATGATGTCCATCCCATGCTTTGGAAGGAGCACCGCGAACTATCCCCCAGGTCTTTGCAATCTACAAACACAAGTTTTGTATTATACAAAGTCCAGTGAACTCCCCTGCCTCAGATATTGTTGTGTTAAGAGTAAGGCTAAGTTTCCTTTCGTGTTAAAAGGAGATCTGACAGAAAATAAACCTCCTTGCATTCCAGGGGGCACTCAGATATCAGAGGGGCTGGGGGCAGCCAGGTTTAGATTCTGAGTGATAGCCAGTTTAACACTAAGCAGCAGAAATGCAGTGCCAGCACAGCACTGTAAGTCTGGTCGCATTCAGTAAGAGCTACCACAGTTATGGATTTGCAAATAGTGCAATATTCTATAGCTCTGGTCATGCCCAATGAACTCTCATGGCTGGAGTAGAGGTCCAGTCACATTCAATAACTCTGACAGCCAAGTGCAAAGCAGTCTTACTGGATTGCTGGTGATACACTGTCTGCAGAAGCAAGCATGAATACATTAAATATGAATAATATAGCTGGTGACAAATACATTGAATTGCAAGGTGACTGTGTAGCACTAAAAGTTTGATCACAAACATAAGCTTGATTTCTGAGTTTCTCAAAGAACCATTCGGTATAGCCAGATGTTTGGGTCTTACCCAATAGGTGTCCCTATGGGATAGGAGATAGGTACAGCACATCAAGCATCCCAGGATACAAAGATGGAGTCTTCTCTGATCCCCTTCCCCACTGAAGCTGTATTTATATTGTTTTCTGTGAGAAAGGAGAAAATGTAAAGTTATGTTTGATGTAATTTGATGTTTAGGTGGGGTTTTAATGACTTTAGTCACTCATGTAAAGCATATACAAGTTTTTACTTCATTAGCATATATAGGATGTGAAAAGTAATACAGATTTTCAAGTTACTAAAGCAGCATTCAGCTCTCGGTCATTCCTTTGGCTTAGTTCCTGTTAGCTGCATTGTTTTAAACAGAGTATGATTGCAGCACCTTCATGCTGATCCATTCTTTATTTCATGCCTCCCTCAGAGGGGTACACCAAGCTCCCTCAGTGTTCCTGCTCCTACGGTGTGCAGACAGTTTGTCCCTGGCAAACCACAGCTGACACATGCACTAATTCTTGCCAAAGTTTTTCATTCAGTATTTCCCCCCCAGATATCTCCCATGATCATCCTAGTGCGCTCTAAATAATCTAGCTCTCTTTTTTTGCTGTCCTTCAGGCTTCATCCTGAAACTGAAGGGGCAGCTGGCTCACTTTAGGGCCACCCTGCATCTCCATCAGATGGCTAGGCAAAGAGGAGGGATCTAGCATGCCTAGCCTGACCCATACCCATGCAGAGGAGAAGAGAAGGCCTGCCTCTCTCTGTATACCAGGCTTTAGGTATAGTCCAAAACAGCCTCATCTTTGTAGAGCACCAGGCATGGACAGGAAACAATAGCCCCAACTACACAGCATTCCAGCCTTGCCATGGCCAGAAAGCTTTGTTAGCTAGCACAGTGACTGGACAAGGGAGAAGCTTTCGTGTACACTATGTGAACCTAGTGTTAAACTTTCCTCTCTGCAGAAAAACTGGCATGTAACCCTCCTGTTGTCCCTTTGCCTGGGATCACTTCCACAGAAAGAATGCAGCAGTTGCCCTACTGTCCCAGAGAGTGGAAGGAAAAACCCTTTTTGGTTCCTAGAGTTATTTGCTATTGTGCAGAACCATACCCTGTTTAACTAGCGAGCTAGCAATGAGGAAGGGAAGTGACCAGAATATGACCAGAACCATGAAAAGAAAATGCCTGTGGGGAATGATACTGACTTTAGTGACTTGTGCCTCAACAAATCCATGACTCAAGCCAAGGGCAGAAGAAGGAGGAGGAGCCTGCGAGTCTACTTAGGGTGGGGAGGGCTGATCAGAACCATGCCATGTAATTGTAACAGAGTCCTGCCAGGTAATTGTTTACCAATCTGAATGGTGTGTTTGCTTTCAGCAGTTGCGTAGAACAGCTTGAACCTGCTGCCATGGCAGCTAATCCAGGCTGGTATAGAAAGGGAAGGAAGGGAAGGTTGTGTGCACAAGTGACATGCGGATACCTGGGAAGGTCTATGTCTGTTGAGAAAGAAACGCCTTCCAACACTGTCTTCATAAACTAATTGGACACAGGACTCTAAGGTATACTAAGCTTGCTGATGGCACAAATTTGGGAGAAGCTGTACTCTTTTCATACTGATAAATGTCTCAGTCTTTCTGAGCTCAGATTGCTCCTTGGTGTTTTGCTGCTTCTGTGGTGCCAAGTACACGGATCAAATGCATTTTTACAATGTGTACCTGAGGAATGTTTCCAAGGTGTGAGGGCATGGTGGGAATTAAGGAGCTATCAAGACTTGGCAGACTTAGTGCTGGAATGCAATTGTGCATGATATGCAGCACGTCTACCTGTACAGGATGCCTCAGAAAGGAACTCTACAGTGCATTTCAGCACACCTTGGCACTTTGGTGGTGAAGATTATTGGTGTTCTAGGACTCCCAAATAAAATTGTCATGGATCTGGTTTGGCAGAACAGATAACTCTGGGAAAACAAACCAAGAATCTGACCACAAACTTCAGGTTTGTCTCTTGCTATGTGCCTGCTATACCTGTTCAAGCTGTGCTTTAGATTCTGCATGTCAGCTGGGCAGTTGGAAGTGAGAAGGCCTGATGATGAGAAAGGACAGCTTATTTTGCTTTTTTGCTCTCGTTCCTCACCATGGGAATAATTTGTATTTGCCAGAGAACACTAACAAAGGGAATGAAATGTTAGCGTGAAGTGAAATAACACAAGAACCTATAGCAGAATGCTGCTTAATTACGATCAGAGCTAGAAAGACCTTCAACATGAATGTATTTTGTTTGAACAAAGCCATGCTAATTCCTTGCTTATATGATAGGCAGACCTGTAGCAGAACTCCAGAGAAAAACGAATTTCCAGTCTCTGCTGATGTAACATACACAAGCTATCAAAAACCACAACACCAAGAAAATCATGGTATTATGTGAAGCCAATCCATATAAATCTTTTATATCGAATATATCCTCCCTGGGATGAGTGCAAAGGATATGTGGTATGTCTAATGTATTGCTGAATTGAATATTTCTCTATATTTATTCACTAGCAGACAGGTACAGAATAGTGAATTTATAAACTGAATTCTGCTTTTCAGGCTTGTGACCTCATAATATGTATGTAAGATATTTTCACTGCAAAGATACTGGAAACAAGCTTGTAACTTGTCTTACAAATATGGCTTTGAAATTAAGAAAAATACAGAACAATATTATATATTTTTCAAGTCCATCATTATTAATTTTCACCATAACGGCAGTTTAAAAATAAGTATATGAATAATTTTCTGAGCATTCAAATAAACAGATATGGCTCAGCTTTACCACATTCCAGTTAGTAACAATTATAGGGGCTTTTTTTCTGCCAGTATTACTATAATCAGGTAACATTTTTA
>JAOXXN010000065.1:36738077-36750266 GCA_026770055.1 Myrmophylax atrothorax | reverse complement strand
TCCCTTTCTGCCTGGCTGCTCTCCAGCCACTCTGTGCCCAGCCTGTAGCGCTGCATGGGGTTGTTGTGGCCAAAGTGAAGGATCCGGCACTTGGCCTTACTGAATTTCATCCCATTGGAATCAGCCCATCTCTCACGTGTGTCCAGATCCCTCTGCAGAGCCCTCCTGCCTTCCAGCAGGTTGACACTCCCTCCCAGCTTGGTGTCATCAAATGTCAGCGTGCACATCAGATGAATGTTTTTGTCAAAAGCAGATGCTACAGAGAACCGTGCAGGTTATTCATACAGCATGCAAAATTTGGCCCAGAACACTTAGCTCCATAAAGGCCAAAACACGTATCTTAACACTCAGAACAGGGTTTTAAATGGTAAGGCACCATTCTACCTCTGTTTAGGGTAATTTCCAGCTTTACAGTTACAGATATATAGTGCCACTTTTTCTAGATTAAAAAACATTTTTCACATTTGGAAAAAAGTGAGTATAGCTGATAGAAGTGACAGTGTGTTAATGTCGACAACTGATGAATACAAAATGCTTGTTGCTGAAATACATTAGATCATAGCAGCAGCAAAATGTAGCAGTAAGACGCCACCATCATCATTTCAACGTCTGTTCCATATAATTGCAGAGTGACTGCGAGCTAGCAGGGAAAGCTATCTGTCTTTGGGAGTCTTGTAAATGACATGCTATTTAAAATAAAACATCAAGACTGCGAAAAAAAAACATTCAGAGGCTTTCCAACATCTATTGAATTGTGTACAGTCTTCGTGGAACATCATAAATGCAGTTCTCAGAGGAAGTAAATCGTTGTCTGAAGACACATTACTACCAATGCCATTAACACAACTCATCAGCTAACAAGAGCATATTCATCTGTCTAGACACAGATGATATTAGAAGAGCAATCACTATAGATCATATTCGTGTCCCAGCCCTGAAGGAGCTTTGTGTGGTTTCATTCTGTACCTGCCCTGGCCCACAGTGCCAAATGCACCCGTCCCAGCTCACGGCATTACCTACCTGAGCTCTGCACGAGCAGCAGAGCTCCTGCTGTCCCCACCGGATGGAGCATCTGTCTGGTGCAGATAAATAGAGAGCTCATTGCTGAACCAAAGCTTTAAAATGCCAAGGAAATAGCTCCTTTTCTGTCCTTCCCCCCTGACATGACACACAATGTTTAGATTAGCTTAGATTAAACATACAGCTTTTGGAGAGGTAAAGAGAAAGGACATGATTTGTATTCAAGCTATTAAAACTCTGGTCAAATACACAAGCACAAATATTTGTTGCTTTGTTATCATAATGCTATGTCATTCTTCATTGTATTCAAGCAATATATTCTGCTTGAAATTTGTTTGTACATTTAATCCCTTTCTTAAATTTTTGCTAAATTCTGCACTTGGAAATTATATTGTTTAAGAGACCAAAAATCACATTGCATCTTTCTGAAAAAGTATTTGTTTTGATCTGTTATTTTGCCACTTTTTTCCCCTCCACCAGTGCTGTCTAGTAAATGTGATTTCTATTTAGTGATCTTTGGGACAGCATGAATACAATTTTGGGGAGTTTTCTTGATTTTGTTATGTAAAGGATATCATCCATACACAGCACATTTGTCCTGCTTTGCTATATAATGTAGCAGAGTCACAAGTGGAAACAGTTCAAGTATCCCCTTGAAACTGAACCTCTAATATGGTCAGTTGGGCACTATCTTTGTTTCTATCAAATGCACATTATAGAAAGAGCAAAGACTCAGAAATTAATTCAAATTTATTGAGGACTATAAGTTGGCCTGTATGACTGCGAGCTGAGCCTAAAGACAGGATCCTTAGAAGATTTATAACCAAAAATCTAAAGATAGAAATTATGGTATTTAAGCAGCTTCATGTAACCAGTAAGTTGACTGAAAACTTCAATTCATTTTGCTCAAATAAGAGAAATAATTGTCTTGGGATCTGCTTGAGACACTGTAATGATTTGGGATACCCAGTCTGTGAAATGTCTGTCACAAAGGCTGGTAAGACATATGTTCATCCTATTACAGATTAGAAAAATACGTTACATTATGCCTGTATTCCTTCAAACGTTGTGCCAGTTACGTGAAAATGTAATACTGGTTCCAGTGTTTATTTGTTCCAGCACAGTTCTGTATGATAGCAGACTGAGGTAAATTCTAATGCCATATGAATGTCAAACATGAATCGTACACGTGTAGTGCCTTTTCTGTTGCCAAGTCTGTCCATGAATATCTGTGCAATGGTGAGAGTACAGTTCATAACAGTCTCCTGCAGGTTTTGGTTTGAAAGTACAAGTACCATCTTATATATTTGGAATTTATGTAGCCTTTCCTTTTTCTTAGGACTAACCTTTTTCTTTCCTCCAGAACTTATTTCTGTAGCATTTTGAGAGGTAAAATATTTCCAGTTGAAAGTTTTGTTTTCACTTTTATCATGTAGTTCTGTAAATAAGTATGGTACAATTCAGTAATACTTCTGTAACAGAGTTGGACTACAAGCAGTGGATGATTTTGATACCTACATTTTTAACATCTGTAGGGTGAATATTTCAAGTGAGTTACTGTAGGCAATTATTTTAAAACACGGGTAATAGAAGTTTCTAAACAAATTATGCTTGTTTACTCTAAGTGTGGAACTACAGAGTTTAAACAGACCATAGTGCATGGGGTGATTTTGTGTCTACTGAGTCACTGCAACAGAAAGAAAACAAGATGTTTGGAAAACAGCAGACTGGCTCCTCAGCAAAGTTCTCCATGTGCAGCTGCTGACAGATAGCTGTACTTTGCTCTCAATTGAAATTCAGAGAGATGGATGCAAATATGTACTCTTAAAGTCTACATTTTATAAAAGAGAGGGAAAAAAGTGTTAGTACAGATGACTAAAAAAATCCAAACTAAATTAAAAAATGTGTTAAATATTTTTTTCTTTGGGACTATTCAAAAACAGTATTAAAAACCTACCACTGCACAGATCACAGCACCCAATCCAGAAGGAGTTAAGCCAAGGTGCCCAGTCCAATACAGAAGTCTGAGATCCAGGAGCAGAACCAATCAAAGATGAAAGTATAGATTCTGCGCTCAGTGTATCTGTTATCACGTGAACCAGTCCATGAGTCACTCTGCCAAATTACTCTGCCTTTATGTAGGGAAGGAGAACTGAGACCTAGGATAGTCCTTCAGCTTCATCACGTGGTCAATAGGTCCTTTCACAACTCTAGTTAAGACCGCAGTAAAATAAGACCTCTCCATTCCAAACAGGTAAAAGTACCAGAGCTCTTGTGAGAACAGAAAGTTAAAGAAATCAATAATCAATTAACATCTTCATTACTACACCCGAAAGAGCCTGCACCTGTTCCCAGATATGAACTTAACATATCCCACAGATTTGTCCCTCTCCTGCATTTAAGAGTCTAGACAACTATGTCTATCCTCATTATCCAGAACAGTATCATCTTAAATCACAAGGGTTTTTCCAAAGTAGTAGAAAAATTAACAAAAAATAAAAAAGGCTTCAAGCAGCCAGACTTTGAGTACTACAGAAATATTTTACTGGCAGACAGCATAAAACATCGTGAACTAAACTTGAGAGTGGGCACCAAGTTTGCCCCCAACAGCATTGATCTCATTAGCGAACACACAAAGCTGCTTCTGGTTCAGTGCCAGCACAAGCTGCACAACATGTGCCCAAAGCTATTTAGTACATCACAGACCAGAGAGTAGACAAAGACGGGCAATGCTGTATTCACAGTCTCATCAGACACCAGATTTCAGTAAGGCACTCCAGATAAAACCAGCTTCATTACAGATCATTTATTTCAAAGTAGATATCAGGACAAAAGTATGCCCACAGGTAAAGAAACTCTGGTTCTTTTTGCATGTTGGTAAAGAGATCATGTTTGTCACCTTTAGAGATTTCAAGTAAACAGAAACCACTGAGTTGCCAAAGTTCCTCTCCTCATTTGTGCCCCTAAGATTAGTATAGGCATCCAAGATACAGGTGGTACATGCAGTCCTGTTGTGCTCCTGATTTCACAAAAAATGCCAAGGAGGACCTCACAGCAGACCTTATCACTAGTGCAGCTTCCAGCTCTCTGGTAATAAGAATCCTAGTTCCACCAGTGATCCCAGTTCCACAATAACCTTGTAGGCACTGGCTCACTCTCAGCCTACTAACAGACACACAGCCAAGAGCACCTGCTGACTTCCTGCCATTTTCTAGCTTTGCCTGTTACATGCTGGGTTTTCTCAGCTTCCACACGGACTTTCACAGTTTTCTGACACCTCAGGATAAACAAGAAAAGTGAAATGTGAGTTAGAGAAGAATGACAGAGAAAAATGAAGACTGATAGAAACAAGCTGGAAGGTAAAAGAAGCCTCCAACTTAGCCTGCAGCTTTCCTGCAAGGTGATTGTCTTCTGTTCTCTCGTGTTGCAGCCTGATCTCAGTTCCTAGAGCTCTTCTGAAATGATAAATCACATCATCACTCCCAAGTAACAACATGCAGCAAAGCTGGACCTTAACTGCTGCAAGAACCAACCACTTCACTGTAAAGATTACATGTAGCCCACCTCACTAATAAGGCTCACCCACCACTTCAAATGCCAATGTCTTCAAGGTCCTCCTTGGGCTTAGCAAGACCCTCTGAGCAAAGGGCAGACAGAGTGGATTTACAGGTTTGAGGTTATTCTGGGTTCAAGGGAAACTGTAAAACATATGGGGGGCATTGCAGGAGGGGAGATTTTGGGTAGCTGTAGAAAGAAAAGGGAAAATCAACCTGACTGTATTTATAGTGGTCATTTTCCTTGTACTATCCCAGCTGAGAGGTCTCATGGAGCCCTCCATTAGAAACTGAATAGCAAAGAATACATTGCAGATAAACACAGTTTGTTTGCTCTTATATATGCAAAACCACAGAGCCATTAATTGTATTTTTATTCATCTGCTAAAAGATATAGCCTAGCCTCTGTTTATCAAGCAATCGAGCTTTGCTCACCAACACTTCAGCTGAGCTTTAACACAGAAACAATGCAAAAAGAATTTACCTCCACTAAAACTTGGGCAGGGGTGCTTATCTTTAAAGTATACATATTTTATTGTCATTACTGAACTGGTGCATTACCTGCAGAACTGATGCTTCTCACAAATGACCAGTAAACAGCAGTAACATCGATGTGCATTTTGCACTGGATTTGGTGCCATGAAGCAAATGAATGAAGCTAATCAGTCACCAGCCTCCAGATTGTTTTTACAGTTCACATCCAGCTGAGTTTACAGCATAGCAGCAAGCAAAGGGTATAACAAGTGTTTCACATAGGTAATTTGAAAATGTAATTGGTTTAAGTCATTATCACTGCCAAAAGAGGCACAAGTTTATAGGACAAGTGGTAACAGAACACAAATACTACTCGTGTGAAAGCTACTGTGCGTTTAACTACATGGAAATTAGCGTGTAGTGGCAGGCTAACAACACAGTGAGTACCATATCATTACAAGATTATAGCCTTCCAAACCACAAGGCAAGAATACAGGTTACATGCTAATTAGTTTTGGATCTTCTAAAAGTAATTACATGGTAATCTTCACGTAGTTACATGGTGTTTAATAGGAAACCCTATTAACTAATCATATAATTAAAGAGTAATTGCAAGATACTCCTTCCCTGTGACATCCATGGTGGCCAGATAAATGAAAAGTTACAGAATTTCACAGCATAACCTGTTCCTGGTATCAGACTTCAGGGCAATGTCATGCCTCTCAAGACAGTGAAGTAGATAGGAAAATGTACCAGAAGTCAGGATGCTTATCAGTCTCTCTACACACAGAAAACAGCACCTCATACCCAGAACCATTATTTCCACAAAAGTACTAAGGAAGGGAATTTTGACACGTTCTCCATTTATTTCCTCACTTGCTTTTTCCCCTTTCCTTTTTTCCCCTCACCTTTCCCTATAATTTCAGTTTCTGTAGCTTCTCAATCACAGCCATCCTGTCTATTCTGTCAGCATGTTTAAGACAAGATGGAGTCACCTCTTGCTCCTTTACCCTCACCTCTTTCTCCCTTTTCTTCCTCTAACAAAATTTTCAGCAATTTTGCTACTTTTTTTTTTTTATGTGAAAACTCAGTCAACTTTTTCCCTATTTTTCCTTTCCTCTTTCTGCTTTATTTTCCCAGGCACTCTCATTGTCTCCTTTTTGCAGAGGACACTGCCATGCAAATAATAAAGGTACTGAAACTCTCCCCTCAAACTTTCCAAGCCAGAACTGCAGCCAGTGAGGCTCCTTCATCTTCCATTAGCCAGGCATCCTTTCTGCCTGGCCTCAGCAGAAGTTGCTCACTGCTGCCACAGTCTTTTCTCCAGACTGATAATGAAACAACCTTTCTAGTGATTCCTGACAGGTCACACCACTGACCACAGCAAAAGTTGCACAGTACAGGCAGCTGGAAAGAGGTGGATGAGCAGAGCAGACCAGCACACAGTGCTGGCCAACTTCAAAATGTCTCTTGTGTGAATTGCTGAAGCTGCAAAAATTGTTTCATTCCAGAATGGACTGAAAAATTGAATTTCCCACAAACATTAAAAATCCAGTAAATCAAAATATTTAATTCTTGTTTTCACCCTTTTAAAAAAAATCTTGTACCAACTAAAATCAGAGTTATATAATAGCATCATCTACAATAAAAGGCAAGTGAAAAATAACAAACTCAATGTCCTCTGCACAACTCAGTTTCAAAAAAGAAGCATTTTTCAAAAGAAAAACATCTGTCCAGAAGTTTCCAACCATATGCAATACTAATACTAATACTAAGCCTGTTTCTGGGACTTCCCTAACTATTGGGGATGCAAAAATCACCATTCAAAAATGTGAAAGCAAGTGAAACGTCAGACTAATAAACTGCTAAGAGCACAATGTGCAATCATCCATGGTACTATGAGCTGTGAAAGGACTAAGGACTCTGCTTAGCTTTAAAATACAAAGTCACATTCACTGCCCTAATGAAGCCCAAGCTTCAAAATGTCGCCAAGTGCACCCAGGAAAAAAAGAAATACTCCCCACCTTTTTTTTTTTTTTGACAGATCTCATTCTACCTAACCAGAGCACAGCACTAGCATTCTGTTCCATCCTCAGCATGGGGGAACAAAATAAACATGTACTAAAGAGAAGGAAAGCTCCTGCAAGCTTTACCAAGGTAAAACCCAACAAAGGTACAATGAGTTAGTGCAATGCTACAGGAACATTGTGAGAGAGAATTCATAATATTGCCCATAAAAACAGAGTAGACAAAGAAGAGCAAAAGTGATGACAGATGACATGATTCGATACAACTAATGCCCTGTTCTCATCTTTCACTTTCCTATTTCATATTTGTTCACTCTTTGCTTTTTATAAAAGTCTAGAGCTGGATTTACCCAACAGTAATCAAGGGCCCTGGGGAGTCTGTTGTTACCCTTGCACGGCCCACTGCAGTCAGAAGAGTGAGCTGTGCTGAGAGGGAAGAGGGACCAGGAAATATATTAATTTGGTCTTTCTAGTATGCTGAGCTTCTCGGACACCTTAGTGGGAAGATACAGTTGCTTCTGTCCTCTCACCTAAGGGGCTTCAAAGGAACGTGACAGAACGGATCCAGTCCCTTGTGTCAGTGAACCAGTGATGCTAGGAAGCACCATTTCCTTCAGTAAACTTGGCCTACAACTTTTAATTGTGTAGCTCCTAGCAGGAAACATTTAATGCCTGTAAAGTTTAAATTTAGAGGTAACATCTGTAGTTAGATCAGCTGGGAGAGTTGGAAAGGCTGGACAAAGTTTTGGGTTTCTTCAGTACTACAGCAGTACAACAAAATCAGTATGGTGAGTTTAAACTGGAGCTTCTGTTCCTTGAATGGCTTGATCAGTTTTTTCCAGCTCTCCCAGCTGATCTCCTGAGACACTCCCTCCACCTGCAAACCTCACATTGCTTGTATTGTTGGTCTATCCCAACTGCAACAAAGTACAGCCTCAAGCAGAGGCAGCCTCACATTGCATTTCTATTATGTACAGCTTGAGACAGCTCTACGTGCAGGTTGGTACCTGATCAGACAATGAAACCTCTTGCTTACAGTACCCCATTGTGAATTACAGGGCACAGGGGAAGAGTGTTGTATTTTCTGTGACTATATCATACTCACAGCATTGCACTGTTAGCATGACAAATGATACCATCTGCCTTAACAAAACAGTTTGGGTTTTCAGCATATCTTTTTCAGCTTAATATATCTGTATTTCAGTCCTGTATTTCCTAGTATAGTCTTCCAAAATACAGGCTCAGAGGCCACTATGAAGCTAAAGGAAAGAGGGGGCAAAAGGGGTATCTAACTGCTTTCATGGCCATTGCTACCTTGGAAGGGAGGCAGCAGACAAGTCAGGCAGAGCCCTCCCAGGTCTCAGCATATTTTACTTCCCGCATCTCTGAGCGCCTCATGGTCATTCAAAAAGAAGAAAACAAAAGCCTGGGTGTGTCAGGAGAGTTCCCTGAAAGGGAATGTGACACTGAAAAATTATGTCTGATTGGGAAGCATTTTGGCACTGAAACAAGTCTGCTGGGCCAGCATATTCACACCACACAGCCACTCCCACGTGCTCAGCATTAAATGGGCAGCTTGCTAACTAACAGTCCCCTAAGCACAGGGAAACCTATTAGCATATGGACTTGGCATCTAGGCCAGTCAGTGCTGAGTCAAATGTCTGGACAATTAAGTAAAGCTAAGCAGGAAGCATGAGTAGCTCACAGTATTATTTCAATTTAAAGATAACAAAGCCTTATTAATTAAGAGCAGCAATTACTAGAGTAAAAAAGGCTATGAACTCTTTTTTTCTCTATAGAAGTCTGTATATAAGTCTGCATACTGTACTGACACTTTCAGCAATGCAATTCCATTTTATTAGCATACAGAAATAAGCCTCCAAAGCGGATTATGGCTTATCAAAAGACACTGGAGTGCAGAGATGATTCTCTCTGTCACTGGTTCCCTTTCCACCACCACTGGGAGCATTATGCCCCAGTCTCACAACACCCACTTCAGCCCCAAAGTCATCACAGCTTCCATCAAAACAAACTAGAACAGTTCTAGTCTCCACAATTGCAGAAACCTGTGAATAGTCACAAATAGAGCCTCAAAAACCCTAGGCAAATAAAAAGGCAGTTTTAGTTGGTTGTTTGGTTGGCTGCCTCACCAATTTTTTAGTTCTCCCTAACCAGATAGTGAGTTTTATGCAGGCTGATGGTTTCCAAATTCAGGTTTGGCAGTACTGAACTTAAGATCAATCTGAGTTAATATTAGCTCTCGATTTTCTGTTCTCACCTTCATTTTTGTTTGCTTAGAATGGAATTCACATCAAGAAATATGAAACTTGTGTTTTAAAATAGTCACCTTTTTTTTTAAGACCTTATGCTGGCTGCATTTTAGCCACTCTGACCTCTTTCTCTCCTGGAAATAAAGCCAAAAAAGGCCAGTGAGAACTGAATTCTCTTTTTATAGCATCAGCTGGTGCCAACTGAAGTCTGTGAGAGCTGTTTGAGAGCCATCACAGAAGACCAACCTTTTGGTGTCTGAAGTCCTCCGTTTTCAAGCTGTATAGAAATGTTTTGCACTTCACAGTGATTTCTCACTTCTTGAGCTTTAATTGTCCCAACTTGTGCAAATACACTAAGAACTCACACGGTCAACTCCTTTGTCACTCACTCAGATTCCTATTTTGATAATGATCCCTCTGCAATGCTGCTTAAATCAGCAGGTGGGAGAAGATACTTCAGGATTTAAAATTTTCTATTAATTCACATTATGTAAAAAAATCAATACTCAGCAAATGTCCAGATACCCTGACAGGCCACATACAGACCGTGCCAACTTGATCCTTATAATTTCTTTAGCAGATATGCCATGCATATAAAGAAGTATATCGTGCATAAAAGCAACTGGAAACAGAGAGGGTAGAACTACCTCATCAAAACTCCCAAGTCACAAGGAAGTAACCCTGAAACACAAATCCAAGCAGTGAAATTGTAAGCTCTAACTAACCACATTTCAGTATGGAAGAAGAACAAATAGAGGTAACAGACATCATTAAAATATGGATGATTTGACTGCTTCTTGGAGGCTAAGGCCATCACTCTAATTCAGTATCATAAAGCAAACCTGGATATTGGTTTTTGACTCTTTAAATTATTCACAGTCAATGATGACCTTCCAGGGTTGAGTGTGGCTGTTGGATGGGCGACCCTGGCTCCCGCTCCCAGCATTACTCTCCTGGAAAGATGACAGGACTCCAAGCGGCAGTGGAAGAGAAGCGCTTTATTAAGGTGAAACACCTCCTTTTATAGGGCTGGGATGGAACTCTCTGGAAATATGGGTGGGACCTGAACACCCATTGGTGGAGAACAGGATTGAAAACCGCACCAGTAACAGGCGCAGGGATTCAACAAGTAACCAATAGGGGATCATGCAAATGCACCAATAACAGGCATAGGGATTCAACAAGTAACCAATAGGGGATCATGCAAATGCACCAATAACAGGCATAGGGATTCAACAACTGACTAATAGGGGATTGCATCCAACAGCCAATCAGAGTTGGAGGCTCTGACAGAGGTGGGAAGGCAGCCCTGAGGGATTAGGGGAACCAAAACCTGGGTAGGATCTCTACAGGAAAAACAAACAACTAGGACACTGTTTGAATAACCATTACTGAACAGGAGAAATCATACATAATGCAGAAAACATTCATTAAATGTCCATTAGAATCCCTTAAACTGTCACAGCGCATTGATCTTCTTCAGGGGCAGCTGGTTCAAGACAGTCCTCATCACTATAAATCCATTGCTGGTAAAACCTCTTCCACTGATTGTAGGATTGTCTTTCTCCTACAGTTGGGCTCCCTGTTCAGCATTTCACTGTCTCATTGTGTTGAAAGATGTTTGTCTTGACCTTTGCAAAGTTTCCCCTTCTGTACACTACCTGGTATCTTGACAGAAAATATAGATATCTACAGCAGATACAAAGAGAAAAAAAATCAAACTCCAAGCTGTTTTCTCACTTCTCTAAAAAGAAAAAATACATACCTCAAATATAAATTATTAACACTTTTTACAAAAAAAATTAATCATTTATTAAACAGCATGTGCTTATTAATAAATTACAAGGCCACCAGCTGTAGAAGTCACTTTCAATGTGTTGTTGAAGGTGTTATGTTAACAAGCACAAGCAGAAGAATTTTAGGTGTTTGTTTGCATGAGGTAAATACTAAAATAAGGCCATGCTAAGCAACTTTGAAATAGAAGTGATGGATAGTTCCCTAATGTTCTTAAAGAACATCTGGCAATATTTGTTCATACACACTCAAGGTGACCTTTCCTCATTAGAAGTGATTTCCACTCCCCAGATTCCAAACCCTTTGACAGCCCCTCATTCTGTAAAAATTACAGGAGTCATACCTAGATAGTTGAATTGACATAAACAGTATAATTTCAAAAGCAGTATTTTAATTGTTGTATAAAGACAATATTAAATCACAAACTTATTTCTTCTTTTACTAACTCTCACATATCAGAAAGAGTAACTGAGCATTCAACTCAACAGGAGCTCACCACTGTAATGGTGGTGAGGAGAAAAGAAAAGGAACAGGAAAATATGGTGAGTTTTGGCCTTGATTTGCTTATTTCAACATAACAGCAGAAGAAGGTATCTCTGATCTCACAGGCCTTTTGGAAGTACACTTTCTTTCCCAAGACAAACTCACGTGGAGCCTGAGGGACAGCAGAAACTTCTGCCGCACTTGGGCGCAGGTAGTGACACCAGCAGTGACCAAGTGCTGGTATTTAGCACGGATGCACAGTCAGGTCTGTATGCAAAGCAAATACGAAAGCACAGAGGTTTCAGGTTGAGCATTACCAGGCACAGTACATACATAAAAGTACCAAGTATTGTGTCCTTACATAAAAGTAGCTACACAATTGTCTTATGCTGAAATTATAGGCACAAAACAATCTCGGTTGAAAAATCTTCCAAATAAATTGGGTAGCTTGGTTTGCATCCATTCCTACAGACAGGTCTACATCTCTTCCCAGGCATTTAGTGAGTTCAGACCTGTTCATTCCCTGGAGCGGGGATTCTTTTGTACCCCAAATTTGAGTACATGAGA
>JAOXXN010000065.1:36707526-36729041 GCA_026770055.1 Myrmophylax atrothorax | reverse complement strand
CCTTCCCAGCCCTCCTCTTTCTCTTCCTCTGTAGGATTTTGCAGCATGTATCTGCAGCTTACACTGCTACAAACTTTAATAATTCTGTGCTGGGAACCCACGATCACAGTAATTTTGCAGTAAGTCTCCATTGCTCCTGAGCAAAGAGCATCTACCCATACAACTCAGGAAAGCAAGGCCCTCTTGTTTGGATTAGCATTTTTAGGAAAAAAAATGCACTAGTGCACTAGGAAATATCACTGAGATTAAAGTAAAACATTGGAGTTGAAAAGAGTAAACAGCACTGTGTATCAAGTCTATATTTATGGACTATGGTTAAATACCACTTTCTTCTGCTAAACCACCCCCCACATACAACAACTTATATTAATGATTTTACTAACTACAACTGCAAATGTAGTATGTCAACTAGAATTCATTAATAAGTATTTAACACATATACATGTAATATAAAAATTATGAATATGTGTTTCTATAACATTAAGCAGCAGTAACACTCTGTTGATGCGCTTCATTTACTTTGCAGGAGAAGGGCTGGGAAACAGTTTTTCACTCAGGAGAATGAGGGAAGTAAAGCAAATACATTCCCATTTTAAATTTCATTTGACCATAGCTACTATTAAACACAGAACTGTCCTACTGACTCTATAGAATTATATATATATATATCTTTTTAAAATGACTGACAATTTTCAATCAATAAATCATTGTGCAATCCTTCCACAAAACTGTTAACTAAATACAAATTTTCAGACTGGCACAGAAACTATGTTTAATCATTATAACTAGTTTCTTGATAAAAGCATTCAAAATAGTTCTACAGTTGAAAGATTCAACAGAGCAAAACCACAGTACTTAATTAAAAGGGGAAAAAAAAGAGAAAAAGCAGTAAAAATAAAAGGACATTTGAAAGCAAATTTCATCCTTGAACTAACCCAAGAAATAATGAGAAAGAAACGAAAGGGAAAGCAAACAACCATCTATCTGTAAACGAAAAGGAAAGCAAACAACCATCTATCTGTATACTAATTGTTCACCCTGCCTGAACATGAACGGCATATTAGAGACATTCAAAAACTTTTTAACAGAATGAAAATAACAAATCCTAACATTCAAACTGTATCACTGTCTTTTGCTAAAAACCAGCCAGAAATCCCAGTTTTCCCACTGAAATTGATGATTATACTATGCCCAAACCAGACATGTATGCCATTTACACACATGTATGTCAACAATTATGATACATAATGCAAAGTGAATAAATTTGTAGAGGTAAAATTTAATTTAAAAAATGTTATCAATAAAGTATGGAAGGGCAGAACACAAAGCCAGCTTTAATTTTTGTAAAATATATCAGACAACTGAAAGGGAGGGAGTATTTTTGTCAATTTACAGGCTGAGATAATAATACAACCGAAATAGCTGACCACTGATACGAGATCTCATGGGGCAGGCTGCAGGTGAAGAGGTTCAGAGATTGACTTGAAGTAAAAAATCAACAGCTTTGGACTATATAATTTACATATTTACAAAATCACCTAAGCCTGAAATTCAACTCATCATTTGTGTCTAGATTTTCCATGTCAATTCTGAGTACCTATTACTTAAATATTCTTAATGTAAATGTATACCAACTTTTTATGTAGTATCACTTCAATAAATAAAAACAACTACAACCAAAATCCTGAATGAGTATTTGGACTACAAGGAAAACCTTGGTCCCTCAGAGGTCAACAGCAGAACTCCCTAGTATGTTTAATTCACAGCAAGGTATGGTTAAAATGTATGTTTAAGATACCCATGTTTGATGTGTAAATGGAAAAGCCTAAATGTCAACTCAAACATCTAATTGTAAATGGAAACTCATTCCCCATGGGCATAATCTTTCACTTCAATGCACCAACACAAAAATAAAGATCACAGGCAATGAAAAATCAAATCAGAAGGCCACGCAGTTTGAAGACCAAATATTTCTTTACTTCAAAAATATATCTTCATATTCAAAGTCCAAGCTGCTGCACTGTAGTAGGAATATACAATCATAAATTTAATTTACCTCAATGATTTGCATTCCCTGGCAAACCGAGCTCAGGCAAAACATCTGGTTTTCAGTGAAGACCTTGGTTACCTTGTCTTCTGTCTGAGTTCATTATAATGCACAACAGTTGAGAAACAAGCCTCAGGGTCATGTAATCCATTCTCCACTGAACTGTGAATTGCCTCACGATCGAACTTTATCCAATAATGAATAAATTTGATCATCATCCATCACAAAAACTCTTCCAAGTATATGTGGAATTTTTAAAATTTTCTTATAAGATGAACACACAAAAGTACAGCAGTTGCATAACTGATTTTGCTTCTTACAATCTTGCAGAACTTAAGGTCAGTTTGATAGTTACCCAAAATCAAAAGAAATTAAGAGTAACGAAAAATTATTTTTTTAATCAGGATTAATGCCTTGGCATACCTCTCATCATTCTCCTTGACTGGAGAGGCCATTTTTCATTCTTTACCTTGAAACAGCACATGTGAAAAATGCTTAATGATGTTACAATTTAGCAGTTAAATATTGTCTGTCATGGTTTGCATACTTCAACCCATTTGGACATGGCCAAACAATGACTTTGAAAAAGGTAAATGTCACAATCATAATTTAATCTCTGGTAAATTAACTCCTAAAGAAGTTCTTCTGCATTGATTGCACCAAAGATCACTCTTTCGGTAAGTTTCTGTGGTAAATACTTCAAGCAGGAGGTACTGGCAGTCTTCTTACTATTTCCATAGCTATCTTTAGGTAGGCTTTAGCCTGTAAAAACAGAAACATACTTTTAGCACCTTTCATTTTCTATAAAAAGGAATATTTTACATCTTGTTAGGTATCCGTTCTTTTGCACACCTTCAAAGAAGAGCAAAGATGTTTAAATAAATGGGTTCAATGTAGCTTGTGTTCTGGGAAAATAATGCACTAACACATACAGTAAGTACAAGAATTATTTAAAATATTGAGGGAGAGGGTTATTTGTAAAATTTACCTTAGGTATTTTTCTAATAGAACTTGACTGAAAAATCTGTCTTTAAGAGCAAACAGAATCAACAGTCTTCTGGAAGAGAAGTGTTGAGGACAAAGTAGACTCTTTAGTCCCACAGGCACTATTAATTATAAACTTCCCTCACCATGACAACCAACATGCACCATGCACCGAATAAAAAATCAGAGAAAACAACAACATTCCAAAAAAAATTTTTTTGAGACAATTAATTCATTACAGCCTAGACTACAGTACAGGATTTCCTATTCAGACACTTGAAATTCAAGTATTTTCAAAAAAAGACATCTTTCCTAAAGACTGAAGTGGGCACCGGAAAGAACTGATTCTGCAACTCTAGAATCCACACAGTTTAATTTCTCTTCTACACCATCCTGTGGCATCTGGTCAGACACCTGCAGCTGGAGGGCACAATAGCAGAACCACAGGAGAGCAGCCCCAGTAAGCATACTTACATTAACACCGCTAAAAACTGTGACAGCTCGGACCATGATCAGTCTAACATCAAGTATTAATACGTTTCATGTCAAGAGACATATATAAAAACACTGCACAAAGTCCAGCACAGAACAAACAACAAAATTAAACCAAATAATTCCTGTACCAAGCTCAACAAGTTGTAGTCAAAATAGAATATGTCTTTCAAAAATATCTCAAATCTTGCTATAAAGATTTTTAACTAAAGAAGTATCTTTGTGTGTATATACACTGTACATTGTTCCAGACATTGATTACTTTCATTGTTAAAAATGTGCACCTTATCTATAATTTGAATTTGTCATGGTTTAGTCTCCAGTTGGTGCAACACTCACCTCACTTACCTGCTCATTCCCTGTGGTCCAGCTACTCCCCAACTAGCTGCTTGCCTAGACAAGATAATGGACTAACTTGAAATAAGGTGATTGACTGAAGTCAGGCTGCCTTTGCCATTAAGTATTTGACTGACGGGTGTAGGAGCACCCCAGGTGGGAATTCTGAACTCTCTTGAATAGTCCCACAGGCAGCTCCCACTTTGCACAAATCAATTCATGCATTTTAATGAGTCAATCAACAACCTGCATGGAAAATCTGGCCCCTTCCAGAGATTGCCCAGGCTGTTTTAGTGCTCCAGAGCTGTATAGATTGTACACAGAATTATAAATCCACCAAAACCACACTTGATTGCTTGTGTAACTTAAGATTTTTTTTCCCCACAAAATGCTGTTCATGAGTGTCTGAGTCACAGTATTTCCCAGTGTATGCTGACTATTATTTGCCAAGCAGTTGATCAGCCACTTTGCAAGAGGAGGTTCTTGGTGCAATTCCTTGTACCTAGCAGGCTAGTATTACCTAGGCGTAGAGTTACCAGCAATTTGTCCTACTTGCTAAGCATCCCTTTTTTTTTGTTGTTTTCCTAGACAGCTGCTTTGTCTGTTGAACAGACCAGTATCTCATAAATGTCTTTAGAGAACTCTACCAGTAACCTGCTTTGACAAAAATCAACTGTTTTGAGCCTTCTTTTCCTGCCTTTGATCAAATCCTTTAGCTATGAGTGAGGGCTTGTCTATCAATCCACATACCTGAAAGGTCTAAATGGAATCTTGGTGACTGCCAATATGCATTACATAAAAACAACCCTATGTATACTGAATAATTTCTCCTATTCATGATCTTTTCAATGCAGTATCTCTCGACAAGAGAGCACAATTCTGCTATTTACTCCATCATTACTAAGCAAAAGAAGTTGGGTTGCAACTCAAAATGGACAGGGTTTATTATTGCCTTTCTAGGTGGAAAACCAGAAGAGGAAGAGTAAAGGATGAGTTCTTACTCATCACTCGCAATTTTCATTTTAACAGGATAAAAGCAAACTTCACAGGTCAGTTATTCCCTTTATGTTTCAAAGCTCTAAATGAATGGTTTATAGACTTTCTGAAAACCATTTTTTTGTTGATGGACAACTTTATATTCAACAATAACACAATGGTTACCACTTTCCCTGCTTCACGAGGATGGAGAAGTGCACAGGAAGACAGAATGCCCTAAAACCAGAGCAGATTTGTTTATTATGAACACTGCCTAGATCTGAGAGAAGCACAGGAAAGGACAGAGGCAGAGGTGGAAGGTGACATTCATAGAGTCAAAACTGCTGGGTAACAGCCATGTGAGAGACTGTTCACCTCTCAAACACTGGTATAGACACTGCCAGACTGCCAGAAGTGCACAGTTCTTAGGACCTCAAGGGCACAGCTGATGATGAATTGAATAATGGCAGTATAGAGATGGTGGAGTAGGAAACGGAAAACTTGCAATGACGTTCACCAGGAAACACACTAAAAAGCCCTACTTAGCCTAAATAATCAGAACATCCTGATTCATTACCCTGTAATGAAGCTGTATTATCATGGGATAATAGATGCAGGATAGATTTAAACGGCAAGACTTTTTTTTAGCTCATCTAATTAAGCCCTACAGTAATCTTAGAGAAATATGAGCCTTTCAGTTATGGCATTTCACTCTCCTTAAAAATCTTATCTGTGAGGGAATTATGCATCACTGCTAAGATGACTGCAAAGAGCCTGCACAGGTCACAGCTGACCCTGACCTGTTCTCATGGATTGGATTGGATTGGTTTGACCTATGGGTTTGCCTTATGCTGAAGTGCAGATCTCAGCCTGCAAAAATCTCGCTACAGTAGCTTCCAGTATCTGGCACAATGGCCACACAAACACAGAACCCAATCAACAAAGTCAAAACACATAGGAGCAGATACCACATCTGCCTTCACCCAAACCATGCATACCAACAACTTCAGGCCAGCAACTGAGAAAAAGCATACTGATACCATGACTCAGTTGCAGGCCTAGTGCACCACAGAGTATATATCCAGCACTGACATGGTTTCTAACTTCTATTTGTGATTACAAGACTACAAGACTCTTAAGATGCTTTATCCAGCCCAGCAATCCAAAGAAGAATCTCTGCAAGTCCTGAATGTCTGGAATGTCAAATGCTGCAGATGCTACTATACTCGTAAAGAAGGAAAAGGAATTTAAATCTGCTCAACTGAGATGTTAGGGCTCACAGTTTATTCACTGCTAAAGGAAGCTAGCAATCATGAGCAATTAATTAAATAATGACTATCACAAGGACAAATGCTAGCCTTAGCTGCCATCTACACAAAAATAATCACAGTTGAGAGTTTTTGTTCTTATTATCACTCTCTGCTCAACCACAGTCCATGTTCCAGTTCAATCAGATTTTTAAATGGCTTTAATTTCCATGGCAATTGCTTGCTACTTTGACAGAACTCCAGTCTTCAGTGCATGAATGGAGCTGCCCTCTAATATCTGTATTTTACTGTGGTCAACTCAGAAGGCACTAAAAGCATGATGATAACACAGCTTTAAATGAGCTTCCACTTCAGTTAAAAGCTTCATGTCACCCAGAGAAATTCTTGATGGCTGCAAGAGGTGCAGAACCTTTCCCACTCTCTCCTCTTTGCATGTACTGGCAACTCCTGCCAAGCTGCAATGAAGCCTCAGCTCAGAAGAGGAGACTTCATGAGACAATAGAAGTCAGCCCACACATTACAACATGAAATGGAAGAGATGGGTTTATGAAACTAAAATCTTAAAGAAAAATCCCTAGTGCTCATGGGAGATTTCCTGTTAATCCTATATAATAGCAGCTGCAACAGCCAAGCCACTCTCTGAGGGAGCCTGGGTAATACTGATATCCCAGTGTGCCATTATGCACGTACATCGCTCAGGTGCCATTACAGACATCTGAAGAGACATCCTGTCCAGAAAACATGGCTAAGTAGACTAGTACAAACTAAATGCAGCACAGTAACATCCTTCAAACAGACTAACCTACCACTCAGAATTTTCTTCAGTGGAGTGAACCATGAATGAAGGTCTGATGATTTACTATCTATACCCTGAACAAAGGATTTGAAACTACACATACCAAATGTTACTGTGACCATTCAAAGGAAGCCTTGATGATAAGGCATATTATAAATCGTATCATGCAGCCTTCTTAGGGGTCTGCTTTTCTTTTGAAAATAATACACCCTGGATGGACCACTCATTAAATGGAATTATTGATGACAGCTAAACAAAACCAAACATGATTTGATGGTTATTCGTTACTAATACAATTTTCTCCAACTATTTCTTGCAAGCTTTAAAAGGCTGTACATTTTCACCCTACTTGTATATAACCCTTTCATAGAGTTCTACAGAAAAGTGTTTCTGAATACAAATTTCACCTGTATCTTTGGACGAAACCACAGTAAGGTTTATAGCATTCTGCTTTAATTGAAAAGGGATTTTTAACCAGACTTATTTTGTTCTGTTATGTCATACTGCTGACACGTTATGTCCTTGCTTTCCACCTGACTGGGCTTTTCCTTTCCCCTTACAGATCAGTGTGCAATTTATTGGACTAAAAATTCTTCACCAATATATAAGAATATCAAACATCTGCAAGACTGCTGAATATATTCTATATTGTTAAATGTGTGCTAGATAGTAACAGAACCTCCCTCAAGAAGTATATGAGGTCCGTATCATACACTGGTCTTTATTGCAAGCTAGATATGATGACACTGTTTTTCAGCCACAGGTCCTAGTTTCCTTGTTCCAGGACAAGTTCAGCTGTTCTACCCAAGCCATAAATTCCTCACTACACTGCACATACGTTTGTGCATACCCGCAAAAGGCTGTGCAATCTGGGGATTCCAACAATCTAAACGATGTATGATTCACCAGCTTTGCTCCTTTTCACCTTTCCCTGCTTTCCCAATATACTCTATTTGATTTTTATGGAACAAGAGGGTGAACTCAGTATTTTTCCTTAATAGATTCCAAATGTTTTCCGTAACAACATGTGGTAAGAAAACACTAAGGAACTAACTGACCATTAGGTGTTTTCTGGAATTTGTTTCAGGTTTTTTTCCCAAAAGCAGTCATCCTCTCTATACTTTGTCATGAGGTGTCACTGTCTCTTCAATAACAAAGAAGGGCAAAAAGGTGAAATCTAACCATTTTTTCATGACTTCTCTGCTGTCTTGAATACATTATCCCTGCTGAACCTTAGGAGTATACCACCACCTGCCTCAGCCTCCAGCATGTATCTTCCCTGAAATGTCTATCCCAACAAGACTCTCTGGCTTTTAGGATGCGAATGGACACACTGGTACAGCAACTGTATTTTGTACTTGGTTGAGCTGCTTCTTCAGTCTTAAGACAGGTGGGAGTTTGGTGCTCAACAGTCAAAGACAGCCCATCTGTTCTACCAAGGTATTAATAAATCCACCGTGCCATCAAGGGTGTGATAGACCCAAAAGTTACTAGCAGGAATGCCTGGGTTTGGAGTTAGAGTTGTCCTCCCAGGATGGTTGCCAGAGGGCTAGCGAGCCCATCCTGCCCGTGGACACACTTTGTCTGACCCTTCAGATAAGACCTGTCTGGCATGGGAGGCCCTACCGGAGGCACAAACCACTGCCAGCATAGCACACAACCTCACAAGGGCACACAAGCTTCTCCTCCGTGACAAGGGAGTGTCCCCAACTCTGGCCTCCAATCGGGACTCATGGAGACACACCATTCATGACGCTGCTGCTTCCTTTGAGAACGCACGTAGAGTCAGTCTCGAGGAGAAAAGACAACGCAGAAAGAACCATTCCCGGCCAATATCGTCAAAAGAGACACTCCGCTGTCCCTTTTGTGACTGGACTTGCCTGTCCCGCATCGGCCTTTTGAGCCACCAGCACGCTTGCAGAAAGCATGGGTAGTGCCCTTCCCAAATTTTCGTTCGTGAAGCCTAGCAGGAATTCCTCACAAGATAACCACCAACTGTTCCATAACTCTCTGGGTTTTGCACTCACAGATGGAAGAGCTCTTGGGAATCCCTACTTATCTTTTCCCCCAGTGTTGATGGATAATTCTCTGGACACTTAAACAACTCATTTGGTGGAAGAATGACTGCGCTGCAATTAATCATGTTCTGTACCTCTTACCTGGAAGCTTTAGGATGCCTCTTCCAAACACCTGTTTTGCCACCGGCTCCTTCCCATGGTCCATGGAGGTTTCCCTATATCAGCATGATCAGTTTCACCTGGTTTCAGCAATTCCTAATTTGTTTTCCCTATTCTACCTTTTACCCTACTTTCTTCCCCTATTCTACCATTTTAGCTGCATTATTGATTTTCCTTTACTTGCTTTTGCTGTTTAGTGACCCTTTTGTATGTTTGAGTGAGGAAAAAACTGAAGCCCTAATCAGCCAATCCACCTCCACAGCCTGATAGAGGAGAAAAATGCTCAATTAATCTCCAGAAGGGTCTGGCAAGTTCTCACTGTTGATTAAACTAAGAAATTAATAGCTTCTTGTAGAGGATCTTGGGTCGGTCCCAACTGCTGCAGTAGGCTGATATGTGAGTACAGCAATATGCACTTTCTATAGCACATAACAAAGTTTTGTCAATGAAGAGTATTAAGAAAAAGTCACAGTTTACACAACTAAGCTGACAGAAACACTAGTGTAGACAATGTTATACTAAGAGCAAAATCATTTTCGCAGCACTGTTTATTTCTCCCTGAGGACTGTCTCAAGCTTCACCAGAAGAGAACTCCAGCCTTAAACCTTCATAACCTTTAGCTATATTGTCAGCCCCTTCCATAAGTAGATTAGTCCTGTGTACTCTGTGCCTTCCCTAAGGAAGAACTTTCTAAGTTCAAACATGCAAAATTCTACAAGTAATTTTCTTTTTTAGTTGTTAGCAATTTCCTTGTCATTTGTGAAAAGGAAATCCCTTTCCCACCAACTACATCTAAGATTTAAAATAATGAATTTAGACAAGTCTCCTTATACATTTTGAAATTCTACTGTAGAGTCAGAGCTATAGTTTGATATATCTGCAAGACAAGTTGAACCCCACAGCAGACACGTAAGCAAAAAAAGTATTAACTGGCATATTTTAGAAACACCCTTTCTAGGCTTGATAGAGCGTAGAAGGTGTGACAGCATGCTGGGTTTCTAAGAAGTCAATCAGCGTCCTTATTCCCTACTGTTTGAATCTGCTAGGTTTTATTTCAGGTCTGTGATTCTGTATTTGATTTGTAAGTGTGTTCTAACAAAATCAGCTCAGAATTTTGTATAAAAATCCCCTGCACATTTATGAGACGAGCAGAGATAATTTCAGCAGATATTGTTCTCTCTCTCAAAACTTGCAATTGTTCATGCATGAATAGCCACAATTTTAGTTTATTTGAGAAACATGGTGATGAGTGTCATGTATTAAAGATTAGAATCTGACCTTATATGACCTCTTCCACCACCAGTTATGTACTAAGAATTTTTCTTTTAAAATGTAAGAGAACAACAATAATTTTTTCTCTCTTTAAAATGAGAAGCAAACCAGGGATAAAGGGAAATTATTTTTTATTCTGTAGAGATTAATGGCATTTAAGAAAATCCTCATTCTCCTAGGAGAATGATTATCTCACAGACACAATGGCAGAGAAGGATACTGAGAGTTTTCCCCAGAGTCACATATATTTGTAAATTTTTATTCCTCTTCATATTTAACTTAATTGCCACAAATGGTGTTTATAGTCCATTCTTTTCTCCTCAAAAACGTAGTTCAAGGACAAACAGATGGCAAGACAACAGACTTTGTCTTTTTTTTACTTTCAGAATGCCATCCCCCCATGTCTGAATTTTTAGATCGATAGTCCATCAGGCTACAGACCCTTGGCTATTACAGATTTCTGACACTGTGAGCCTTCCATCTTAGTTCACTCACCTGTTTCATTTCAACTTTGACCAAAGCCATGCATCTATTCAAACCTTCACAGTGCTGATCAACCTTCCCAGAGAAAAATTACAAGGATTATAAGGATTCCTTTTTATAAGGACCTGAACTCAAGATCACTACATTATTCCAGAGCATGGGCCTTACCCAAGCCTAACAAAAATACTGCATTCAATTAGAAATCAACACACCATAGTACTGCTGCTTCTCTATCAAAACAAAATGATGTATTACAATTTTAAGACTGTCATTGTTCCTCCAGAATCCCTATCAGTATGTGAATAACACTGTCCTCCCATTTTTTTTTTTAATCCTCTAAAATACTGGGAAGGAAAAAAGCATTTCAGAATGTGCCTAACAATCATGATAATAAAAAAATTACCAATATGACAATGTACCCGTCTACTTTATCCTGAAGGTAGGTCTATCCTACCTTGAATTGATTCTACCATCTATTATCAGCATTAATCACTTTTTTCACTGTAACATTTAAGCAGCAGTCAAGAGCGAGGCTGCATCATGCCATATACTGTGCACAGCACCCTGCCCTACAGAGCCTGGAAGACAAACTCCAGGAGAGGAAAAAGAAAATACCACACAGGAAAATCTATCAGCATTAATGAAGTTCTATGTGTACAACTGCTTTTCTTTACAGACTTGTGTATTTGACTTCCACAATCTCACCAACTCCTATCTTCCACAGGCAATAAAATATTAGAATAAATGCATTAAAAATCCATTTCCTCTTGTGTGTAAATTGCTCCACTTCCTGCTGAAAACAACCCAGGTACTGACAATATGCAGGTTCTGTTCCACATGTCTTTGGATAGGGCCCTTTGACAGTTTCCAGGCTCAGCTACCAAAGGCTCAACTGACAGTTTCAGAGGATCTACATTAGCTGTAAGGTCTCATGAGGCTTAACACTGACCTTCCTCCTCTTGCCATGCCAGGACCTGAATCAAATCTTTGTTATTCTGAATGATTCAGCCTAATTAAACAAAATCAAACCCACAGAAGCAGAACAGATGACGAGCATGCCAAAATCAAGGGTCTCAGTTACTTAACAGTACTACCTTCTTTTACCTTATTTCCTTAAGTTCCACTCAGATGCACTTTCTTGAAACAGCAATACCAAGAAGCACTCTCCATTCATTTTTGGAGGAGGGCTTTTTGTTGGTTTAAGTGCAGTGCACCAAACTTACAGCATCACTTTGAGGCTGAGAGATCACAACAGGCTGTCCCAAATCACACGTCTCCCGTATGTTAACATGCAGTGGAATGTCTCCTGCACCAAAGAGACCAAGATACACATATGTGAAGACCTAATATGTTTAAACGTTTATTTATAATAGCCCTAAAGCAACTTGATATCAAATTCCAGTTCAGTATATTCTTTGAATTACTTCATCTCCAAAAATTAGCATTTAAAATGAAAACTGGCTGCAGTACAGTTTCCTTACATCCATAATGAATAACACCAAGCTGTTTTAGACGTCTCATTCTCTGAATAGGGAGGACTGTGCTTTGTAGTCATTTATTAGAGAAAGCAGGGCTTTTTGCCTCAAACACACAGAGAAACATAGGCTGAGATATAAATGATTTTGTGAACATTAAATAAACTGCCTGACTGTTAGGCAAATGCTCATCAATCAACTTACTCTTCAGCCTATCTCCTCCTTGTATTCTTTTCAGTGCTGTTTCAAGATTTTAATCACTGTTCAAAGACTTCTTTGAATACTTAATTTCCAAATAATAGCATTTGTTATTGTCCTTATTAGGCCTTGGATCCAATTCAAAGGTGGACAACTATTCAGTTCATTCTCCTTTCCAACAGAAATCTTCTTTATATTTTGCATTTATAATGAGCAGGGAACTGTCGGAGAAGAAAGGAACGTCCTAAGAGAATCAATTAGCAGCCCTATTCCATTCTGAAACGTACTTTCTGAAACACAGATTTCAGCACTACAAAAAACTTGGAGGTTTCTAGGTTTAGTTCACTGCTACACAAATAATTAAAAAGTGAACTGAAGACCAACTTTCTTTTAATGGAAGACACTGTTACATTTTACATCACGGATGGATGCAGACAAAACAGCCTACCCTTAGTTCAACCCTGACTGATGTCAGAAACTGTATCAGTTTAATTCATACACTTCAGCAACCAAGCCAGTGTAAATTACTGATATTCAATGTATTCAGAAAAAGAAACATTAAAAAAACTGTATGAAAATCAACAAACTTTAAGAGAGAAAAAAACAGAACCCAAAGCAAGCAGGAATACAAACAAAATACAGTTATGACCACCAAACTTCAGAAAAAAAAATTCAGAGGCAGGGAGAGAAAAATCAGCAGCACGAAGTCTTGCACACAAACCTTGTCACACTTTCCTTTAGGAGACAATAAAAAGACAAGACAATCAGAAGTATATGAAATAATGAACTACACTTGAAAGTGTCCTGGCAACTGCTAACTGCCTTCTGTCATAAACAAAATTAATGAAGTATTCAGTAATATCAATGGCAGCCAACTCTGAGCAAGCAGAAGGAAAATGCTTTCCAATCCTACACATTGTTACCTTGCAAAACTTGTTAGATGTTAGCTTGTCAGGTTTCAACGGAGGAATAGGTGCTTATTTAAACAAATAGAACAGCCACAAGTGTTGCAAAATAAATTCAGAAATACTAGTTTTAAATATATACTTTTTCTACATATATATGTAAAAAGTTCTCAATGCTTTGGGGCAGAATTCGAATAACATGGAGATAAAACTTCCATTTGAGACAGACTAACTTAAAATCTGTAAGCAGTAATTCTTATGATACCATATGATATTATATAATGGTCATCCCTGGAAGGAGGAGTGTACTAATCAGATCAAACACTGTAATTCTAAACCTAACCCTTGGGGCATTATTCATAATCTTAGTCCGATCTTTCACTGACAGTTTGAAGTTAAAGTTCACTCTTATTTCTCTTCTTACATGTCATCTATCCCCTGTTAAATGTGTACATCTCCCACCTCACAATCACTTCTGCCCTCTTAGGAAAAAACAGAAACCACATATGGGACCGATGGCATGGTACATCATGTGTCTGTGTATCTAAATGTATGTTTGATTCAACTGCTTGCAGAGCATTTGAATCCATCCACATAACCAGGACTGTAGAAGTCCCCTTGGGCTCTAATCATAACTCATTATATATTCAGAAAACTAAAAGATAGCCCAAAAGCATGTCTTTAATTATGTGCTGCCTTGCTATCTTATGTCTATGTCAGACCTTGATGTTTCTGTGTTGATCTTTCTAAGTGAGCTTCCTGGTTCTTTTTAATGAATTAGCTATGGAAAATCATTGAGATAATTACAGTAATGCATGGAAACACATCATTAGCACATGCAATTATCCCATTTACCAACTTAATTATGCTGTGTTACATTCTTTACTTACAGCACAGGTTGAGCCATGCCTTTTTAAAACAGCAATGTATATTTTAAAGAACCATGTATATTTTAGCTTATAGGTATACCAGATGGCTAATCATAGAATCATGGAATGGTTTAAGTTGGAAGGGACCTTAAAGAACATCTAGTTCCAAATCTCCTGCCACAGACAGGGACACCTTCCACTAGATGAGGCTGCTGAGAGTTCCATCCAGTCTGGCCTTGCACACTTACAGGGATGGAGCATCCACATCTTCTCTGGGCAACCTGTGCCAGTGCCACACCACTCTCACAGTAAAGAATTCCTTTCTAATAATCTAATCTAACTGTACCCTCCTTCAGCTAAAGTAATTCCCCCTTGTCCCATCATTGCTTACCCTTGCAAAAAGTCTCCATCTTTCTTGTAAGCCCCTTTAGGTACTGGAAGGCTGCTATAAGGTCTCCACTTAGTCAGTATGTAACAACTCATTAGGGTTAAATAAAATAAATGAGAAAACATTTATTGACATTATCAGACAGAGTTTAGGCCTCTCCTAAAACCAAAGAGAATTCTTGGTTATTTGTCAAAATTGCTGTATAATCAGTAATATAATGATTTTCAGATAATATAGCACATTGACATCAAAACAATTCAAGTTCTGGATTGTTTGTAAATAGAAAGAGATTTAAGATAGAATTCAAGAATCAACATTGTCATTACAAGCTGTCAAGGAACAGAGCATACTACTTGTTAGTTCTATTATATCTGAACATTGTCTGAAAATAGAGTAATCTAAGATTATGCAGTTCCACAGTTCATGCTTCATGCATACCATTAAATTTTTCTTCAAAAATAAAATCATTTCCATATTCTTACCCAAAATATCCAATCCAAGGGTTTTTGCTAGATCTCTTACACCCTCAGCTCCAAAAATATGAGTCTCATGCTTACATTTGGGACACTGGAATACACTCATATTTTGAACCAGTCCTAAAACCTGTTGAAGTAAAGGAAAGGATGTTCAAACCTGGCATTGAAGCACTGGTATTTCCATAACTCATCTCTGACAACAAAGAAAATAAAGATCAGCTAAGAATCAACACAGAGCACTCATTTAAAATAGGAATCAGACTCATTAACAGCATTATCAGCTCTTATTAGTCATCTCAGTTGAACCATCATTTGAGCATTATTTCAGTTTTATCACATTTATACCACTCAAAGTCTAACAGACTTATCCGTAAGAAGACGCATTTCTTGCACCAGCCTATCTTGCCAAGAACTCTCCCTGACAGTATTTCATTTTTGTACTCTGAATACTGGAAGAATTTCCATGCTGTGTTTTACAGTTTTATACTATGCAATTGCAGGAAACACAAAATAAAAACACACCATTACAAAGAATTACACAATCAGACATGCTTTTAAGGTATTTTTATAAGTTATCCTGTAGGGAAATGTTTTCAAAAAGAACCAGATTTGCTCTTGTTTTGAAGAGCAGAAACACCTTTTAAAGATTAAACAAAAGAAACAGTTATATGAAACTGGGTGTCAAAAACCAAAGCATAAAAATCTAATATACACATCCTGGGTACCTTTCTGTTGATGCCAGGTGTTCAACATCATCCTTACAAAATATGCCAAATGAAAATTTGCCAAATCATTCACACAACAAAATCTTCTTTCACAACATACAATAATGCTAATGGTAGTGTTGATCTTATTTTATTCACCCAGTAAACAAAAGTCTTCACTGAGGCAGAACAGGATTTCCAGAAGTAATAAAAACAGCATTCAAATGCTACAGGGTGAGAGTTCCTACCCAGCTGCTAAGAGTTGCTTTAAAAGGTTCCACATTACAATACTTCACTTTCAGATTTATATGTTATCTAGATAAGTTACACAAACTATTGCCAAGTTTTAAAAATATGACTATATATTTTATATTGTTATTTACTCTGCAGCACTTTGTACATCTTCATTTCCCTGAGCCTTCTAGTTTTGTGCTTGAACAAGTTGGCCTAGTGATTATAGAAGAAACATAACCCCCATGTTAATGAAGCATATCTAAAAGGATACACCAGTGTTCAATGCAACCAACAAAGTTAAAGTGAATGTGCAACTTCTGGCACCAAACTTGAAAATAAAAAAGCATGTTATTTACAATATCCTAATAAAAATTTCCTTATTTATGAGCTAAATATTATCAAAAGATGGTCACCTGCTTTCTATACCACCACAAGGTATGTTTTCTTTCCTTACATAAAACGCTCAGAGGGTTTAAAGTAAGGAACATTTTAAGAAATAGTAACAATATAAAAAAAAATAACCTACTTTCAATTTAACACCACAAACTGACTCTCCCCATTTTCTACTCTCTCCCAGGGTCTGACAGAGGAGAAATAGGAACAAGTTTCTCCATATTGGCACATTGTTACAGGTAATTTTCTCATCCACTTCTTAAACTGGGAGAGACATGTCCAGGGGTACAAGCTGCAGGAACAGTAAAACAGGATTTCTACAGTGACAGCCTTCTATGCATGACCTCTGAGCAGGCATTCATCCTGCCCCCATTAAAGTCGAGTCATGGAATTTTCACTGTTTGGGTAAACTGAAGGACACTGGAAGGAGTATTATTTGACAAAAGAAAGATATTTTCACTAAGATACACAGAAGCCATTTTTGACAGCACAGGGGGAAGAAAAAAAAACAACTTGAAATTTTAACTTAACTCATTTTCAGGTATCTTGAGGTTTGAACTTCCTATTCTCTTCAAAGCAGTCACACAACATTTATGACACAGTGAATTTACAATCAAAGAAAAAGTTTTGTAGTCTACTCTTGTTCTATGAGGTTAAGAACTATTACAACTCATTTTGTAATTCTTTGATAACCTAATAACTATGAAGTCCTTCTGCCACATTTAATGCAAATGCTGAGATACAGATGTATCTCCAATGCTATACCTTATTTATACCTTTAAGAGGCCTTATTTACTGTCCTTTTTGTTTCCATTTCAACAAACATTAAAAGCAAAGGATGTTTCAGCATTCCACAGTAATTTTTCAGAGTTGGTCCTGTTTGTCAGCCAATGAATAGCGTGTATCTATTAATACATAAATTTTTCTTCCAAAGTATGAAGATCTTTTTTTAATATTAAGATGTCACTTAAAATTATTAAGTTTAATATAAAATTCGTAAAAATACACAACTTTCCTGCTGAAGAGTATTTTTACCATGCATATTTCTGTATGTTTATTTAAAGAAGGAAGAGAGTCCACTAAGATCTTCAGAGCTTTTAAATCTACAAAGTAGTAGGTCTTGCTAATGAAGTTGGTAGAAACTCTCATTTCCCTGCTCAAATAATAGACTGGTAATAGCTTCAAAGCAGCTGTTACTGTATACACAAACTATATGTGTGTATACTATTCTAGTCCTTAATGAGCTCCTTTTCCTGTACGTTGCTTGGCAAACTTGGCTCAGTGATGACATGGAAACTAGTACTTAGGAGATGAATCACAATGCAGAAGCTAACCTATGGTAGCAGAGCATAGTTATAACGCACATAACTGAATTTCATTTATTCAAATCATTATTTTAACTGGTGAAGAGACATCTATCAAGAAATAACAGGAAATTAAGAAACCTTTCATTATGAATTATCTGCACAGTTTCTGATTATTTACATTTTTCTTGTGCTCAACTAATGTTTTGATTACACAATAAATCATTATTAAATCCAAATATACTACTGTAGTGGTTTTAGTTTTCTGAAACCTAAAATATCCACAACATAACCTCCCAATTCAAGTAAACTTCCAAAAAGTTGCAGATTTAACTAAAACCCTGTCTTTTTCTTTCAGAGATATGATTGAGGAGATAAACTGAACTGAACTGAATTCAACTTCAGCAGGTGAAAAGAGGCAATTCTTCTCCTAAATACTCTAAAGTTACTCACTCTGAGTCACCCTCTGGAATGCAAAAAGCATTGACCAAACTCACATAATAAGCAAGAATCTTAAAAAACCTGCTGTGATAAGAGCCAGCACCACTTAACAAACTCCTTCCTTACTGGAGGTATAGGTGTGCTCCTCTGCACAAGAGATGACACTCCTCTTTTAATGACTACGTCCTAAGACTGAAAATACTACTTTTGCACTGTAATCCTGGTTTTAACACTCTCATTGCCAGCTTTTCATCAGCTTCTTCAGTCATTCTACTTTAATTTCGATACTGTAAAGGTCAAGCAAACAACATTAACAAATGTGACGTTACTGTGGTAATACTACATGTGTCATCTGAGCCCTTGATAACTCATGACGGCAAGTATGAGAGGCAGGTGGTACGTGCAGACCTGTGTGTACACAGGAGAGACTGCAGTTCATCAAATATAAAAAAGCACAGTTCAGCAACCTATGGACTCTCTGCTTCTTTGAAAAGTAGAATCTTTGCAAGCAGTTTTTAGAAGATGAAATATTTAAGAGATTAGAATTTTACAGATCAGTCAATTTTCAATCAAGACATGTAATTTTAGCACAGCCTCACAGATTCCACCTCTTTGACGTAAACCTCAGGTTTGAAGTTGTCCATCAAAAATTATGTAACTACACTTTCTTTAGACGCTCAAATTTAGCTGACACTTAGAAATGCAATACACAGACAGGAGCTGCTTTAAAACTGAAGTAAATGACACATCTGTACTCATGTACATACAAGGGTAGAATAAAACGAAGCAGCATCATGAAAAAGGCAAGACCTGATGACTGGTTCAAGCACATTCAAACTCAACATCTTGTATACCAGCATTACTGGGACTTTTCATTGGATTTAACAAGACCTGAAAACTTCAAACAGATCAAACCAAAACAGATCTTACTTAGTATCTTGTCTACCACTAGTCAAACTAATATTAGCCAAGCCTATCCTAGAACGCATGACTTTCTTAGAGGCCATTCTGTTCAAAAGCATTGAACAAAACAGTCGTAGAAAGAAATCGTGGTAATTTCTCATTAAAGCAAAAGCAAAATTCAGCAAAGTGTTAACTTGAACGTGATTTAAATTGAAGAATTTTATATAATTTTAGCAAACCCAAACATAAAATTAAACCAAAACAGTTTACATGTTATTCTTGTTTTCTTTCCAGCAGCAAATTATAAATGTTATCATAATTTCATTTGGATGCAAATACGCTTAAGGAATAGTTAGTAACAGCAAATTTATCACAGTATTGCTTTTGTTAAGCTATTTAAATTAAAAAAAAAAAAAAAGAAAGCAGTCACTTCAACCTTTGGTTGTATTTTTTGAATTAACAAAGCAGTAGCTATGAAAGAAATTTCCTATCTTAGTAAAGAGTAGAAATAGCCTTCATACAGTTTATGATAAGAAAACATTTCAGTTTCTATTTTCTCAACTGCCCATTACAAAGGAAAAATTAATCTCCACATAAACATACTCTAGAGTATAACATTCAGTTACTTAGCAACTTGTAGCACACAGAAAATATCAAGTCAAAGATGTCAGCCTGTTTAATATTTTCTCCTAATTGTGGATATTCTTACATTTTGCATTTCCCAAACAAGCAAGCTAACACATAAGCTACAAACCTCATGAAAAACAGTGATTAGGCAACCTTCTACTTGCCATGACAGCCATGGAGCCCTTCAAATGGCAAAGTGACAGTTAGATACACGTGTATCTCCCCAAAAACTTGAATTAATTCTTAAACCAATACGATTTTTCTACATTTCAAGAAGCTTTAGGTTTCAAACTCCAACACAGACAGTGCTGAAGAGGATATATGAGGACATAGCAACACAGTATAACTGGAAAGCACACATTACTTCTTAAGATATGCTGTTTGGCAATCTGATCCATTCAACAAACTGACTTTAAAGAAATCACATATTATTATGACATCAGCCTGAGAAAAATCTTTCCTTTCTGTTAAAGCAAGTTCCTGATAGGATGTTAGACAGATTCCAATCCTTTCATTTTAACAAGGGTTTATGAAATTCAAGTGATTCCTTTATGTTCATCTAGTGCCCTATATGGATTTTGTTTCACATTTTGGGATAAAAAAAAAAATCTACTGATATTTTTAATGTAGAGCCTTACAGGTACGTGGACTTTTCTAAACATTTCAGCTCCTTTGTGTGCATCCAATAAAGCCACGTCTTGTGGAGTGGAGATGATCACAGCTCCTAGGAAGAGAAAACATGAAATCCCATTAAAATGTGTATTATGAATTGTAACGCTAAATATTTGGATTATTTAGTACACACTACTACTTTAAAGTAGTCACACATTTATATGCTTTTAAGGAAGAAAATTATGCCAGGTTTTTTATTATGCAGTGACCAAAATAACTGAGATGTGATATGAAGGGATAAAAACCATTTAGGCATTTTCATCATATCTTTTTCTATGTAGAAACCATTTATATTTTCTAAATGAGAAAAATTACCTAGTGTCATATGACCATGGATAGAAGGTAACATGGTCCACATGCTGAGAGGTTGCAGAGGTGGTACTCTGGGAATATTTACACAGTAACTGTCCCATAAAAGGCTTTAACAATAAGCCTTGTCCTAAAATCAAGAGGCAGTCGCCACTAATCAGATTGCTGCTTTCTGGGCTTGCTACACTTTCTGAGACAAGCATTGACAGGCACAGTCTTGAACCATGGCACACAAGGCACACACCACCAGTGTTTGTATGAATGACACCACAAAGAGGCAACTCACTTGCACTAGGTCTGAAAAAAGTGCAGTTTCTCACTGTTCAGATGTGGCTTCAGGTTACTTGATAATTAGTACTCCCAAGAGGTATTAAGCATATAAAACAGCTAGAGCTCTTTGTCAAAGGTTAGATTCTAAAGTAAACATACAGGTTACTATTACATACTGTATTACTGTATTCTTTTATTACTTCTTGATTAATACAGCCCACAAAACCAACAGATACATTACAATATTCCAGATCACTTCACAAAGAGCATCTTTTTCCATATGCTCAGGGGTTTCAAATATTATCTCCTCAAAACCTGCAAAATAAAATCTGTTCATCCTTGTCCCTATTTTAGAAAAACGTAACATACAACCAAACATTACTGGTCATTTGATTAGCTTTGGTTTCCCTGTGACCATCTAAGGCCAAAAGTATCTACTACAAAAAAATACAGTGACATTAAGCCAACTACACACGTGAAATTTATGTCAAACTTCATACTAATAGCAATTACAACA